>CM037997.1:28860584-29460584 GCA_021234005.1 Nephelium lappaceum
GCTAAAATCCTCGTGGGAACGATATCTTTCTTCTTAACTATACTACTTGTGGGCGTGTGTATACTTACATGGATTTCTTGCATGTGTGTTGTGAATTCGGCATATATCTAGAAGGTAGCCATCAAGTTTTTGCCGTTGCCGGGGATTGAGTGCCAATTATTGTTAATACTAATACTAATCGAAACTTCCTTACTTCAGACATTTTTATTTATTTGATTTTTGATTTTTGCTGTGGTTTTCATATTTCCTTTTCTTTTGTTCTTTAGGTCCTTTTTGGTGCATGCAAAGATCGCAAAGTGCTGCACTATTGCCTTTAGATAGAGAAATTGAAAAGACTATCATAGATTAAGGAGAGCAAGAAGGTTGGCTGAGCAGAACATTGAGATGGGTGACAATCAACAAGTAGCTAAGGGTACAAGGACTTAGAGACTATGCAATGCCTTAGCGGACGTGGTTCAGACTAGTATATGTAATCCGACAGTGCAAGCAAACACTTTCGCGATTAAGCCAACTATAATTAGAGATCCAACAGTCTGTACAGTTTGGGGGGTATTGAATGATGATCCTACGAGCACATCAAAACTTTTTGTGATTTGAATTTGTTACTTTCGGACACAATAGGGTCTCGGAATATGCAATTAGGCTGAGACTATTGTCTTTCTCACTTCGAGACAAGGTGAAGAATTGATTGGACTCATTGCCATCAAATCAATATCTACATGGGAAGACTTGGTGTAGAAATTCTTGGCAAAGTATTTTCCTCTTTAAAGACAGCCAAGTTGCGGAATGACATCATTCCTTTATGCAGTTTCAGGGTGAATCTTACGAAGCATGGAAGAGGTTCAAAGAGCTGTTGAGAAAATGTCAGCATCATGGTGTACCACAATGGTTGCAGGTTCAGACATTATACTTGGAATTGTCGGAACCTACAAGAGCTACTATGATGCAGCAGCTGGTGGTGCATTGATGAATAAGACATGTGAAGAGGCGTACCGATTACTTGAAGAAATGGCTTCCAACAATTACCAATGGCCAGCAGAGAGAGTGACACCAAGAAAGTAGCTGGGGTACATGAGCTGGATGCCATAACAGCTCTGACTGCACAAGTGACAGCTTTAGCGGAAGATAGATAATTTGGTGGGTAATACCAAAGAAGTCAATGCCATGCAGAGTCCATTCATTTCTTGTGAGATATGTGGTGGTAATCATCCCAGTGATAGATGTTCAAGCACTCAAGAATCAGCCCACTATGTTAGTAACTTTAGCTGACCACAATTCAACAACCCAAACTCAATTCATAAACCCGGGTGGAGAAATCATCCTAATTTTCCGTGGAGACAAGATCTAGAGCAATCTTCGAACATGAAGCCACCAGGCTTCCAAGGTCAATCTCAGCAGCATATAATCTTCTCAAGAAAAGAAGCCCTCGTTAGAAGAGATGTTCATGCAGTACATGACCAAGAATGAAGCTCAAATGAGAAGAATAATGCTCTAATGCAGAACCAGCAGGCTTCAATTCGGAACTTAGAGATTCAGATGGGTCAGCTTGCAAGTGCAATCAATATCAGCAACATGGAACACTTTCTAGTGACACAAGAATAATCCAAAGAAGGAATTTAAAGAGCACTGCAAGGCAATCACATTGAGGAGCGGTAAAAAGTTGAACACAAGAAAGGGTGAAACTAATCCGTCGCTCAAGCCCAGAATGAAGATGGAATAAATAGGATAAAGGAAAGTAAGATTGAAGAAACTTTGAAATAAGAAGAATCAATGAAGCCTACTCAAGACAAGGGATCCCTATGTGTGCCACCGTTACCTTTTCCTCAGAGGTTCTAAAAGCAAAAATTATACAAGCAATTTTCAAGTTCTAGAAGTGTTCAAGAAACTCCATATCACATTCTTTGCGGAAGTTCTGGAGTAGATGTCGAGTTATGTGAAGTTCATGAAGGAAATCCTTTCAAAGAAGAGGAAATTGGGGGATTTTGAAACAATGGCTCTCATTAAAGAATGCAATGCAATTCAAAGCAGAAATTACCGCCTAAGCTGAAAGATCCGGGAGTTTTGCCATTCCATGCACAATAGGGAGAATTTCTCAGGGAAAGCTCTATGTGATTTAGGAGCTAGCATCAATTTGATGCCTCTCTCTATTTATAGGAAATTAGGCTTAGGGGAGCAAGCCTACATAGTCACTTGCAACTAGCTGACAGATCCATCAAAAGACCTAGGGGAGTTATTGAAGATGTACTAGTCAAAGTAGAAAAGTTCATCTTCCCTGCAGATTTCATTATTTTAGATATGGAGGAAGACAAGAGATTCCTATAATCCTTGGAAGACATTCTTGGCAACCGGGAGAATTCTTCATAGATGTGCAAAAAAGAGAGTTAACCATGAGAGTTCAAGATAAGGAAGTCACATTCAATGTTTTCAAAGAAATAAAATTCCCTAGTGACAATGATGATTGTTTTAGAGTAGAGGTGCTACAAGATTGCATGCAGGAGATGTTTGAAGATGAGTTCCCACTTGACCCTTTGGAGGCCGCTTTGGTAAACACTGTGATGGAAGTAGACCAGAAGTCAAGGACTTTGAGAAACAATTGGAAGCATCCCCTGCATTTGAAGTTTCTAATGTACAACCCTTGACCTCTCCTACCATTCACAAACCATCAATTGAGGAGCCACCGACTTTAGAATTGAAGCCCCTGCCAAAACACCTAAGATATGCCTATTTGGGTGAAGATTCTACTTTACTAGTGATCATTGCAGATTTGAATGAAGAACAAGAAGAAAAGCTGCTCAGGGTATTAAGGGAATACAAGCTTGCTTTGGGATGGACAATAGCAGATATCAGAGGTATCAGCCCTTCAATTTGCATGCACAAGATTCTTGTCGAAGAGGTACAAACCATCAATTGAGCCACAATGTAGGTTGAACCCTATAATGAAGGATGTGGTCAAGAATGAGGTAATCAAGCTTCTAGATGTAGGCATCATTTACCCCATTTCTGACAGTTAATGGGTGAGTCCGGTGCAATATATTCCAAAGAAAAGGGGAATGACAGTGGTTTCAAATGACAACAATGAGCTCCTTCCAACTAGAATGGTGATCGGATGGAGAGTATGCATGGATTATAAGAAGTTAAACAAAGCACCGAGGAAAGACTATTTCCATTTGCCCTTTATCGATCAGATGTTAGATAGACTTGCTGGGCATGCTTTCTATTGCTTCCTAGATGGATATTCAAGTTATAATCAGATAGCCATTGCTCCCGAAAATCAGGAAAAAACCACTTTTACTTATCCTTATGGCACTTTTGTATTCGAAGAATGCCATTTGGATTATGTAATGCCCCTGCTACTTTTCAGAGATGTATGATGGCGATCTTTTCAGACATGGTGGAACAGTTTCTTGAGGTATTTATGGATGACTTCTCAGTTTTTAAGGATTCATTTGATTTATGCTGACATAATTTGGCACAAGTGCTCAAGCGTTGTAGAGAGAAAAATTTAGTCTTGAATTGGGAGAAGTGACACTTCATGGTGTGAGAGGGTATTGTATTGGGTCATAAAGTATCATCAAGAGGGATAGAGGTGGATAGAGAAAAAGTTGAAGTGATTGAGAAACTTCCTCCCCGACATCAGTAAAGGTCATTCGAAGTTTTCTTGGGCATGCAGGCTTTTATAGAAGATTCATCAAAGACTTTTCCAAGATTTCCAAGCCATTGTGCAATCTTTTGGAAAAGGATGTATCCTTCAAGTGTGATAAATATTGTCTAAATGCCTTTCAAGTTTTAAAGGAGAAATTCCTATAATAATAGCTCCAGATTAGATATATCCTTTTGAGTTGATGTGTGATGCAAGTGAATTTGTAGTTGGAGCAGTGTTGGGTCAAAGAAAAGACCGAATTTTTCAGACCACCTATTATGCTAGCAAGACCTTGACAGATGCACAGTTGAATTACACAACCACAGAGAAAGAATTGCTAGCAATAGTATTTGCTTTTGATAAGTTCAGACCTTATTTTATTAGGTCAAAGGTAGTGGTTTACACTGACCATTTGACAATTAAGTACCTTGTGGTGAAGAAAGATGCAAAGCCAAGGTTGATTAGATGGGTACTTCTACTGTAGGAATTTGATTTGGAAATTAAGGACAAGAAGGGAACAGAGAACCAGGTTACAGATCATCTATCAAGACTAGAGGAGGACAATCGGGTTGATGATGATACAAAGATTAATGAGAGTTTCCCGGATGAGCAGTTGTTCTCTTGTGGAAATAACACTGTACCTTGGTAAGCAGATTATGTCAATTACATTATGTGTAATGTACTGCCTCCAGACTTGTCTTTTCAGCATAGAAAGAGATTCCTTTATGATGTAAAGAGGTACATTTGGGATGAACCATATTTATTCAGGCAATGTGCACATCAAGTGTTAAGACAGTGTATCCCATATGAAGAGACTGAAGATATCTCAAGTCAATGCCATGCATTAGGCTATGGAGGGCATTTTAGTGGAGAAAAAAGCTATTGCAAAAGTTTTGCAATCATGCTTTTATTGGCCCACTCTTTTCAAGGATGCACGGAACTTCGGCAATCATGTGATCAATGCCAACGGCTGGTAGTATTTCAAGAAGAAACGAAATGTCTTTACAGAACACTCTTGAGGTGGAGCTTTTTGATGTTTGGGGTATCGACTTCATAGGGCCATTCCCAACATCTTTCAGAATCAATACATCATTGTGGCAGTTGATTATGTGTCAAAATAGGTGGAAGCCATGGCATCACCAACCAATGAGGCAAGGGTTGTCACAAGATTTCTGAAGAAGTTCATATTTACAAGGTTTGAAACACCTAGAACTATTATTAGTGATAGTGGTTCGCATTTTTGCAACCGTTAGTTTGAAGCCCTCTTAAAGAAATATGGAGTGACATATAAGATAGCAACTCCTTACTACCCTCAGGCAAGCGGGCAAATAGAGATTTCAAACAAGGAGCTCAAGGGGATTTTAGAGAAAACAGTGAATAATTCAATGAAGGATTGGAGTCTTAAGCTAAACGATGCACTATGGGCTTACAGGAAGGTATTAAGACCCCTATTGGCATGTCACCTTTTCGCCTCTCTACGGAAAAGCTTGTCACCTATCGGTTGAACTTGAGCATCGGGCTTATTGGGCAATCAAGGCCCTAAACTTTGACATGAAGAAAGCTGGTGAAAAGCGTCTCTTTCAATTGGAAGAAACTTGAAGAGATTAGCATGAATTCATATGAGAATGCGAAGATCTACAAGGAAAAGACCAAAAGATGGCATGACAAGAAGATCCTTACAAGACACTTTGCTCCAGGATAACAAGTTCTCCTATTTAACTCCATATTGAAGTTGTTTCTAGGTAAACTCAAGTCAAGGTGGTCAGACTCATTTATGGCGAAGACGGTTTTATCCATATGGTGCAATTGAAGTGGAAAAAGAAAGCTCCAACAGAACCTTCAAGGTGAATGGGTAACATTTGAAGCACTACTTTGGAGGAGAGATGGATCATCAAAAATCCATCATTGCCCTTGCAAGTTCTAAGTGATGAAAAGAGGAAGTCAAGCTAAGACTATAAAATAGCGCTTCTTGGGAGGCATCCCAAGTTTTCTTACTTTTAGTTTCATTTATGTTTAATTTATTTATATGTCATTTTTATGGTAATTTTGTTTTGCATTCTTTTGTTGTTTTATGTTTGATAGGGCACACCTAAAAAGAGAACAATGAACGCTGAAGAAGTTGATTAGGTAGGAAGGACAGGGTGTTTGGATAATAAAGCAAGTGATGAAAAAAAAAATCATAAGGGCCAGTAGCACGCATAGAAGTGCTCTTAGGTACCAAGTAACGCCCCCAACAACATTGCTTACTGCCTCTATCGCGTCTAGACGCCGCGCTTATCCACCTACCCAACGCTGAAGGCAGTGTCACTTACTGCTAAAGATGCGCCTTCTAGTGCGCTCACCTGTCACTTAGTGCACGAGGCAGCGTCACCTTACTACCAAGGATCCGCCTAGCGTCGCGCTCACCTATCACTTAGCACACGAAGCAGCGCGTTTAGCGTTTCGTAGATCTGCTGCCCAGCTTGCTTACCAAGCCGGCCCAATCTTTTCCAACAGCCCAGCCATGCCTATCAACACGTTCACCCGTAACACAACACGCGAGACAGCGTCACTTGCTGCCAAGGATCCGCCTTCCAGTGCGCTCACCTATCACTTATCGCATGAAGCGACGCGCTCAGCATTCCGTCAATCTGCTGCCCAACCCGTCCCCAGCACGCTTAGTAGCGCGCCCACTCAACCCAGCGCCTAGCCAAGCACGTGAAAAAGGTAAGGTTTTTAACCCTTTCACGCTTAGGTAGCCGCTCACTCTCCACCATGCTCTCCATTTTCTCTCTCGATTTCTCTCTCAAGAATCACTCATGCACACATTGTCAACTTCAAATTGCCCACTCAAGGTAAGAATCCTTAAACCCATGCCTTCAAGCTTCAAATGCATTTCAAGGATTAATTCTTTAGGGATTTTTTAATGGATTTTTGTGATTCTAATGATAAATTGAAGTTGAAATTTGGGGGAAATTATTGAGAAGTATTGATTGTGTAGTAGTGGGATGATTTGAAGTGTTTGAATTTGATTGTGGCTTGTTTGTGATTGAAGTGAAGTTGTTTGTTTGTTTGTTTGAAAATTAGAAGTGATTATTTTTTGGTGTTGTGATATCGAAAAGTGTGAGTGTTGGTAAGTACTAGTGTAGATTGGTTAGTGTGATCTTGTTTGGGTGGCAAGACTTGGGGTACATTTGTTTTATGTTGTGTGATGACCTAATGGCAAGAACAAAAAGGGTTGGAAAGAGGGTTGGTTATAGTAAGAGGAGTTCAGGTGACCATCACATCTAAAGCGATTAATGCACATTTCAATCTCGATAATCACCCAGATTTTGTAGGTGGCTACCCTTCTCATCCGTTCTTGGATGGAGGACGTCATCCTGAAGTGGCTGCTGATTTAAGGGATGGAAGTGAGTAGAGTATGGAATACAAGTTTTGCACCGCTTACATATAAGAGTCTAGAGGTTCCACTTGCTTTTTGGGACCAATTCTCTGAGTATTCTATCTTACCTACTTAGCATGTGTCTACCCTTTCGCCTCATCGGGCTCAGATCCTTATTTATCAAGAACAGTTTGGAGGTGGATTTGGGTCAGATTGTCAAGGCTAAAATTTTAAAGAGTGGACAGAAGCTCAAATCTTTAACCTTTCCATGCCTCATTACTCACTTTTGCGAGTAGCAAGGCGTGGAAATGGATTATCGATCTGATGAATGCAAGAACCCTACGGCTGCAATGAACAGATTTGACTATAATCAGTTGGCAAAAGACCGAGGGCTCAAAAACTTCCTGTGCCTAGGAGAACACGCGAAGCAAGACCAGCACAAATTGCATCATCTACTGCAGTTATCGAACTTAACCAAGGTGCTTCCCATCAACCTGAATGGGTCGGCACTCTTTTAGAGGGCATCAGAGAAGAGATCCATCATCAGTTTGAAGGTATTAGAGCGGATGTCCAGCATCAGTTTGAGGGTTTCAGAGTAGAGGTTAATCTCCGTTTAGAAGATCTAACAAGCAGAGTTGGAGGATTAGAGGAAGCCATAAGGAATAGAGGGTTTAGACAAACATACTTCCGGAGAGACCATACCACTTCCCGCCCAAGTAGTTCTCACCCTAATACTTCAGATACCTCACAGGAAGGACATGACCACTAGTTTTCAACCAAGCAAATTAACTCACTTTTTAAATTTTAGTTACACTTTCGTTTATGGATTGTTTTGTTAATTTTTCAATTTAAGTGTTGTTAAACTTGGTTTATTTAGTTTCCTTTAGTGTTTTGTTATTTTAATTTTGTCATTGTAGGATTCATGCCTTGATATGATGTTTGTTTTGTTTTTCTTTTCATTGATTGCTTGTTTGTTAAAATATGTCTCTCTCTTCTTGACCCTTGGTTTTTAACATTGAGGACAATGTCAGGTTTAGGTTTGAGGGTATGGAATTATTCATGATGATTTTTCACCTTGCATAATTTCTAGGACTACAATATTTTTTAGGATTGCCATTATATATGAATTTTCGTATTTTCAGTTCTAAAACAAACTTATAGTGTTTTGTTTGTGTGCGTTTTGACCTGGTGTAGCTCCATTGGAACATTTAAGATACTTGTAGATGACATTCATTGGTAGTGAGCAAAATATTGCACTAGGGAGCGTGATCTATTCATGCTTGATTGTTCGACTAAGTTTAGATGCGACATACTATAACATGCTAGAGGTGCCTTGAGTAATAGTGGAGACTTCCCATATTCGATTTTAAGCCCCTATGTTTCATTTCGAGGGATGTTTTCGTTCTACTCTTAAAAACTTTTCACGTGCTTTAAATTGAGTAGATTGACCTCATTAAGATTTGCATTGGAATTTAATGGCATGCCTTGCATATATCAAATCATTTACTTGGCTAAGTGAATGGAATGAATTGTGAGATATGGTACTAGGCATTGTGTGTTTAAAAGCTACCAAAAGGCCAAACATTTCCTTACCCCTACGTGTATGTTCCATCAACCATTTTGAAGCCTAAACACGTAATAAGCCTATGATTTTGTTCATACCTAAAAATTAACCAAGTCCAAGCCCGAAATGAATGTAACCTTATCCTTGAGAGCTTGGATTTGCATTAGAGACCAAAAGATATATATATTAGGCAAAGAATAGGGATCTATATTTTATTTATATATATAAATGAATAAATAAATAAAATAATAAAAAAAATAAAATAATAATAATAATAATAATGATGATGAAATGAAATGATGAATGAGATGAATGGAAGGAAATGTGTGGTAAATACAATTTTATGTTTGAAGGAGCTTGTGATCATTTGAATTTGAGTTGAAAGTTTATGCTTGTTTCTTCAAAAAAAAAAAAATATATATATATATATATATATCAATCAAAGGGAACTAGTGATTGGAAACGAAAGCGAAAGGAGAATTGGGTTGTGGAATAGGTGCCTAAAGAGATCTATGCTAAACAAAAACAATTTCTGGTCTCTTATGCTATCCTTAGCTTATTTGTATCCTACTTTTCCGTTCTTTTCTTAAGCCATTCACTCTTTTGGCCCCATTGTACCTCTAAATCAAGTCCTAGTTGACCTCTTAAGAAGTTTGACTCACTGGCCAAAGTAATCAGTGCATGAGATGTCATAAGATCCCAATTCATTCATGAGGTCCTTTGCATTCATATGAGTGTCTTTCTAACACTATTTTCACATGCGATTAATAATTTGATATTTTATTGTGTATAAACTCTCTTTCGCATGTGTTTGATGAGAGTGTTTTCGCCTAGGTTCCGAGAGCCAAAAGAGAGAAATCCTTGTGAGGATTAGAGTCAAGGCGAATTATCTCATTGGCATTTCTTAGCAAGTTTTGTTGTTTCAGAGCATCTCGTGTTATATTGTAGGCATCTTGCATGAAATGTTCCATGGGTAATGTTGTGTTCACTTTCTCATGGATTAGTCGACGTAATTCTTTAGATTCCAATTGAGCTATATTTCGTCGCTTCTTTTTATTCGCACGTTTCCGTTTGTGGGTAGCGTAGAGTTTAAAACCCTCACGAGACTATAACTCGTCCTCTAGGGACACTTAGGGGTTTAAAGGCTTGTGTCACATGTTAAGTGCCACCGTGTCGACCTACGAAAGTGGTTAAATAAGTTGCATACATGTTCTTGTTTTGTTTTGCCAACTTTTGCTCGAGAACGAGCAAAGCTTAGGTTTGGGGGTATTTGATCACACCATGTTGATATTTGATTTTCACCTCCAAATCTGAATCTTTTGCTTGATCTTTGAGTAAATGTTGGTTTGTTTAATAGGTTGTGAGCTTGTTTCAGGAATTAAGTTCAGAAATGGTGCTCTCGATGACATGGATATAATCGAACCAATTTGAAGCGAAAAACATGATTAAGGCATCTTCAAGCCTTGGCTCAGTTGCTGCAGTGCACTCATTACCACGCTCACCACCTTCTCAGCGCACGGCTAAGCGCTAGTTACTATCCTAAGTGCGCTCATTGCCATGCCCCCAGCCAGGCCAGCGCACAGCCAAGTGCCACTCACTGCCACAAGCACGCTAAAGTGCGCGCCTTCTATTCACCCAGCGCTCAACTAGGCGCGCTCTCCTGCCATAGCAAATCTCCATACGCGCCTTAATGCCCGTTGCCCAACCACTCAGCACGTATTTACGCACATCCTGCAGCCTTAAGTGCTCCAATGTGCGCGCTGTATTGTAGCCAAGCGCGCCTCTGAGCGTGCTCCATTCTTTCATTTGCACCTCCATGGGTGCTCATCCAGGCTAGGACAGGAGAAAATTTTAAAGGGTATTTTCGACCTTTCACACCCATTTTCGTGCCCTAGCCTTGGGAGAGCTATAAATATGCCACCAATTGTTGAATTAGAAGGGGGGAGGGGGGGAAGGGGGGGGGGGGGGGGGGGGGGAGGACCAGAGGAGCAGTCATAAAAAATTGGAAACACCATTTTCAGGCAAAAGAAGCTACATTTATGCACATTGTGCATCATTCACAAGGAAGAAGAACTAAAGAGAAAGAGCTTCATTTTAGGGGGAAAGGAGAAGCATTCATCTACAAAGAAGAAAGCTTTTCATCAATCCCATAAGAATTTCTTACTTTCTCTTGTGTATTTTGTTGTTCAATTGATGTAGATGCATAGTATGAGTTATCTCTCTTTTGTAATGATGAACTAAACCACATATCTAGGGTTACAATGTATCTTGAGCTTGCAACTCAACCTTTTTAATATCACTTTTGCATGTTTCTTCATTCTTGCCTTTCACGTTGATTATACTTAATGCTCCGAATTTAATTAGCACTAATTAGCAGATTTAGTAACCATATTGAACTTGGAAAAGGAATATATGTGTTAAGACTCTAATTAAAGTGACAAAGATAACATGAGATAGGAATATACTTGTGGTATTTGTGTAATCATGAATGGGTAATTTCAGCTTAATGAACTTGACTTAATTAATCCACATAGGAATTTAGTGGATTGGGTAAGCTTGAGTATTTTCATTAGGCTATCGGAAGAGGCATGTGGAGAATATTGGTATTACTTGATTAAGGACAACGTAAAAATAGTGTGAAGATGGTATTCAATCAGGTTGAGTGAAATGCTTAAGTGAAATTGTAACCCTAGAGCTCCTAATCCATTGAATTAGAGTCTCAATTTCAAAATTTAATTTTCGAAGTTTACTTTAAAAATTTTCACTCTCATTGTCGAAAGTGTGAATGGGGTTAGTTTTGACATAATTTTAGAACTTAACAAATTGGCTACAATCCTCGTGGGAACGATATCTTTCTTCTTAACTATACTACTTGTGGGCCGTGTATACTTGCACGCATTTCTTGCATGCGTGTCGTGAATTTGGCATATATCTAGAAAATAGCCATCAGTTTCACGGTTTTGCTTCTTGTTTGAACTAAAATGCACAATTCAACACACACACACACACATATATATATATAGATTTATCTTTTCCAAAAATGACCATTACGTCCTAGACAAATTTGGTTTTTATCCTTCAACTTTGCGTAATTCCATCATGACCCCTAATATGATATTTATATTTCAATTTAGTACCTTATCACACTTAATAATCTTTTAAGACTATTTACCATTTTACCCTCCTATTTATTCTCCAATTGGGTTCAATCAAGTTCTAGAGGTTCCTTACATTTTTTAGACACTTCCATTAATCATATAGGATCCCAAAATATCACTAAGAGACCTTTTTGACCTTTTTGTTGTTACAACTCTAGGGGTTCAGTACTCTGAAAATGCTATTTTGTTTTCAGATTTCTTAATTAGGCCTGAAACTTCAAATGTAGATGAAAACACTCAAATTATTATGATTGACTCAAAAATCAGCTGAGATTTTCGCTTGAAAATGTATTTTGGTTGATGTTTTTATCGTCATAACTCTCTTAGGAGTTTGTTCACCAATTTTTTTTTTTTTTTTTTTAAATTTCTCAATTAGGCCTGAAATTTTATTCACATATAGAAACACCCAAATTATGATGAATGACACGAGAATCGATAGAAGGTTTTACTTTAAAATGCATTTTGATTGACGTTTTTGTCATTAGGACTCTTAACGTACATTGAAAATGGTTATTTTTTCAAAATTTTCAGTGAAGCCTAAAATTTTAAACATAGATAGAAACGCCCAAATTATTCTGATTGACATAAAAGTTGGTTTAAAATTTCGCCTTCAAATGCATTTTTAGTTGATATTTTTGCCATCACAACTCTTGTAAGGGTTAGTAGATCGAAAATTATCATTTTTCAAATTTCTTAATTAGGCTCGAAACTTTAATGGTAGAAAGAAGCACCCAAATTATGATGGTTGACGCAAAACTTGGTAGAAAATTTCGTTTTAAAATGGATTTTTATTGACTTTTTTGCCGGCATAACTCTCGTAGGGCTTAGTGCATAAAAAATGGTCATTTTTTTTTTTTTAAAATTTCTCGATTAGGCTTGAAATTTTAAAAGTAGATAAAGACACCCAAATTGTGATGATTGACACAAAAATCGATTGAAAAGTTCGGTTTTAAAATGTATTTTTTGTTAACGTTTTCGCCATTGTAACTCTCTAACGGAACGTATATCGAAAATGGTTATTTTTTCAAATTTCTCAATTTGACCTAAAACATGAATCGTAAATTGAAACATCAAAATTATGATAATTGGTGTAAAATTAGTTAAAGTTTTCACTTTAAAGCACATTTTTGAATGACGTCATTGTCGTTTGTCGGCTAATTTCTGAGCACGTGCCGAGTTCTCACAACATACACATGAGAAACTTGTGTAAGTTTACACGGTCCACAATTAATATAGTGATAAGTAAGATATTGTTCCCATAAGGATTGGGCCAACTTGTCAAGTACTAAATTGATTTCAAAACTAACCTATTCAAACTACCAAAATTGATAAATGAACTTATGAAAACTAAATCAAAATTAACAAATAAAAACAAAGAACTAAACTAATGGGGTAGGAGCTCTAGGATAACAACTTTAGCTCACTAATTCACCTAACCTAATCATCCACCATTTTCACTCTATTTCCATCTAATCCTTAGTTAAGTAATGCCTAATTATCCACACGCCTCTTCTGATAATCTAGTGGACATGCTCATCCATCTAAAAACTTAAGTTGTTAACTAAGGGTCAAACCAAACCTCATCCATCCAAACCAAAAACCTATATGACACCAAACTCTACTATAACCATACCAATTCTGCTACAATAACACGATAGGTTTTTATGTATTATTCAGTGCCATATAAGTCAACTCTACCTAGGTTTTAATAAAGACAATGATTTGTATGTAGGGCTACAGGCTGTTTGGTAACCTGCAAGTTGGCCAACGGTGAAATAAAGTTATTTAATATGCATTACATTGTGAAAAGTGTAATGTTTAATAAAAATTAATACTTTTAACCACCCACTCTTCTATATTTTCCTTCAGGGTACGAAAACATTTAATTAATATTTGCTTAAATGAAATCCTATCTGATGCTCCTTTACTTTCTGTATTATTTTCGGTTTTAGCTTTAACAGAAATTCTTTTATTTCTCAATCATTCCCTTCATAAACAAGCCTCCAGTGAACTAGTAATATAACTAATTTTATTATGACAACAAGAGATGTCTAGCCCTTTATCATATAGCCCAAGTCCGAATTAGGGCCTATACTTTGGGCCCTTCCTAATGGTATAGGCTTGTCAAGGTGTGTCATGAAGTTACAATAACACTATAAAAACTTAAGTCATACACAAGGATCCAAACATCATATTACAGTAGGGCTAACTGGCCAAACCTATGGTAGTCCATGGGTTTGGATTGGCCTAAATTAGGCAAACGAAAACGACACCAAAAGATTTATTTGTATGCAATTGGTTAGGAGATATTGACCTTATGTATACTATCAAAGTTCAGGCTTTGATATATTGAACATAGGAATGATAAGTGATGACTTATTTTATGATTCACTATTTGAAAAGTGTCAAATTGCCCTGACTAGGCAATGGGCTGATTTTGTCAGATCAAGAAATTAGCTTTTCACATCTACTTAGACTTTTCATATTTATAAGGCTGGTCATCATCAGGTAACCTACTATATATATATTTGATAGGAAATGACTCAACTATAATATTTAAGACTTGTGAGTGAAACATGACGCGCCTTCTCACGTGTAATATGGATAGTTGATAGATGATGGACATATGTTAAATGCCCCTTACTACACAACATTTTTGTAACAAGAATTCTAAATAAAATGGGAAAAGAGGGTTTGAACAAGGAATCCCCAAACTTTGATACCATATTAGTTATCATTAGATCCAAAAATTTAAATTGATAGAAAGGGGTCCAACTATAATATTTAAAACTTAAATTTGACACGTGATAATCTTATTGATTTTACAATAGCTATATATATCTCATTGATTTTGTAATGACTATATGTAATATACTCTTCTGATTCTTGTCTTGTACATGTTCTGTATAAAGTATGACCTTAATTATGATGTAATAAAGTGCTTAGAAAGTGTTAATTTAGTTACAATAGAACTTTGAATATAATAGAAATGTTTCCAAATCCAACTGGAGTTTTCGAAAGGATTTTCTGAGATTTAAAAAATTTAAGAAAAAAGGGTCCAAATGAGTATTAAAATGCCCAAAGATGTGTTTTAGAAACCCAGATGGCATTTTCAAAGGAAATTTGGACTATTTCGATAACATTCGGTAATTTTCGGAATCGAACTGAAAACTTTTTGGGGAACCAAAAAATGTATGGAACAGTTCCGGATGGTCATCAAGGCTCCGTGAAGTGTATAAGAAGTCCAAATATGAGCTTCAAAAGTCCTAGGAGGTATTCCGAAAAGGTTTCGAAAACATCAAGGGCATTTTAGGAAGTTTGAATTATAAGAAATATGAAGTTGTGAAATCAAAGGTGATATTCCAGTGTGAATGAAGCATGTATGAGACAAGTGGAGCAATGAGGAAATAAGAAGTGTGAATGAAGCATGCATGAGACAAGTGGAGCAATGAGATTAAACCTAAATAAAAAAGAAAAGAAAAGAAAAATGTTTAGTTGGACTTGAATGAGATTAGTTAGAATTGAATTAGTCTTTATATTTTAACCAATCAAAAGTCTCCAAACCAAACTAATGACAATCTTGAAGATTTAAACTTAGTTTGGAGACAACTGTTGAAGCAAATAAAGGCTATATAAAGTTGACATGAGATTGAGATTAAGTTGAGAACAAAGAGCAATTTATGTGGGTTGGTAGAGCATTCACGAGTTTGAGAGAAACCAGTGGGCAGCAACTAAGATTGGTGAGTTTGAGACCGTTTTTGAGTGGTTTTCAAGTCCTACAAAAGGTGTATACAAGCCCAAGAGTGAAATCTATCAATATCAAGTTGATTTCAAGTGGTAAGAATCATGTTTTCCATGACTAGTATTTTTAAACTTTTGGGTTATTGATTCCAAATGAATGGATGATGATTTTTGTCTATGGGTTTAAAGATTTAGGACTTCAAAGAGGTAGCTAAGCAAGGCTAGTGACCAAAGAGCAAGAGGTAAGCTTACTAGTGAAAATGAATTTTTGATTGAAACTTAATTTGATGTTGTTTAGGATATTAGTTGTCTTACCATGAGTTGTGATGTGGTTTTGATGTGAATTTAAGTTTAAAACTTAAAGAAATGTGGGTGTTGTGTGGGATGAGTATGGTGCACGGCTAAGGAAGGGTTGTGTAATTCACGTTGTGTTTGATGTGTTAGAGTGAAATTCATGCATGAAATGAGCTAGAATACCAAGTGGAAATATTGAAATGAAAACCAAAAACATAATAGCTTATATTACCATATATTCAACCATGAGAAGTATAATGTGATGGATGATTGTTTTGATTGTTTTGGCATGATTTGTGAGCTATTTTGATGATGATTATGGCATGAAATTGAAAAGAAATGGGTTAGATAATAAAGGTTATAGTTTACGACCAAAGTTAGTATTGATGTTCAAGTGTATTGTTTCATGAGTTTAACTTGAATTGGTATCATAATATATGCATTTAAATGTGATTATAATGAGAAAAATTGAGTTAGATGAATGGTGTAAAGATAGAGTGCATTTGGCCTAAGAGAGTTGAAATGGTTCCAAGAATTGATTTTATGCATAGATGAGAAAAATTGAGTTTAAAGGAAATGTTTTGTATATGTTAAAGTGTAATGTGATATTAAAATTAAAAGCAAAATGTGGGATAATAAGTTGCCATGTTTTGGCATTAATGCATTTGTTATGGTAGAAAGTTGTTTTGGGAGTTGAAAGAGAAAGTTTAAGGGTTCGCTCTGCGAATTTCTCTTAACTCGTCTAGTAGGGTTTAGAAGGGATCCGTTGGGGTGCCCGGCGAGACCCTTTCCGGATAAGAGTTTAGAGAGATCCGGATTGGGTCCCGTCAGAGTGGAATCAGAGCCCGAGTTTTGTAAAATTTTGAGAAAGATTTTAGAAAGTTTTAAAGTTGTTTCTTGCATTTCATAACTACTCATTTATATTTGAATTTTTCAGAAGCATGCTTCGTCGTGGTAGCCCAAGAACGAGGAGGGCAGCTGCAGAGGCACCCATACATGAGGAGGCGTACGTTGATGAGTCCGTTAACGTGTTAGAAAATTAGCGCTAAGTAGAACCAAAACCGGAAAGGCCAATTGGTATACAGGTGAACTTGGAACAGATGGTCTTGGTGTTAGCAACAGCCCTACATCAGCCTCGTGAGGCGGGAGCATCCATAGAGTGCGCACAAAAATTGGGTGCGAGACCGTATGTTGGCATAGAAGAGCCAGAGCGTGCATTGTCATGACTAGAGAGTAATGAAGAGATTTTTCAGGTTATGAGTTGCACAGAGGACCAGATGGTCATATATTCAGCCTTCCTACTGAAAGATAGAGCAAAAAATTGGTGGAAGGCGTTTTAGAGGAGATATGCGGATGAGGTAGCATGAACCGTTTTCAAGAGAAAGTTTTTAGAGAAGTTTTACCCCAACAGCTACAAACAAGCCAAGATTGAGGAGTTCTTTAAGCTAGAACAGGGCAACCTTTCAATAGTAGATTATGAGAAGAGGTTTTCAGAGTTGGGTTGCCTTGTTCCATCTATCCTAGATGATAAAGAACAGAAAATAAACAAATTCATGGTAGGTCTCAATCTAAGAATCAAGACATATGTGGCATTGTCTGCGTATACACAGTATGGCGAGTTGGTAGAGGCAACTATCAGAGTTGAGAAGAGTATGGTAACCATTCCAACTGAGGAAATTCAGCCAAAAACCCAACTGGATAAAGAGCCACCAGGGAGGATCCAATAAATCTATAAAGAATGGAGAGAAATCTTCCTGATCATGAAGCGGGAGGCAGAGTTAGGGGACCCAGAGCAGCCAAAGTTCAGTAAAGCAATCAGTTGGGTCCAGTAGTACTAGGGATAGCTGGAGGACACGACTTGCTTGCCCGAAATGTGGTAGGAATCACCTAGGCGAGTGTTTTATAGGTAGCACTAGATGTTACAGATGTGGTTAGCAAGGTCATTTTATGAAGGATTGCCCCAGTGTAGCTACATCAAATAAACCAGAGGGTAAGACTACCACACCAGGACAAAGTAATGGGGGTCGTGGACCAGAGAGGAAAGGCCCCCAAATTAGAAATTTGAATGATTTTAAGAGTTATATGGATGATAGGAGTAAATTGAAATTGAAGAGAAGACTATTAGATTGTTAAATGGTTGAATGTACATTAATGTGCCAATAGAAGTAAATATAAATGGTTAATTGTAGTGACGATGCTTTCTAAAACTAGAATACGAAAATATATAGCTGACGGAGAAATAAAGGAAAGTCTAAATTGCGCGCTATAGTGAGACGAGTTAAAGAAATAAGTGAGTGTCCCTTCCGAAATGATTTGGAATCATTATATTTCCATCTATTTAAAATTTTATGTTTATGTTTAAAGCTATTCATTGAAATGTTTAGAAATAATTTTTGCTAAAGTAAATAAAGTTATTGGAACCTCCTAAATGATTTATTAAAGCTTTAAAGAATTGCGAAATGTGAAATATGAAAAGTAATTGAAACATAAATATTTTATAAACCTATGGTACGTCTGATAGATATTCCAAAACATGATAAAGTTAAAGATAGATCAGGGGATAATGCCTGCTACCCAAATCCTTGAGGGTCGAGGTCCAAGAAAGCCCAAGAGAGAGGGTAGCTGGGTAGTTACATCCGAATCTATGAGGGTCAAGACCAAGGCTCAAGAGTGAGGATGGACAGACCTATTTCATAAAAAGGTTGTCCCACCCAAAAAAATTCACAGAGATTTCCGGTTAAAGCTCCCAAATCCGTGCATGGCAATGTCAGAGGAGTCTGTCATTAATAGTGGGAGGGACTGAGTCAGTTAGTCTGATTAGTATGTCATCTATGCACGAATCAAAGTATATTATAACTAGCGCCTTACCGAACAGGAGGCCGAGGCAAAGGTAATTTCCGTAGAGGCCTGAGCGATGGTACATTCCACTCGTACCTAGGGTATCATATGATACAGATTAATAGTGGTTGCCTTATTTTTGTATAGAGATTTTCCTAAAGTTTTATTGCCGCCACTATTTATGTTTTACAGTAAAGGATTTAAAAGCAATTCAAAGTGGTTTTTCGAAATCAGAGTTATAAAGTTTCATTTATATTTATAATGGAAGTTTATTAAATCATTTAAATTCAAAGAATGAATTTAAGGAAAATCGATTTTATTTTCATAGCATCGAAAGGTTTATAAATATATTTAAAGAACTTCATGGTGGTTTATTTTATAAAAAGAAACCATAATAGAGTTTTATGACATTCACTGAGCTCGTTTAGCTCACCTATATTTTATGTTTTTATAAACAAAACCTCCCAAAGGATAGGTACAAGGACTGGTGCATCTGTAGCAAGGACTCCAACACAGGATTAGACGGACTGAATCGTACGTGCTGTATATTCATATAAACATGCTATAGATATTTAAAATAAAAAATAAAAAAATTGAATGCTTGTAAATTTCATATATTCATCTGTATATATTTTGGAAAATGTATAAATGTGTATATATGCTTGACATATTATTGATTTTTAAATTGTCTTTGAATTTGAATGTATATTTGGGGTTGCTTATGGCTTTAAGATGAAAATGGCCTGAGGTTTAGAAGTTGAGAAAATGTTTGTTTTTAGAAGTGTGCAAATTTTCTGTGATTTGTTACAGGGTTGCATTTTTAAAAAAATAGACGTTTTGCTGCCCAAAATTTTATTAATTTTATTTTATAAATGTATGAAAAAAAGAAAAGTTTCCACCTGTTTCCGTTTCACCAAAAATAAAAATGATAAATATTCATAGCAAAGTAAAATGGCTTAGCTTCATGGAACATTTCAATCGAATTAAATATCTACTGAAGGGTTATCGTGGGGTTATCGGCGGGCTACCGATGGTAAGGAAATAGAGGTATAGGAACGGGCCCGTCACTATATATCTCCTTAATACACGTTGATGGGTTTTTCTTGGTAAATTCTTACATATCTAGTTTTGGTGTTTTGATACTAGAGTTAGTAGGAAAAAAAGAACAAATGATTTTCCCATCCCAAGCACGACTACAATCTTCTTGGACATTTAAGAATAAAGTTTAACATTTTGTGTTATTGTCTTGGAATAAGAGCTTTATGTTTAGTAGTAATTAACATGAGATAAGAGCTTTGTTTGACCAACGAGTTTTGGGTTTGAGTCACCCCATGCGTATTTGTTTTTGTATTTAAATATGCATGTCAAAAGGTTTAAATTATTATTTGAACCCTTAACTAATAATTAACTTGAGTAAGTTGCATCATCTCTCATCAGCATGACTACTAATCTTCTTAGAACGAGGATTATACGTAGGAATCTCAAAGCCAACAATAGCCTTAGGCCTTAGTCAACCGAGAACTAGAGTTGAACTATAACAGTACCGTTTGAGGTACGATTTTCAATACCACATTTATGTTTGAAGGTACTAGAGTCAAAAACATCACCGGCCAGGCACCCCGAAGTCTTTCCTGAAAGCAAACTGTACAAGTTGTACTTCACAATAATTTGGTCATGTCGCATTACCAGATTACCCAATTGGGCAATTTAGTCTTCCTACCAGGTACATTGTTCATAGGTGACTAACAAAGTGAAAATGATAGGATAGTTGAATCTTTAACAAAGTGAAAATGATAGAATATTCCAATCTTTGATAAAAAGTTAAAAAAACAATAAACAAACAATTTTATTAACAATAGTCAAATATAACAAAAGGTCTTCGATTCGCATTTAAATAGAACAAAACCTACTCCAACGAGGTTAGGACTCCTAAGTTGACAGAAATAATGAAATTCTAGAATTATACCAAAACAAACTAATTTTAGTTATAGACAAATCCTAAAAGAACTTTATTAAACATAAAAAACAAAATAAACCATAGAGAAAGTGGAAATCCCTACTACAAGTAATAATATCTGAAAATACTGTCTAAAAGAATACAAAAATAAAGGTTAAAACCATTAAATTGGGAAAACGGTTGCGGAGCAGTGAACCTGTGTGAATGTTGTAGATCTCATTGAAACCAATATTTCAACGACAATTTATAGGCCCAAATTCAATATCGTTTGCTCCTTCCAGAGGTATTCTACATTTTTCACATTATGTTCTAACCGCTAAAAGCAAATAAGCCAAATATTGACAAGTCAATGTAATGCTAGTTGGCTTTGCCGTGAAACTGAGGTTACTTGACGGAAAAATAGGTCAAGTCAATATTGCTCGACTTTTCATTTCGTTTTGGGGTACTATGTGGAAACACATTAATTCCAAGTTCTAAAATATCTATACCTATGCGTTTGGTGGAAGGTGGACTTTGGGAACAGAACAGGAGGTAGATTGTAAGTGCCTGCTTCTGAGAATCCATGACAGTTTACACAATGTTAATTATCTACTTTGTTCTAGTTTCTTTTACAAGAATGGCCGCCTCAGTGGACACCATTACACTTGGAAAATCTGTTACAGACGGCGAGAAATTAGTTTCAGCAGGTGAAAACTTTGCACTGGGATTTTTCAGTCCACGTGAATCAAGTAGTCGATACCTGGGAATTTGGTACAATAAAGATGACCAGCAGACAGTTGCATGGGTAGCCAACAGAAATACTCCAATTTCTGATTACTCAGGAATACTAAGTATAAACACCGAATGAGCTCTTGTCCTGATCATGAACAGCACAAATGAAACTGTTTGGTCATCCAACGCATCAAGAACTCCACAGAATCCAGTTGCAGTGCTGCTAGAATCAGGAAACCTTGTTGTGAAAGATGGAAATGATAACAGCCCAGATAACTTTTTATGGCAGAGCTTTCATTATCCTTGTGATACCTCTTTATCAGGTATGAAAATTGGAAGAAACTTGGTTACTGGTGTGGACTATTATTTATCGTCCTGGAAGAGCACAAGCGACCCCGCTCCAGGTGAATTCACTTTTGGGATAGATCTTCGTGGGACTCCACAACTGTTTCTTAAAAAGGAGCAAGAAATACGGTACAGGGCAGGTTCCTGGAATGGCATTCGTTGGACTGGGACTCCTCAGTTGAAAGAAAATCCAATATATACATTCGGCTTTGTGTCAAATGAGAATGAGGTATTTTACACGGTTGACGTCCGAAGCAGTTCGGTCCAATCAAGAATGACAGTGAGCCCATCAGGCGTTGTGCAGCGTTTCACCCTGATAGAACGAACTAGAAGTTGGACAGAATATACTACAGTGATGCTTGATCAGTGTGACAATTATGCCCTGTGTGGTGCATATGCTAGTTGTGACATGAATAAGTCTCCTAAAGTATGTGAATGCTTGGGAGGATACACACCTAAATCACCAGGAGAATGGCAAATCTTGGGTTGGACTGAAGGGTGTGTTCGAAAGGCTCCATTTCATTGTGATCATAGCAATCGATTTCTAAAATATGAAGGAGTAAAAGTGCCTGACACAAGTCGTTCCAGGGCTGATGAAAACATTAGTCTCATGGAATGTGAGAAATTGTGCTTAGACAATTGCTCTTGTACAGCATATGCAAATTCAGATGTCAGAGGAGGAGGAAGTGGCTGTTTGCTCTGGTTTGGTGACTTGTTTGACATAAGAAAACTTATTGAGAGTGGGCAAGATCTCTATGTACGGGTAGCGGCCTCAGAACTAGGTACCTTTTTCTTTTTCATAATGACATTATGTTTTAAAATCCAGATTGCAAGCTAGGATGCATGTAGTGACTTCTTTGATTTGAAGTAACGTTTTTTTTTTTTTAATTTGAGAAAACTTCATTTTAGTCCCTAAGGTTTCACGAAATATCACTATTGGAAACAACTTTTTTCATCCCTAACTTTTCCAAAACTCTTCAAAAAGATCCAAATCGTTGATCAACTGACAGTCAAACTAAACAAAAAACATAAAAAGACCCAATTAACTCTCATAACTTAAAATGACCATTTTACCCTTAATACAATTAGAATATTACATAACATTTGACAAATGACAAACTGATACGTATACTATAATTATACATTTTTTTAAAAAAATCTTATTATTTTTTGTTTAAATTAAACAAAAATTTAACATAAAAAATAGATTTTAGGAAAAAAAATCAGTTCGCCATCTCCTCCGCCTCCTCCGCCTCTCCGTTGCCTCCATCCCTTCTCCTTCTTCTTCTGCCTAGATCCATCCTCCATCCCTCTCCATCGAACCCAAATGAAGACTTCATTTGGGTTCGATCGAACCCAGTAGAGCCTCTCCGTCTGGGTTCAATCGAACCCAGATGAAGCCTCTCCGTATGGGTTCGATCGAACCTAAATGAAGATCTTCGTCTGGGTTCCACGAACCTAGATGAACTTCGTCTGGGTTCATCGAACCCAGATGAAGGTCCTCAGCTAGGTTCGATCGAACCCAGATGAGGAGCTTCATCTAGGTTCGTCATCAACCCCCTTTTTCCATTTTTTTTTTAATAAACAATTTTATTTTTATTTTTTAATGTTATTGTTGATGTTGTTGTTGTGGGAGATGTTTTTGATGATGCTATGATGGTCTTAATAATGTTGTAGTTTGTGGGGTTGTTGATAATGTTGATAAAGTTGATTGTTGATGATGTTAGTAAAGGGGTTTGAATCTTGGTCTGTTGAAGATGGTGGAGATCCAATCTGGTGGATCTCCACTTTTGATTTATTTATTTATTTATTTTTATTTATTTTATAAAATTAATTTTATGTATATAATAAATTATTTAAATTAATCTACCCTCTCTACAATGGATGGACGGTGGAGATCCAATTTGGTGGATCTCCACTTTTGATTTATTTGTTTATTTTTGTTTATTTTATAAAATTAATTTTATGTATATAATAAATTATTTAAATTAATTTACCCTCTCTATAAAAAGACCATTTTGCCATTCCCATCCAAACAATCTGTCACCGTTGATCGTCAATTGACTAACGATTTAGATCTTTTTGAAGAGTTTTGGAAAAGTTAGGGATGAAAAAAACTATTTCCAATAGATGCTTAAAATTTTGATATTTTCGAAAATCTCAAGGACTAAAATGAAGTTTCCCCTTTAATTTCATGAATGTGTTTGACAATAATATTTTAGATAATATCGATCCATGGAGACAACCTATTGAGCCAAGGAGACAACCCAGCGTGAAGAAACGGGTAATAATCATAGTGGTGTGTGTTCTTTCTGCTATGGGAGTGCTTGTGTTTGGATGGATATTCTTTATGTGGCAAAGGAAACTTAGGAGTCAAGGTAAATTGCTGAATCCAACCTAAATGATGAAACTTAGCCTTTATTGTTTATAAGATATATAAGAAATGAAGGTAAATTGCTGAATCCAACCTAAATGATGAAACTTAGCCTTTATTGTTTATAAGATATATAAGAAATGATTGATACTAAATCCTAATGCATAATAATGACAAGGAAATTATTTTGAATATTAAGATTGCATAGGTTTTTTGTATTAAAAACTTAAATAACAAATAGCATATTCAATCTTCTTCAATTTTAGGATATCCAAATGACAACAATGAAATAAACGACAGCAATGAAGATAGCAGTAAAGATGATATGGAATTACCAATATATGATTTCAATGTTATAGCTAACGCCACTGACAACTTCGCAAACAAAAATAAGTTGAGGGAAGGTGGTTTTGGACCTGTTTACAAGGTAACACAACAATAGGCAATTAAGTAGTCTTATTATCAATTGAAGCTATGTTTCTTAATATTGGTGATGATTTGTAGGGAATATTGATGGAGGGACAAGAAATTGCTATAAAAAGACTTTCAAAATGCTCTGGACAAGGAAGAGATGAATTCAAGAATGAAGTTATTTTGATTGCTAACCTACAGCACCGAAACCTCGTAAAGCTTCTAGGATGTTGCATTCAAAGAGATGAAAGAATGTTAATCTATGAATACATGCCCAACAAAAGCTTGGACTGCTTTATTTTTGGTTTGATGATTTTGTCCAAATTTCCTATTTAATTTACATCATACTCATAAAGTAATTATCTTTGTAGTCCCGTTTTAGAATATAGGTTACGACTAACATGGATGAGAAAACTTTCAGATAAGACAAGAAGAAAATTATTGGATTGGAGCAAGCACATCCAAATTATTGGAGGAATTGCTAGAGGGCTACTTTACCTTCATCAAGATTCAAGACTACGAATTATACATAGAGATCTTAAAGCTAGCAATGTTTTATTAGATAACGAAATGAATCCAAAGATTTCAGACTTTGGTATGGCTAGAACATTTAGGGGAGATCAATCTAAGGCAGAAATAGAAAGAATTGTTGGAACATAGTAAGTACATTTGCATTTGTTTTAGTATATATATATCTATATCTATATCTATATATATATATATTATCCATTATTTACATTTACCTTTGAAATGTAATTTTGTAGTGGATATATATCTCCTGAATATGCAGTAGAAGGGATATTCTCAATAAAGTCTGATGTCTTTAGCTTTGGTGTTTTAATATTAGAGATTGTGAGTGGGACAAGAAATAGAGGATTTTACCATGTTGAACACAATCATAATCTTCTTGGACATGTAAGTTTAAAGAACAAGTGATCTTTCTGTGCCATCTATTGGAATTAATGTTGCTAAAATGGTTTCAAATGAAATCTTTTAAGCAGTTTAATGACCTATTCGTGAAATTAAGTTTTACAAACTATTAGTTTTTATATATGTTTCAGGCATGGAGACTTTGGAATGAAGAAAGGGCAGTGGAGCTAATTGATCAATTGTTAATTGATCAATCGTTAGATTACTCTGCTACTTCATCTGAAATATTAAGATGCATTCATGTCGGCCTCTTGTGTGTCCAGCAAAGACCAGAAGATAGGCCAAATATGTCTACTGTGGTTCTAATGTTAGGTGGTGAAGGGTCATTGCCTCAGCCAAAGCAGCCTGGTTTTTTTACAGAAAGGAATCTCACTGATCAATCAGAGTCATCATCAAGCAAGCTAATATCTTCAACCAATGAAATCACAGTCTCATTGCCAGAACCTCGTTAAAGGTCACTGCAATACAGGGAAAGAGGGGTTTCCAGCAAAAGCTAATTGAAACAATTGATTAATAGTGTTCAACAATTGATGTTTCTTTCCTTAATAGTCCACTCAAGTACTAGAGAGACCATCCCCATCAAATAATGCTTGAGTTATTAAATCTAGACTACAGTTAGTGTATCATAAAATGCATTGTATATTCAATCTAGAGTTTATTGGAGTGTTGATGGATCTTTTTTTAATAATAGATTTTGATGAAATTCACAGATTTTATAAACGTCATATTGATTCTATTAGAATTTTTTAATAAAATATAGTGTCATCCATAGAAAAATGGTAAGATTTGATATAATTTTTTTTTCCCATTAATTTCACTTTAAATTCTATCCAAGTCCATAACTATATCATACGTATTGATCCTTATCTATCTAGTGATAAGCTAGTTGAATTGCTCATAATTAAACATGAATCTGTATTTCTGTATAATGACCCTATCAGATAAAATATTTATTTCAATGTTGAGTCAGACATACATTTGTTAGGTCTTCACCTAATTAAGAGCTCTCATATCTGTTTAAATTGTAATCTAGTGACCCTTTCTAACCAAGTAACATTCACCCAATCCATCTTGTCTTAATTGTCTTAAGCATCCTCAATCTTGGATCTCGATCATTATAATATCATGTCCTTAATCTTAAGTGCTTATTGATATAATGGACCGTTGGAAAAACTGAAGCAATTTATTTAATCAAATTAACAACATATAATCCTTTCTCGCTTTTTTAGTTTAAAATACCTTCCTTGCTTTTTTGATAACCACTACATTAGATTATAATTACTACAAAATGAAAAAGAGAATGAAAGAAAATGTTACAAAGTATTGAAATCCAACTCTAATATAACCATACCATTCTACTACAATATTATATCAAAATCTGTATGTTACACGTAATGAGCAATATGATAAGAAAAAAAGTGGTTTGATCTAAGTTATGGATTAATCCAACCCGATTGTAATGTCCAGATTTTTAAAAAAGGGGAAAAAAAAAGGAATAATACAAAATTAGAGAAGCTCTTTGAGGAAAGAAATTATTGGCTTTGAAGAGTAGGTTAAGGAAAATATAAGGTGATTAAAGAGAACATTCAAGGATAAATTGAGTCTCCTGGATTTCAGTTCATAGCATCTATACCCGGACTAAGCATATCCAAGAAATACACAAATGGTTTCTCTTAACTGCGCCAAAACACCTGGATCGAAACACTAGCAAATGTCTACAGGATGGACTCAGAAAGAAGTTCCTGAGCTGTCACTGCAGCTTATTCCCTCTCTCTTTCGCCCTCAGAAGAGAGGCGTCCCGTCCCTTCATTATGTGCACATCTATATACCTAGCCAGATACGAAGGTGTACAATTCGGTCAAAACCTGCGGTTCTTTAGGTTCATTCACTGTAGGTTCAATCTTGGTGGAAAAAAAGTTAAAAAACAAAACAAAAACAAGAAAAGCAATGGATTCCCTTTTTCCAAAATTATTTATTTAGCATTACAATTATCGGGTTCTATACTTCTATTATGATTTTCTCTTCTTAAAAAAGAGAAAAAATGAAGAGCTGCCACCTGACACAGTTTTTCCTATTTTTTCCAAAAGCAAAGAGGAAGGAAGGATCAAAAGAGAACCTAGTAGAAGAATTCAAGTATTTAGGCAGTGATAGGAATTGATAACCATGAACATATCATGTGGTCATCAAGGATCCACAGTAACAAGCTTTAAAGGTATATTGATGGTTATTAGAGTGGCCATATTTACATGCCTCAAAAACTGTATCTGCACCCCCCATAAAAATTAATATTTAAATTTCTGATATTGCCTTAAAGTCGATATACCAAAATAGTTAATAATTTTAAATAGAATAAGTAATGGCCATGAAAAGCCTCTATGAAACTTTGTATCCTTCACACACCCTTTAGTGAAAAAGTTGTCGAACTTTGCATCCTTCACAAAAGCCACCATGAATAGCAAAAACCCCACAAAAAAGAGAAGCAAACCTGCAAAAGAATTGGAATTCTGGTTGAGTAGTTGGTCATGTGGGGTTGATCCTGAAACCTTTCCAGCAGTCTCCACACCATGACCGAACACACAGATTTCAAGTCTTGCTGACGTGTCTTTAAGACAGAACATTTGAATTATTTCTATTCTTGTTCTTTCTAAATCTTTCTTCCACTTCAAATAAAATACTAATTAAATTTATTTATTTATCTATTTATTTGGAGAACGGGGATTTACACTTGGAATCTCTCTGCTTTACCAAGAGATAAGATTATCAATTTTTTTTTAAAATAAGATTACCAACTAGACCATACCTACGACTATAATTGAAAATAAGTATTACAACAATGTTACTAAGTAGAAGACAAAAAAATTCATCATAAAAGTCAGGAAAGAATGAGGAAAAATAAATAAATATTTAATTTATTTATAAAATTAAATATATAAAATTTGAAAACTTAAAATTTTTTCAAAATTTTGAGATGGGTCACATGCCCCACCTGGACCTATGCTAGTCCAACACTGCTTACGGGGCAATGTTATTTGAAATTATTACTTCCAGTTTTTTGAAATGTATTGAAAATATGGTTTTTTTGGTTTTGGCCTAACATCCATAGTTAATTGAAATGTACCCATATTGAAATAAGTGGTCCAATTGGAATATTTACTATGTGCCCGCACTAATGCAATGGTTGAGTCACCATGAATACATGTGTCATAAATGAAACTTCAGAAATGGTCTAGACATTTAAAATACAAGTGTGACAAATGAAACTTTGTAAATTGTGGTAATTGAGATTACGAGTGTCATTATAGATGTTAATGTATTATAACTTTAAGTTTTAAATACTATAATTAGGTCATTTTTTATCAGTTAAAACTTTTGAATTTGATAGTAACTAACTTGGTATCAAAGCCTAAATGTCCCCGGTTCAAACATTCTCTTCATCTTTTATCTGAAATTCTTCTTATTGTACATGTCATACAGTATGTGTCCGACATATGTTAATTGTCTATGTTGTATATAAGAGGGTGAGTTAACTTATTAAAATCTCAAATCTTAAATATTATAATTGGACTCTTACCTTTTTCTATCAGTTTAAGTTTTTGGGTTTAATAGTAACTAATAATAAAAATTGTAAAAATGATGTGTCTCTCGAATTATGGTGAACATTATATGTGATTAGAGGCACTATTTTTTTTTTCTTTTAGAGGAATTAGAGGCACTAAATTGATTTTGCAAATGGGATTATATGCTATTGAAATGTATTGGAAGCTCATCTATTTACAGATGTTGTTTATTGTTTTGAAAGTTTATATAGATAAATTATATTATGTGCAATTTGGGTACAGTTTATCCACTGGCCAAAAAAACTTTTTTAATGCTAAAAGCTTTACTTGATTTTTTTTACATCGTTTGGTTGACATTCCAGTAGAGCTTTTAGAGAATTAAAAGAGCTGAAAAATGTCTACTTGGAGAAACTCAAAATTTGAGCTTTTCCAAGTATATCTTTTTGAACTTTTTTTAAAAGATTAAAATGTCTAATATACCCTTATTTTGTTTAGTTAATAACTCTATACCTTATAACCCTATTACACTTTCTTTATAAATATAAACATATAGTCTCTACTTTCATTCACTTTTTATTTCATAAAAACATTTGAGAATTATTCTTTAACCAATAAGATTATATATATATTGTGTGTGTATATGTGTGTGTGTGTGTGTTTTTTTTTTTTTTTTGTTCCAATTGGTTTTGGGTAATAATGCAATTTTTTTTTTTTTTTTATCTTATTGTCATGAATGTTATTGTTAGACTTTGAGCTTTTTATATTTAATTTCAATGACGGTACTATCTTTTTATTGAGTTGTTTTAAAAAGTATGATTTGAAAAGTCACATGGTATTCCATCGACAAAACCCTATTGCAAATCTACTTAGATCAAGTGAAATTGAAGATGTAAATTCTTATTAACAAATCTAAATAAACGCTTCTCTTTTGGAAAAAAAAAAATAGAGAAACAAAATTAGCCCACAAGTCTGAAATTTTTACAAGCAAATTTTATGAGAACCATAGAAATCTTATAAGTAGTGCGTATGCATTTGATAAATTATATATTTATTATTATAATTTTATATGATATCAAAACTAACTTGGTATAATATATTTTTATATTGTTAAGCATGAGATATAAGTGTCTTTGTATTAATTAAAGTTAATGGGGATGATTTAGCAAATTTAAAAGATTCATTAAGTGTAACAAAATTTTTTTGTAAACATTTTATGAGAGTAATTATCTCATCTGCTCCTTAAAATAATTGTCAAATCAATTTAAATTATCAAATAATCAGTTATGGAAGTATGAAACATCATTTTCATACTAAAATTATTAATTATATTTATTCTAATTTCTCAAAAAGTAATACTAGACAAGGTCTTAAGCTGCCACACACTACAAAACTTGAGTTCATAGATAAAAACAAAACCGTTATAATATTTTGTTTTGATAGTCCAAAAATGCAATATTAATATAAAGTTTTTATAAGGGTTGCATGCATAGTTTAATGTAAATCAATATTTAACAAAATAGAGAATAATAAAAATAAATAGATGACAATTACATGTAACAAAATTCTAAGACTGAAAAATTGAGTTCAGATTGAATCTTGACTGTTTAGAAATCTTTACTCCAAGGACTTAAAAATTATATATATGATATATAACTAACGTGATCTTTACTCCGAAGACCTTTAGTATGTTGACTACTAAAAGTCTTGTAAAGATGTGTTTGGAATTGCACATTTTGAATTTTCCTACTTAGCTACTTGGTGGATATCATCCAAGTTACAAAAAACTGGTTCATGAACATCTTTACTATTTAATCAATCTAACAAACCTCGTTTGAATCAATGGAAAGTTTCGATAAAACAAGCAGCAATATGGTGTGCACTGTAAGATTGAAATTGGAAAAGGGTTCAATCCTTGATGACAGCAGTATAGGGAAGAAGCCAAGGCAATGAGCTTCCAAAACCTAGTGTTCTGTGATTTCTATGCATTGGCATGAGAGGCGTAGTCAAGAATTTTTGCTAGTATGAGCTAAATTAAAAGTTTAATTTTGTTTTATTTAAAAAAAAAAAAGAAAAAAGTTCAATTTTGTTTAAGGCAATCTCATCACTATAAGAAAATTTCTTTGATTGAAAAACAAAGTGTTATCTCAATTACTTTGCATTGGTTGGATCGCATAACAAAATGCTTTTTAGATGTAATTTCTCTACTTTCATATTTTGTTATGAAGATATGATGAGTATGAAAATTTCAAGTTGATCATTGATATTAAAAAGACAATAGTCTGTAAAATAAAATCTGAAGTCCTCAATTTAATGAAAAAATTAGGATACAAACACACTTACAAAAATTTGCATTTTATATAGTTTATTTTGCATAAAGTGTATTTTATGTTTTATTAATTTTGAAAAATTGTCTACAAAGTGTTTTACTATAAATATAGGTATATATATCTTCCAGAAAATGTCTAAAAACTTTTTGCAAGAAAAAATATCTGAAATTTTTAAAAATTTTCTGAATAGTTTGTACCTTTTTTTTTATTGCATGTGTACAGTGTGACATAATGATATGCCAAAAGATAGAACTCGAAAAAAAAAAGTTTAATTTTATTGTGTGTGCACACTATTTTTTGGAAGCCCACTTGCCTTGGCTTCTCCTCTGTATTCATGATGTTTTGATCGCAAAGTACATGTCGTTCAGCTACATGTTCCATCAAAACTTCCATTGATGGAAAAGATAGTTACCTTTGAACTTAGTGACGAATTTTATCATTAACAGCAACGGATTTAGAAGACTAACATGTTCTGCAAAATTCCACAAATGAGACAATTCTGATGCTAAAAGTCTTTGAAATGTAGTTGTCTATGGACCACAGATAAGTGACACTGAATTTCGCAACTTGACTGAGGATACATTTTGCTAATAACAATAGCAAACACAGAATTTCGATAATTTAAGACAATTAAAATAAACAAGAAAGAAAAGTTGGGAAGTGTTAAATGGGATCACTGCCATTCTTCACCTACTTTGGCACTTTGATCTTTTTATCTAGTATGCTCTCGTCAAACGCAGCTGATACCATAAGTCCAGCAAAATCAATAATACAGTAGGATACCTAACTGCCAATATTGGTACCCAATGCAACTTTTCTCCTTGACAACCACAAGTATTCAGTGCTTATTATATGATTCTAGTCAAATCAGTGTGGCGAGTGGCCCAAGTTGAGCATCCTAGACAACAAAATTTTGGCTAATACTAAAGCAGAACATAAGTAAGAACTTTCAACAACAAACCCCTGTTTACACGGGATGGAGAAGCTAACGTCTTTTACAAAGTCCACAGATTATGACAAATCTGATGCTAAAAGTCTTTTAAATGTAGTTGTCTATGGACCACAGACAAGTGACATTGAATTTTTCATAAAAAAATGGCAGAGGACACATTTTGTAGTAACACAGATTTCCATACCTAACTAAGTAGTAAAATAGACAAAGAAGGAATATAAGTAGAAGTTGAAAGGCTTTAAAGAAAAGCTAGGGGTGGGTTTGCATCCATTCTTCACTTCCTCTCAACCACAATTTCTGGGCAATTGACTGCACAAGTGACTTGACCGAACAACTTGTCATAATAGCTGCAGTTTCTGGGAAATGGCAACTGAGGAGTGAGCCGGAGTCATTTTCTCCAAGATAGTTACTTTTGAACTTGGTGACAAATTTTATCAGTAACAGCAAGGAATTCAGAAGACTAACACGTTTTGCAAAATTCCACAAATTTGACAATTCTGATGCTAAGGTGGAGTTTGGCACCATTTTGAAAACTATTTTTCATTTTTAAAAACAAAAATGGTCAAAAATATATTTGTAAATCGTTTTCAAAAACATATTTTTGAAAATGAAAAACATTTTTTAAAAAATGTATAGTAAAACTTAAGGTAAAAGTAAAAAATGATTTTTTTTCGTTTTTTATCATTTTCAAAAAACATTTTCTTTTGTACAGTAAAACTCAAAAAAATAAAACACTCATTTCTAATAGTTACATCGTCATTTTTAAAAATAGTTTTTATCCAAACACATATTCATTTTTTACCTACTTTTAAAAATGGTATGAAATAACTTTTTATCATTTTTTGTTTTCAAAATGTATTTTAAAAAATATCACCAAATGTATTATCGTTTTTTAAAACGTTATTTTCAACACATAATTTTCGTTTTTTTAAATATTTTTTAAAAACATCATTTTAAAAATATATTCAAAGATACTCTAAAAGTCTTCAAATTGTAGTTGTCTCACAGACAAGTGACACTAAATTTCGCAACTTGGCTGAGGATGCATTTTGCTAATAACAATAGCAAACACAGAATTTGGATACTCTAAGACGTTTAAAATAAACAAGAAAGAAAAGCTTGGTGTGTTAAATGGGATCCCTTCCATTCTTCACCTACTTTGGCACTTTGATCTTTTTATCTAGTATGATCTTGTCAAGCACAGCTGATACCATAAGTCCAGCACAATCTATCAGAGATGGTGAGACATTAGTTTCTGCTTCCCAAAGCTTTGAGCTAGGCTTCTTCAGTCCTGGAAAGTCAAACAACAGGTACCTAGGAATATGGTACAAACATAGTCCTAGTACAGTTGTCTGGGTGGCAAATAGAACGAATCCAACAACTGATAAGCAAGGAGTTTTGGTCATGTTCAATGATGGAAACCTTGTTCTTCTCAGCAATAACAAGAGCATCTGGTCTACAAATTCATCGAAGGTGCCAGAAAATCCAGTGGCTCAGCTCCTGGATTCCGGGAACCTTGTAATTAGGGACAATATTAGCATGAGCTCTGACAGCTATGCGTGGCAGAGCTTTGATTATCCATCAGACACATTATTACCAGGCATGAAATTGGGATGGAACTTGAGAACAGGTTTTGAGCGATATCTAACATCATGGACGAGTGATGATGATGCGTCTCCTGGAGAGTTTAGTCTTAGACTTGACATCCAAGCGTTTCCTCAATTATTTGTTACCATAGGATCGAAAAAACTTGTCCGGAGTGGACCATGGAATGGTCAACAGTTTGGAGGCATTCCCTTGTTGAACAAGTTGGTATTTAGACCAAGGTTAGTGCAGAAACAAGATGAGGTGTATTTCATGCACGAGCCTGCCAACAACACAGTTATCACTCGAATAGTTATGGATCAATTAGGCACAATGAAGCGTCTTGTATGGGATAGGAAGACCACTGAATGGACTGTCCTGTACTCTTGGCCATTTGATGTGTGTGACACTTATGGTCAGTGTGGTGCTAATGGTAATTGCAGAATTAGCAAGACACCAATTTGTGAGTGTCTGAAGGGATTTATGCCCAAAGCAGAAGATGTATGGGATGTACAAGGAGTATCAGGGTCAAGAAAATGCATAAAGAAATTGCCAGCAGATTGCCGAAGTGGAGAAGGGTTTTTGAAGCTTCCAGCAATGAAATTGCCCGACTTCAATTGGTGGAACAGTAGCATGAATATCAAGGAATGTGAGGCAGAGTGCTACAGAAACTGTTCATGTAAAGCTTATGCATATTCTGATGTGAAAGGAGGAGGCAGTGGCTGTTTGATGTGGTCCGGGGAACTGATTGATGTCAGAGAATGCCCTGCAGGATACCTCTGGGGACAGGATTTCTATTTGAGAGTTCCAGCCTCAGAACTAGGTAATCTTATTATTTGATTTATTGTTGCCTCTGTTATGATTATTATTAAGCTGTTAAGTATAGTGGTTACTAATTTGGTATCAAAATTTAGTTTGTTTCAAGAGTCTTAGGTTAGAGTCCCTCTCAGGCCCAATGCTTTTGATGTAGTAGTTACTGACAACCATTTCTAGTTTATGGCCTTTAAAAAGAATAATTAAGTAAAAACTAACACAAATCCAAAGATATATGTATGTGATTTGGTTGATCTGCTCTGCAAGAGAATCAAGAATAGAAATAATTTTTTTCTTTGTCTTTTTCTATCCATTCCCTTGTAAAGTTGCTATTGGGAAGGAAAACAAAATAGCGGGATTGATGATATATTAGATTGGCATGTGAAAAAATACTATCATAAATTTTAAGGAACAAATATGAATTTCAAAAATTGATTTAAGTTTCTCGATTTGCATATCCCAGAATCGGTAAATTATTTGAATAAGAAGAAAAGAGTAATGATCATTGCGGTGGTTGCAACTATTGTTGGGATGTTTTCCTTGGGATTGATACTCTACAAACTAAAAGTTTGGAAGAAAACAAAGAATAGAGGTAAAATATGCCTCTGACTTTGCTTAATTGTTTATCATATCATACAAATTTAGCATTGAGTTCAAGGATTTTCTAACATTGGACGTTTAAGTCATTCGTTAATATATTAGGACCAGAGTATAGGAAAGAGGAAGCAGAAGTACCTTTAATTGATTTGGGTACTATTGTCGTCGCTACTAACAATTTCTCACAAGCCAACATGATTGGCAAGGGTGGATTTGGTTCTGTTTATAAGGTAATAATGTTTATATGTTTATCTATCACTCAACTTGAAGGCAAATAATGCCTTATAGATCTTGCTAATCTAAATTTTGAGTATATTATGTAGGGAACTCTTTCTACAAAACAAGAAATTGCAGTGAAGAAACTCTCAAAAAATTCAAGACAAGGTGTTGAAGAATTTAAGAATGAAGTAGTTTTAATTGGCAAACTTCAACATAGGAATCTTGTTGCGCTTCTTGGCTGCTGTATACATGAGGATGAAAGGATGTTGGTCTATGAATATATGCCCAACAAAAGCTTAGATTATTTTATTTTTGGTTGCACCTCTTAACCTTATACCTGTTTACCTAGTAATATATATTTTATATACTTGAGTTTTAACATATTTGTGATCTTAATTAAATACTTTCTATCTCGAGGCTAAAAGTGAAAATTATAGAAAAATGATTATAATTGTAAGAGTTACTAGAGTTGACAATGATGTGCAGATTGTGAGAGAAACAAACTGTTGGCATGGGGAAAGCGATTTGACATTATTATTGGGATTGCAAGAGGACTTCTTTACCTTCACCAAGATTCAAAACTCCAAGTCATTCATAGAGATTTGAAGACAAGCAATATTTTGCTAGATAATGACTTTAATCCTAAAATTTCGGACTTTGGGTTGGCAAGAATTTTCAACAATGATGAAAAAGAAGCAAACACGAATAGAGTTGTCGGAACATAGTAAGATTTTTTTTACTATAATCAAATATGTATTTTTTTTTTTTGAAATTAATTATATATGTATTTTTTACTAGTTAAAAAAAAGTAAATAAAACTTATATAGTAGATATTTTAATGCAGTGGTTATATATCTCCGGAATATGCTACCGATGGCACGTTTTCATTCAAGTCTGATGTTTTTAGCTTTGGTGTGCTTCTATTAGAGATAATAAGTGGCAAAAAGAATAGAGGGTTCTTCCGTCCAGATAACAACCAAAATCTTCTTGGAAATGTGAGTAGAATAGTGATATGCTTCTTTTTGTTTCACTCATTTTTCCTACAGTAGAGAATAAACAAGAATATTTGTTGCATCTATCAGGCATGGGTGCTGTGGAACAATGGAAGGGCCTTGGAATTAATGGATATGTGTTTAGAAGGCTCCTTCATTGAATCTCAAGTTCTTAGATGTATTCAAGTGGGTTTATTATGTGTTCAAATGATTTCAAAAGACAGACCAAATATGTCATCTGTAGTTTTCATGTTGGCCAATGAGGGACTGCTATTATCTCAGCCTAGAAAGCCAGGTTTCTTCACAGACAGAAGTTTTATTTCAGGTTCACCTTCAAGTAAAGGAAATTCCCAAACAACCAATGCAATGAGTATAACTACACAGGATGGCAGGTAAAAATTCTTGATAGTGGTTTGCTTGGAGCTTTTTGTTGGACCATATAGTAATATGCAGATTCGAGGACTTATTTGTCATCAAATAACTTCAAAACATTAATTGTACATATATTTCAATAATGTATTATTATGATTGTTGGTTTCAATTTCACTTTACATCAATTTGTACCAGTAAAATCTAAATTGTTGATCCCAAGTTTTGGAATCAAATTATATATATATATAGGACTTTTATAATAAGGCATATCTAATTTTAAAAGGTAATGACCAACCAATCAAATTCATCTTTTGCATTCTCTTTCCTATAACAAATTTTCTCTCCTATTTAATTCAAATTTAAAGAATGAATTTGATTGGTTGATCGTTATTTTTTAAAAACAGGAATACCTTATTATAAAAACCCTATATATATATATACACTTTGAAAGAAGACATGGAAAGTGCTTGTAATAGTTGTGGTGGTATGTACTAAGAAATGAATGGACACACCAAATTTAATAATTGGATAGTCTAATTATGCGCACAATTGCAAAGTTGCTGAATTCTTTATTTTAATTATTGGATAATGTAAAAAAAAACCCCCCAGAAAGTAAATTAACTAGGGTTAGCAATTTTTTTTTCTTTTATTAGGTGAACCATCCTGGCCCTTGTTGTCTAAAATCCATCCAAAAAGTTTTTATTTTTCATCTAAAATTGTAAAAAGTCCTAACTACCCTTAATTCAATGACTGATGAAATAAAACTATTGTAAACTAGATTTAAACCAGTTAAAAGACCATAATACCATAATACACATCTGAAAACAAAAATGAAGCAAAAAGACCAACATGCCTTTTAAAAATGCGACCGTTGTATCTCCAATGGCTCTAACACCACACCAACCTATAAAACGGATGGATTTGTCAAGGCAACCATTTCACCACATCTAATCAAAAAATAAACCTAAAAACTTTCAAATTACTAGTTCTTTATTTCTCTCACACACTAGTTCAAGCAACATAAAAAATGGAAGGATTGTCAAGCTCATCAAGCAACATGAATTGTAAGCTCTCGATTTATAGTTATGGTTTCCCTAGTAATAGTCATTTTTTTTTTTTTTTTTGAAAATTTCGATGACATAACGGCTATATTTTTTATATTTCCAAAATACCTGTAAAAACACTCTCATATCTTTTCCAATCACAACCCAACTTCTTCCACAAAAATACTTCAAATTTCATTTCCAATTTCATACAAAATTATCAAGAAAACCATAAACCATAAATCACGTCAAAAAATAAATCCCAATTCATAAAATAAAACCAAATTCTTATAGATAATTTACTTAAGAAAAACCAAACATATTTCATGACTTAAATAAACTCTACAAAACCTTATACACTTTATACACATCAAAACATTAGTACCAATACTTATTTTTAGTGTCATAAAACGAGTTATGAAAGTATAACAAAAGAGAAGGCTTTTTGACTTTCGAATGTCATGCAAAATGGAATTGCAAAAGAAGCAAACGTCGAATCCGCGCTTACATATTCCAACTAAGGGGATGTCGTGCCCGGATCACCTGTGCTAACACCTGAGGAAGTTTTTGACATAAAACAAGAAAAAAGTGAGCTTAATGAAGCTCAATGAGTGCACGTAAGTATTGGAACCATAACATTTTCCTTTTACAAAATACCTCCATAAAACATTTAATAAAACTTTACTACTTAGTTACTTAAATTAAAATTTCAAACATAACGCAGCAAAGGAGTAAATTTGCCCATAATCAAAGATACATGTAACTTTTAATACAGTTTAATAAGTATAGCATCATGCAACACATAAACAAATATAAACTTTCTTTCAAAATGTAATGGTAAATCGCATGAAGGTAACTTATTTTCAAGCTCTCTTTAGTATTTTGAAATGCACCAATGTTACCCCATAAACTTACAACCACGAGATAGCAAGATAATCGCAAATCAATGTGGAGTCACGAGACGATTTAGCTACAAACACCATCTGTGACACTTACAAAGACATCCATACACCACGTGTGAATTTTATATCACAATGTGTAGCGTCAGACAACATCCCACACACGTAAAAGCGACACAACGGACTCTATTCCCCCAAAGTTAGTGATGCAATTCCTCCCATAACTGTCATACACGTGTGGGACGTACCGGCCTGGTCCATAAAACTTACAAAGACGGGTATATAATTGGCCTTTGAAATCGTATTTATACAAATATTATTTTCACATCAAACACATAAAATTTACGAATTTCATTTTCCTTCGCAAAACAATAAAGTATAGTTTCAATTGTCAATAACTTAAAACTTTAAATTTCATATCAAAATACAATGCAGGCTCATAAAATCATAAAAACTAAACTTTCCCATAATAATAATTGTTTTGAATTCACCAATGGTAAACATATTAAACATATTATAAAACGTTTAAACATTTCAAAACCACATAAATCGTTTTAGCACTCACCTCAAATTTCCAAGCTTCCCTAATGGGCTTCAATGGCCCTCTCCGGCTCCGCTAGCCTCTCCTTCACCTACACAACACATTTTCGCTTAGAATATATCAAATTGAACTTTCCAAAACTTATTACACAACTTTTAATTCAAATAACTTCATTGAACTCTATTATGCCTAAAAGCTTCTCTACACGATTTCCACTTAACCGAAGCTTTCTAATTCTGATTTCTTTCCATGGATCCTATTTATTTTCATCTAGGAACACGCCCATACGATCGAAATCATCGTTCGAAGCTCAAAACGAAAAGTGGTCATTTTTGACCCCTCTTGGCCGAATGGTGTGCACAGCCCTACCTAGGGTTGTGGTTCACTTCTTTCTTGCTCCACACACCTTCTTGACTCGTACTTAGATCACCCGTAAAGCGGTTCTGGCGGTTCTGAAAAATTTCAACGTTCGGGTGTCCAAACCTAGGAAAAACCTCATTTTTTCATCACTTTTTAAGTGTCATTTTTACACTTTTCATTCCTTACTTCAAATTTTCCTTTCCTTAGTGCTATACACACTCAAACCTACAATTCATTTCAACACATAAAAGAATAGATATTCCATGATAACTCATAGTGCCCTTCATAGGTACCTTACAATGTAAGTGATTCAAATTCAATTCTAACATTTTCATAAGTTTGTTTGTCACTTAACCAACATGAAATCATGCCTAAAACATCTCAATTCCATTGGATTCTCATAGCTCTCCATATGGCCTTACAAGCACTAACCTATCCTAAGTTCATTTCTTTCAAATTTTTTATGTTGGTTCTTTTGAACATTTTGTCAAACACCTAGTCTACATCTCATTCTATTAGTTTCTAATCCAAAACAGACTTAAAATCTATCTCATGCCAACACTAGCTCATCAATCTTAGTAGGTTTCCATGTCATCTACACATGCTTTCAAGTCTCAAATGAATCATCTCTTAACATAGATAAAAATCTCCCATCAATACCAACTCAAATATCATCAAAACAACCAACACAAACATCAATCTTTACTACCAAAACAACTCCAAAAGATGAAAAACTAACCTTATTTAGCTTGGGTCTTGCTCCAAGTTTTATTTTCTAGCTTAGGGAAGCCTGCTTGCTTGATTGAGATATGAAATTGATTGAAACCAACCTTGATCACTTACTCCTCTCTTTGGCCGAACACACCCACACCTCTCTCTCTCGCCTTTTGTTTCTTCCTTTGTGTTGGCTCTCAGTTTTGGTTTGGGAGTGGCGAGAATGGTCTCAATTTTCCACTAAATGGTGTTTATATAGTTATAACAATTCCATAAATGACCATTGTGTCCTTTAGTTAATTGCTTTTTGGCCCTTAATTATTGCTTATTCCATCTTGACCCTTAACTTGTACATTTATTTCTAATTTAGTCCATAGGTCATACTAACTAAATAAATCCAATGACAATGACCATTTTGCCCTTATACTTATTTATGCTACCAATAAGGTTTAATAAATGTCTATATTTTTACAACACTTCCATTAGTCAATTAGGGTCTTAAACCATCTCTTAATAATTATTTAGGATTTCATACATCACTTAGGGGTTGTTACTAGGGAAACTATAAATAAACATCGAGGGCTTACAGAAAGTATGAAGATAATTCAACAAGACACTTTCTCTCTAAAACACTTATTTTCTCTCTGAAATCGATTGCCCTTTGAATCATGTTGAAGCTGGTATTTATAGGCTGAGAATTGAGAGATTTTCTCAATCAATTAGGCATCCAATCACGCAAATCTATCCTTTAACTAATTGCCCAAAATTCTGAGAATTAAGAGATTTTCTCAATCATTGAAACATCCAACTACGCAAATCTCTTTTTAATTTGGGTTTGACATGACTTTGACTAAGTTGATGGGCAAGGCAACATTTGGGCCCGATGATGCTCTTAAGTAGAGCTTCTTCATTTTGTTTTTTGAAAAACACCAACAACCCAAAATGAATTGTCCATAAATCATAAAAAATAAAAAATAAAACTATCAATTTAATGAGCATAAAAATACACTAAATCCAAATGATTAAATTAATTACACTTGTGAAAATAATCAAATAAAATGATTCATTAAGCAACATATTTTGACAAATGTAATCAATTCCCTAATGTATTTTTCTGTACTAATTAGCCCTCTTCAGTTCTCTATAAATGATATAAAATAAATTGATATTAGTAATGAGATAAGTAATTAACTAAGAATGAAATGGTGTTGTAAAGTAAACTTGCTTCTTTGATGGGGCTACCTTCTTGTTGGTTATGTTGTAACTTTAAACATTTACAAGTCCTTTTGTTGTGACCAGTCCCTCCACAAATGCAGCAAGTGACACTAGGTTCCCTTTTCTATTTAATTTGCTTTCTCTCATTCTTTTATCTATTGAAGCTTTGTTCTACTAGGGACTTTCTTCACAAGTGGTGGAATGAGTTCCTGAGTTGCAATTACTGGCCAGACACATATGTCTAGAATTGAATGAATCATCCTTCCATACATTTAAAGAATGAAGTTTGAGACAACATGGGGTGCATAAATGTAGATAATTTCTTAATCAACGAGTTCGTTTTGCAATAATCACTTGTAATATTAAAAAAAGAAAAACAAACATGTGAAAGAGCATATTAGCAAAATTTTTAAAAAAATAAATAAATAACAGTAAAATAAGTAAGATTGTGATTACCTATTGTTGACAGTGCATGACTGCATGGGATGTCACTTACTTGCCATTAGCCACACTCACACCTAGAATCTGACAAGTGAGCTATATATATGTTTTCATATCACCTCCATTTCATACACTATCATCCTAACCTTCAACACCAAAAAAAAACATACTTTTATTGTGTTGCTTCATAATTCTTGAGTAGACGGCTGAAGGCAATCCAGATTGCTATTTAGTATACTATTCCTTCCTGTCATGAAACTTTTTCATGGCTATCCTCCTTATATGCTTCAACAAACTCATATAGGTTTTTTCCCTATGATCTCCCAGCAAGCTATTGAAGGATTTAGTCATGTTGTTCTTACATGGTTTTGATTCACTGATCAAAAACATGCCTTGACCACTGTTCCACATCAATGGTCTCCAACGATTTTCTAGCATAGTTGTTCACCCTTCCAATTTCATCCATTGTAACAATAAAGTCAAGCAGACAATTACTCCCACTAGCCTTCCAAAACAAGTTCTTCAATTTTTTACTTGAATAAAGTTTCCTAAATTGACATATATATATATATATATGCATAGCATAGAACTTGCAATGTTAATCACCAATTAGTATGCATTAGTTTTTGTTAAAAATGAAAAAACAAGACAATAATTAGTTTATTTCTTGAATATGCCTTCAGGCCAATGTTTCTCCAACTCACTTATCCTCACTTCTTTTTGCCTATCACTCATGAACATATAGGATGATCAAATGGATATTTCAAGTTCCACTTCAGGTTCCTAAGAACTAAGACCAACTCAATTCATATTCACCCCCAAAAATGCATACAACAAGAGGAAATAAACCACTATTGGCATCCAAAGCTGCGACCAAGAGTAAAACACCTTTGAAAGGATCCTTTAAAAAACATTCATCAAGTCCTATAAACGGTCTGCAACCATCTAAAAACCCAATCCTTTAAGCATCAAAACTGAGTATGAACCTTTGAAAGGTTGGCTAGGTAGTTGAATCTGAATAAAAGCTACAAACCTTAGGTTTGTTTGTCTAACATGTATGCAAACTTCCTACGATTTTTAAAAGACTTAACATGATCTTTCTTTAACGCCACCATGGCCATTTTCTTAATAGCATACAACCTCTGCTTGTCCACGTTTACAAGATATCTTTCCCTCAAGATTTCAATCATAACTCCAAATCCTAATTTCTAGATTGCACTTCACCAACTTCTTAAATTTTTGTGCAATCCATTTGGATTTAGCCTTAATACTCATGTACAACCGATGACAAGTATGCACATGGTTGTAAGCCCTAATATGCATTATCACTGATTCCTTCAACACTCTAACATAAATACTCATTGGACAATCTAATGACATACACTTATACATAATTCGATCCTTGTCATTTTTCTCCCTATCAAGACTAATCCTTTCTTGTATGACATACTCTTTCAAGGATACTCGCAATGCATATTGATAGTGCTAAAATTAAGCACGATTTTATATCTTTAATCGATGCTTTTGTGATGAGATCTCGAGTGAAATACGAGTGTTTTAATGTTCTTCTGAGTGTTTTGTGCAGAAATTGAATCAAAGGACTTATTTGTCATTTTTAAGGGCAAAAGTAGAATTTTTGTAAACATAAGAGGACTAAGAGAAATTTGACAGAAAAGTTGGCATTTGACTAAAGCACCTGTCTCTCAGTAGTGCTCTTCACAAGCTTTTTGGCCCATATGTGCCTTGTTTTTGTTAGCCACGCTTTGATGCGTGAGAAGGGTGCTTATGTGTTATTCATTCAAGCCACTTCTAGAAGCTCATTAGAGAAGATTTTTTACACCAGAGTTCACAAGAAAATTTCCAGTGATTTGCGTGAATATATGGCGTGTTTTAAAAGCTCATCATCTTCAGTTTTGGTAGAAATTTAAAGCACATAAAAATCTAGAAATGGCTCTTCTTATTCAAGGAATTTTTGAGTAACAGTTTCAGTGATTTTTTAAGAGAGGAGCGTTGTAGTCAAGTAATTTTTGCAAAGCATCTCGTGACTTTCGAAAGCAAAGAATCAAGAGGGCAATTTATGGTATTAAAAGAAGGGCATCTTAGAGAAAATTTAGAGAGGTTATAGTTGGCAGCTTAGCAGAGAATCAAGGATGGGAAGTCAACTCTGTGCTTGAAAATATCTCTCCCCTATCATATAAATTCATACTTTTCGTAGATAAAAGGAGTTTTTAGGTTTTTTTTTGAGTTTTTTGTTTTTATTTTGGTTGGCAGCAAAGGGATATTGAGAGCAGTGAAATTTTCAAGGCAATTTCAATGCCGCAAGGATTTAACATGCTCCTGTTTGTTCAAATTCAAGGAGAAGAATCATCTCAAAGAACACAATAGCTATTTCATCGGTAGAGAAACCAAGGAAACCATAATTGACGACGATTGTCACCAAAAATGGAGATGATTGACGATGGGAGAGGCAGCGGTTGAAGTGCACGTGGAGAGTAGCAGAGAGAGACCGTGTCTATGTCTATGAAGTAGAGAGACTAGAGAGAAAAAGAAAAAGAACAAAATCCACTATAACTCTTACATCGAACAACAAACCTTAAATTCAATTCAATTCTCCAAACAAATAAAAAACTCAAAGTATATTATCCTCTTTTATAAAACAACAAACCTTCAAATCTCACATTTCCACACAAACCTTTATTTTTTATCAAACTATGTCGTTTACATAAAAAATAATTCTCCAAATAACCAATTAAATATACAAAAACTCCATTCACCATACAGTATTCAATCATATTTTTGTCTTTCAGCAAACCACACCCAAAGCTTCGATTTCCACTAAAAAACCCTAATTTCACTCTTCAACACAGGAATCAATCATCAGACATTACACACAATTCATCAAACATACAACACGAATCCTCATCCTCCACTAAACTAAAACCCTACCATCACATTTCACATCATAAACAAAATTTCTCAACCGACATTACACAATTGAAGGTGACAAATTACCATTAAAGAGGAAAGGGACTTTGCATAAGTACCAAGGGATGTCGTCATCACCGTCAGTGGGGTTGGTAGTGTGAGCGATGTACTTCTGACGACCTTCAGAAAATTTACCTTTGGCACGTGCTCCAATAACATAAGAAATCAGATGTTAATTGCATCAATAATGTTACAAATAATAAGTAGCATAATGCAATCAGGAGACACAACTCCTCCTACTAAGGACACCAAAGGGTTCAAAGGATTGTGGCGTACACTCAATGCAATCGTGTTTACCTACGAAAAGGGATTGTCTTTTTAGATTAATGCAACTTTTTGGATTATGAAGTGTTGGTACTATGTAAAGGTGATTTCACATATATGCATATAAACGTGACTAGGGGCAGACATTGGTTTTGGATTAATTATTTAATATAAATATAAATATAAATTAGGAATCGTCTCATTGGTTTGGTGTGCGTCATAATTTCCAAATGCGGCAACAAAGATATTAGTGTTGTAAATTAATGGAGGCCACTCTTTGATATTTACCCTTGTATATCCCATAACCTCTATCATTACGTTCTCCTTAAATAGTGAGTTAATATACCAATTTCCTTTCCATATTACTTTTATGCCTTTAAATAGAGGAAGTAAGGAGATACCTTTGAAAAAAAAAAAAAAGTGAAAAAGAGCAAGAAAGTTCTCATTCTCTTATGTTTTTTCGCATCCTCGATATGCTTTTGTTAATATTCTAATGCATTGCTTTTATTTCATAACATGGTGACCTTGCTTTATTTCATAACAATTACACAATTATTAGATTTTTCTTTTTAGTATAAAATGTCGCATGCTACTGTCACTTGTGTATTTTCATACAAGTAGGTGCTAGTAAACTGTACTCCGTTTGGTGTGAACCCGAATGTTCTTATACCAAATGTTTTTGCACTCCCATGTAATTTACACCAAAAATTAGTGTAAGAGTATCTTCAAAGACTATTCTATACACAAATCTTTAACCAAGCTTAATGAATTTCTTTCAATTCATTTTTGAAATATTATCTTTTTATATACATTAAAAAATGTATTTCATTTTATATTAATATACTATGTATAACATGTGTTACAAAATAACACCTATATGAAACGTTTTTTCGATATTATACTCATTTTAAAGATCTCAACGAAATATGATAAACGGCATATAATTTTTATTTTAATTTACTTTGTATTTCTATTTATTAATGAAAATATACAAATATATTAAACATATAAAGGGCACAAACGGATACAATATTATTGTATAGGACCAAATAGAGGCATTATTGGCATGTATAATAAATCATATACATAAACAAAGGCACAACATCCTGAAGGGAAAAAACGATTTTAATTCGATTGCGGAAACGTGAATTTAAAAATTTTTCAAACAAAACATGCCCGATCGATGCTAGTAATAACGATTCAATAATTAAAATAATAAGATCGAATCTTACCTTGCATGAAGATTGAATTGATCTCTTTTGATTCGTAGATTCTTCACCACCTGATCTTCCTTGCTATGACTCTTCACAAAAGAAACTGTGTGTGGGCACAATCTTTTTAAGATCCTTTTGAAGTAGATGGTTATTTGGTGATTTTGAATCAATGGAAATTTTTGGTTCAAGTAGCCAAAAATTCTCTCAATCACCACTATCATCACCAATCATAAAAAACATCTTTTTATATATATTGGTAAACTAGGGCTCTTCCTATTTAATAAGGAATCCAAATTCCTATTTAAATTGAAAGACTTAATTTATATCCAATATGAAATCAAATTCCTTATTGGATTAGAATTCTATTCTTTTAATTTAATATGGAATCTTATTCCTATTAAATTAAAACTCTTTTAATATATAATTTAAATGGAATCTTATTCCAATTAAAATTATTATTTCCATTAATTAATTAAATGACTTTTCATTAAATTAAATGATTCTAAATCATAATTAATTTAATGACATCATTTAGAATTGAACCCATGACCTCTACAAATAATTAAATAATTAACCATTTATTAAATAATTATAAATATTTAAATAATCAAATTATTTAAATAATTTATGAACATGTACATAAATTTATATGTACACCAATAATCGGACAATCCAATTATATTCTTCAAATTGTTTCTTTATGTGGTTGTGAGCTAGCAAGGGGACCAAATGAACCTACAATTTGAGCTCCAATAATATCGGAATTATTAATTAAACTCTTTAATTAATAATTCACTATTATTAACCTTAGAGTTACTCCACTAAAAACTTAAGGTTGCACTCTCAAATTGTAGATGTTTTACACAATCTGAATTTTCAGTGTCCATCGATTTAATCATTTCATATGATTCGATCCTCCACGAGTAGTTCATAATTAGAGCTAGGTTATTAAAATCCGTTATACCTCTCTAATTATATCTTGTTCCTTTAAGTACCATTGATTCTCTAATGAACAATATATCCATAACAGCTTATGAATTTATCTTTCCATTTACTCATAAACAGAAAGTTGAGCGCTCTTATTGTTCAAGACCCGAATCAACACTTAAGGGAACTACTCATCTACTTCTCGCAAGAAGGAGTGGATTCCACTATTGTGTAGAATGTTCCCAGCCACTTATTAAATCACATCTCCAAAGTACGAAGCATATTGACCGTAAATCTATAACAATCTCACCCATGTAAATCAAAAGACATGACCCAACAAAAAGGAGTCCATTAAACACTCAGGATTAAGATCAATCCATATATGATCATCTACTTGATAAAGAAGAATTTCTTTGTTTAACGGATATTAATAAGAAATTCATTTTATCGTGGTCCAGTCCAATATAATCTCTATTATATAAGTGTCTTCATTTTCATATCGTAATATGAATAATCCCGGATAAGATTATCCTATCAAATACGAAATGGACCGCAATTGTAGATTTACCACAAACAAAGTACCCAGCTTTGTTTGCTTTCTACGGACTCTTTAGATTACTAATCTCAAACTAAATCCTCTTGTATATAACACTTACATACTTAGTTTGAGACTACATAAGTAATCATGGATGTTACATGATATTCGTATGAAGCAAACATTTCATAAATGCACATTAATTTGAATAAAATAAACTTTATTTATTTATAATTTATTTAAACGTTTACAAATTACAAGCTCTTAGGGCACAATACCTAACACATCCAACACTGAATTTTGGAGTCGGATGAATAGTGCAACACCAGGATTCATCCAACACCAAATTTGGTATCCAATGATTCCAATTTGGTGCTCCCATCGGAGCTTAAGTTTGCCACCAAAATGGAATGTGACACCATTTTACTGTCACATTGGAGATGGCCGTGCTAGTCAAACAAGTGCAACATAATTGAATTTAGTTGGTGCTATTTCGCACCAGTGACCACCGTAGACTCCTCGTTTACTTTCAGTGTCTTGTGCTTTCAGTGTCTTTCCAAACATACTCTGTCTCTTTTCAAATTTACGCTTTAACGTAAAGTATGGTTTTAATTTTAAACAATATTGTGTAAATTACTGCATAAACTGATTATGTATTGTACCAAAAAAGAACCTGATTATGCGTATTATGAGTTAGGAAAACACATGTACTAATTAACGTAGCTTAAATAATTTTGATTTATGATGATTTTACATCCGAAAATAAATATCATTTTGTAATTATTGTAATACATTTTTAAACACGCAATTTGAATTAGCAACAAAGGATTTATTACTGTAAAATATTGAATGATAACAAGTCAACTTTCCTTCACTGTGTCCCTCCTTATTTTGCTATATGTGCATTTGATTTTTAATTATTATTTTATTTCAATAAATAAATACTTACTTTTTGTTTTTGTCTAAAGAGTTTAATCATTGTAATAAATTTAATGTGTCAAGACCTTAGTGCTAAATCAATCTGGGTATATTATATATTTAATTTTTATCTTTATATTATAATTTTAAGTAACCGATTTATATTTAATAATATATCTGGACGTCAAATATCTGTCTACGATAAATAATCTATGATTTTGTTGTGGGAAAGTTAAATAGCACAAGCAAATAATATCATCATCGAAGAGTTCGAGACAAGCCTCACCCAAAACGTTCCACTACCAATATCACAAAAAATAATAATAATAAAAATAACCTTCTCCTAAAAAAAGTTTAACCACCAAACAAAAGCATAAATCATATCCATCTAAATGTTTTTCTGTCCCCGTCCCGCCTTCTCTATCTTCGTCAGCGGGCCTTCAGGGTCTACAACTTTGGCATCAAATTCGTCATCCTCCATCCTGAATTCAAGTAGTTCGAGTGAGTCCTCCGGAACAGGCTGTTCTTCTTTAACAAGGCCTTCTGCGACACTGATAGTCTTACCACCCTCTTCGACACAGCGCAGCTCACCCACCATCACATGTTCTGGATTAGCGAGACTGTCAAGTTGTGCCAACGTACTTCGTTATTGTCTTTTTAAGTGTAGCAACATCAAACTGAGGAGCCATCTGTTCCACAATATTTTCAGTGACCAGCATTCCACTCGCATACACGTTAAGCTATACACCCCTGTGGTACTCCTCGGAGAGCAGATACCTGACGAAGTTAGGATGTAATGCTAGGCTGGGCTAGGAAATGTGTTTTTCATAATTGAACCTATATGCATGATACATTTCTCAAACCCAATTAATTTATTGAAAAATAAAGCTACTTAATTATGATGACAAGTATTTTTTATCTTTACCATTATAATGCATATTTGAGAATAATTACACCATAACAAGTTTATATACATATGTAAAATGATGAACTATATTTATTATATGAAATTACGAGCAATCTAAATCCTATATAACTATATAACGGATAAAAATAATGACCCATATAAATGATAATAATGAATTAGGGTCATTATAAGTACCAAAAGATCTAATAACTTAAACAACACAATAATCACAATTTACACCACAATAATTCTACAAGACTATCAAGAAGATCCATTTCATAATCAAGATAATCATTGCTAAAAGCTCGGACTATAATCTTAAGGCAATTTGTATCCAAAGTCAAAAGATACTAACAATAATTTATTTTAATAATTGATCATATTTTACAACTGTCAACATTTTCAATACGCCAATATATTATATACATTTGAATTTTTGTTCACTGTAATTTCTATACACAATATACAAGTTGAGAACAATTTTTTAAAATAGAGGGTATTTGATTCAAATTAAAGTAAATTTGAATATTCATAAAATAAATAAATAAGAATGCAGGTTATGAATAATAAATTTATTTCTAAAAATCGGATGACAAATTTTTTATATCAAGTTTTTAAGATTGGGCCACGGTAGGCTCGACCCTACCCTATCCCTAACAGGGCTGCGTCCTCATACCTGTCAATGGACCTGAGGCAATTCCTTCTGTAGGCGATCAATCATCTTATAAGCCTCCTTAATTTTAGCCTTGTACTTGGCCCTCTCATTCTCCCGGCTGCCACAGAGGCGGAGTATCTCTTTTTCAGAGGCTATCACATCTTCTTGGATTATTGTGTTCGTCTTCCATATCTCGGAGATCACCTCGCCCACTGACTGCACTTCTAAACTCAAAGACTTAGACATGCCGTTGGCCGTAGATAGCAATGTCTCCATATCCCAAAGTGTCGTCATTGCTTCTATGACTTCCATGTCCATGACGTTCTGAATGCCCTAAAAACAAAACTCAGAATACCAAATCAATGTCTAAAGAAAACATGGAAACAAAAATGAGTTTTAATAAAAAAAGTTACCTCCTCGAAACAGAGCGTTGTATGCTCCAAACTTGTAATAAGCCCACCGAAAGGCTGTTTAGATTGTACAGATACTCCCGTAGTTACAGAACCAAGTGGCATTTGATCACCCTGGGGTGGATTATCTCTCCCTTCCGTCAAACGATAGGGCTCAAGAGTTTGATCGGCTGCAGTGCCGCCAGATGTGATGAAATTTTTGGTGGAGTGACTTTGGGTATAGGACAGGTGGTTCCCTCCAAGTAGATAGATGGGCCTTTAAATCAACGAATTCTTTCTTTCCCTACCTGCCTCGCACGATGGAGCCGCTTCATCTAAAGCGACTCCTGAAGTAATAGCCCCAATCGATCGGTTTTTCGTTGCGGACCTCCTTTTTGCTTCGTCGACGTAGACCTTCGTTTCCTTGGCTTGCTTTCCCCCCTTATCTTCTTCAGAAGCTGGGACGTCGGTATGGTTGCATGAGTTAGACGCTGCGAACGTGGACTCATTCGAATAGAAACAACTTTTTCGTCCTTATAGGTGGCAGTGGCACCTTCGTCCCCCTCAGAAAGAAAATGTTCTTCAGCAGCGTTGTCCGCAGCAGTGCGACGCCATTCTAAATGAAGAGGAATCGCAGAAAGATGGAGCATGCAATTGTGGCGAAATAAAGCAGGAAATCTGAAATGGCTAAAAAACCCTCGAAGGTTAACGAGGTATATATACTAAGTTTATTACGGGATAATTATAATTTCCCCCGTATGGTTGGGTTTAGTAGCAAAAATAGTAGCCAAAATATCCCAGTATTTCAAGAAATAACTACGAATCCCCTCATTAATTTGTCATACATATGAAATATTCCACGTGGTATATGAACATATCCTAAAAGAAACCCTTATTGTTTAGTGTTCATAATGGACGATAGGGAGTTTTTTGGTGTATTTTCATACACCACATGAGTATTTCAAATATTTTATAAAGTAATAAGAGGGTCTTTAACCATTTTTGGAAATGATAGGGTTTTTTTACTATTACACCCAAGTGTAAGGGGGAATTTAGGATGCTATATAGAGTACGTGAAATATATTTGAATGATATGTTTAAATATATATATACATAAAAATAAAAAAATAAAAAAAGAAAACAAAGAAAGAAGGAAAGAAATTAGAAAAATGGATAAATCTATTTTTCCCCTGTAGCTTGATATAATAGCAAAAAAACCCTCTTATTTAAGAAAATCACTAAGGATCCCTTATAGTTTATAAACATAGGCAAAAAACCCCCTGCTGTTTGTTAAAGTAGCCAAAAAACTCCTTACCGTCAACTTAAACGTTAAAAATTAATGTTTGACCGTTAATTAGGAAGGGCAAAACCATCATTTCATCGTAAAATAAGTTGAAAAAAAAATCTGAACAAACATATGAGTAGGGGTGGCAATTTGGAACCCGACACGACGGGTCGACACGATAATTACGGGTTAGGGTTGAACATTAACGGGTTGGGTAAATTAACGGGTCAACCCGTTTAACCCGTTAACTTATCGTGTTAGGTTCGTGTTCCTTTAATCGTATTACGGGTTGACCCGTTAAGAATGGTAAAATGATAATTTTACATTAAAAGGGTCTTTTATGTAATTTTACTGATAATATATATATATTTTGAAAATCACAACCCTAACATTTCATTTTGCCTCTCTCTCTCTATCACTACCGTCGACCACCCAATTATTAGTCTATTTTCTTTGTGTTCTGTTTTCTCTCAGGCTCTCAGCCGCCGACCACCCAACATCCCAACCCAAGCCTGAGCAGCCGCCGCGTCGTGTCACCCGCCGTCCAGCATCTTCTCCGGTATTCCCGCGCAGCCCCTCGCCGCCGTCTGCTCGCAACGCATCTGCAGATCTGCTACTGCCGCTGTGTCGCGTAGCTTCTTCTCGCCCGCCGCATCGTCGAGCTACTGCCGTCATGCCGTGCCATCTTCGCCGTCCCGCGCAGCTCGTCTGCTCGTAAGTGGCAGTGCATTTGCAGACTGCAGATCTGCTACTGTCGTCGTGCCGTGTAGCTTATTCTCGCCCGCCACGTCGTCGAGCTACTGTTGCCATGCCGTGCCATCTCCGCCGTGCACCATCTTCTCCTCGTGCAGCTTCGTCTCCTCACACAGCATCTGTAACTGTAACAGTATGTTGTCTGAGACAACTTGTCTCCTCTGTTAGCTAATTTTTTTTCATCTAAAATTGACTATGTCCTCTATTAGCTAACTTGTCTCCTCTGAGACAACTTGTCTAAGCTATTTAATGTTCTGTTGACTCATGGTTTTTGAGATGTTTATTTTTAACATATTTCTTGTCCTTTTTTTTTTCCTACATTTGTTTCTCGATAGTATGACTTTGTAACTTGTGCTTATGTGATATATTACCTGCAATGTGATGAATCTCAGGTGTATGATAGAGATTTGTGAGAAAATATAATGTAGTAACTTGTTATGATTTTAGCATGATCTGTGTTTTCGTTTATTTACAATTAGTTGTAGTTTAACAAATTGATAGTAATGTTGTCTTTAATTTTATTAATTTTGTTTATTGTTATTAATTTTCATGTATAGGTTAAATTAATGGATTCTAATAATGTCAATATCGACGATTGGTAAACCAATAGTATGGAAGAGGATTTCGATGAGGAAGGAGATGATTCTATCGAAGTAGAGGCCAACGATACGGGAAAAGGAAAGGATGTCATAGTGAGAAAGCCTACTTGCAAAAGAAAGCTTAGATCAAAAGTGTGGAATGTATTTGTGAAGTTACCACGAAGTAAAGATGGAAAGCTAAGGAGTAAGTGTAAGCTATGCAACAAGATTTATATTTGTGAAAGTAATTATGGTACCGGCAACATGAAACGCCACATGGAATTAATTTGTCCGATGAGAAAAAACTATGATATAAGTCAAATGTTTATCAACAAATCCAGTGGAAATGTTGCGACACTTACTAAGCCTAAAGATCCTGAAATATTTCGAGGTATGATAGCTACTGCCATTGTATGTGACGCGACCCGACCCAGATACCTCTAGCTCTGATCCGGTAGGTCATGCCGGGCATCCCAACGGATCCCTCTCAGACCCGATTCGTCGGGCTAAGCGAAACCCGTGGAGCGAACCCTAAACTATCTGATACTTTCTAAAACATCGTTGGGTTGATTTTTTGAAAAAAACTGAAAAGGCGTAGGAAATTTTTCTTTTTAAACTCATTTTCAAAACTCATTTTTCTAACAAAATTTCGACAGCATAACGGCTGCAATTTTGACGTTCCGGAAAAACCTGTTTACAAAAATATCAACACTTCAACTATTTTCAGCACCAACCCAATTTCTGATTGCCCGTAGGCCTCAATCATGCATTTGATTTTCAAATCAACTTAATAAAATTCAAATCACAATTTAATAAACCATATTTAAATCAAAAATAATTTAAAAATAGTTACGAACGAATAATTACAAATTTTAAATTACTTATACACTTCAAAAGAGATTTACATGAAAATATCACTAATGCAAAAATGAGCTGCTCAAGATGTTTTAGTGTCGCGCTGGCTCGCCCACTGGAGGTAACGCTACTGCTCGGTTACCTGCTGAGAGTACCTGAGGAGGTTTTTATTTAAAACAGAAAAATAATGAGCTAGAAGCTCAGTGAGTGATAATCTTTCTTTTCTTTGAAAATCTAATTTTCTAAACTTCCTCTTCTAAAAACGTTTGAAAACTATTCTTTGTTTCTAAAGCATTACAAACTTAAATCTCTTAAACCTCAACTTAAACAAAAGAACTTATTTATAAACATAAGCTTGCTTTTAAATTCAAAACTGGTAACTGAAAATCATAAATAACTGGAATAATAATTTTAAAACTTCTTTTCTTTCAAATATGCTTTTCTCTTTTAAAACTGTTTCTTTAACTATCTTTCAAAATTACCATAGTACCCCTAAATCTGTGCTCTTAGCCATGTGCGGAATTTCCCAGCGCTAATAATAGCTCACCTGCTCTGAGACATCTCGCGGCTATGTGCAAAATTTTCCAGCGCTAACCATAGCTCACAAAATACTACCCACATCAGTAATGGCGACTCGACTGACAGACTCAGACACTTATCTCCCCGGGTTAGTGACTTATCCCTCCCCAGGACTGTGCCAACTGATGTAGGATAGACCAGCCGGGTCTAAACTGATCTGGAATCTCTGAAAATCTCTGAGGGTATACTTATGGTTTTGAAAACTTTCTTTTCTTTTCTTTTGCTTTAACTTTCTGATGCAAAAGCACAAATCTCTTTTCTGGGTGCATAAAGCACCAAAATCTGATTTCTGAGTGTACTAAATACTGAAACTCATTTTCTGAGTGCATTAAGCACTAAAACTCACTTTCTGAATGCATTAAACACTGTACTATCTTTGATAAGTGCAAAAGCACAAAACAGCATCATTTCAAACTCTAAATTCATGCTCATATCAATGCATTTAAAATAAACTTAAATAAACAATTACTTATCGAATCAAATTTAATAATTTGAAATACTTTTAAAATCTTTAAATAAAACTCACTCACAAAACTGATGACTGAAAACGGTGTGTGCGGAGCCCCTAATCCTCTCGCCTCGATCCTCGAGCGCCCTCGTCACCTACAAAACATATGGAAACGTAAATTTTCGTTCTCGCCAACTTCTGGAAACTCGAAATAGCCAAATTACACAATCGCCCCTCAAACTAAATTATCGCGTGATTTGATTTCTCTTTGAATTTTCACTATTTTCTTGGTTCCCTAAGCTCCCAATGAGCATCAATCCACTAATTTCTCAACTCATTCTTCACTCAAAACCAACCGATAACAAATCGTAACGAAATCCGCTTCAAAATCAACTCAATCATCAACGAAAACACTTTCGAAAACTCAAACACTTACCTTTTTTTCTTTCTCACGAAATCCTCCTTTTCCTCTTCGCGTTGAGCTCGATTCGGGGCTGATTTGGATGCGTAAATGGACTGGTTTAGGCTGAGCTCGGGCTGGATCTCCTCTCTCTTTCTTCCCCTCCGCGCGAGCTCCTCTTCCTCTGGTCGGATTCTTCTTTTCTTCTCCGATCTGCTGCCTCCGTTCTGGTTCTGCTCGGTCGCGTTTCAGCACTGTTTCGGTGAGGTTTTGGTCGCGTTTTACAGCTGGTTTCGATGGGGTTCGAGCTGATTTCACTGGTTTTCTCCTCCTCTTTCTCTTCTCTTCCTCTCTTGCTCTCTCCCTAGCTCGATCTACCTCGTTCTGCTGGTTCTGGTCAGGTTCGGGTCTGCTCGATTTTGCGCGTGGTGAGGTGCGGCTTGGACGGTAGGCGAGCTTGCTCAGTCAGCGGCGGCAACAGCGGTAACTCATTTTTCTTCTTCTTCTTCTTCTTCTTCTCTTCTTCTTCTTTCTTTCCTTTTTCTTTCTAGTTCAGCTCCATTGACTGCCTTCGATTTTATTTTTGTGATTCAACTAACTTTTTGGTTTTATGTTTTCCTCCCCAATTAACTTTTAAAAAGACAGTCACGTCCCTTAAAAATTTCAATCTCCTCCCTTAACTTTTAGCTTAATCCTAGTTTGACCACAATCATTAAAACTTATCCTCAATTTAGTCCCTTGTCACTTTAAATAATTACTTGATTTCAATCACCACTATATTCTTTCGGTTAATATCCAATCGAGTTTAAATCGATCTCTGAGGGTTTCCTATACCCTTAGGCGCTTCCGTGAACCATTTACGGTCTCTAATAATTATTTAGGGACTAATTCTGGGAAGATCCATAAATTACGATCGAGGGCTTACAGTATGTCATAATTTGCCTTTTCAATTTGTGGAATGGACATGGATTAGGAAAAGTTATGAATATTTGGATAAGGATTTAACTCTAGTTTCTAGGAATACCGCAAAGGCGTATGTGTTGAAGATGTTTGCTAGTGAAAAACAAAAGGTTAGAAGGATGCTAGAAGAATCCCCTGGTAGAATTAGTTTGACATGTGATTTGTGGACATCTATAGCTACTGATGGTTATTTATGTCTCACATCACATTCTCTTGATAAAAATTGGGTGTTACAAAAAAAAGTGTTGAATTTTTCTTTCATGGCACCACCACATGATGGAGTTTCCTTAGCTCATAAGATTAATACATTGTTATGTGAGTGGGGAATTCAGAATAAGATCTTTTCAATTACTTTGGACAATGCTTCATCTAATAAATCCTTTGTTGATATTTTGAAAAATCAATTGAACATCAAAAGGGCACTTTTATGTCATGGTGATTTTTTACATATTCGTTGTTGTGCTCATATTCTTAATTTGATTGTTCAAGATGGTTTGAAAGAAATAGATGAGGTGGTCCATAAAGTTCGTAAGTGTGTGAAATATGTGAGGGGGTCACAAGTGAGAAAACAAAAATTTTTAGAATGCGTGAAACAAGTTTGTCTTGATTGTAAGATGGGTATAAGGCAAGATGTTCCAACTAGATGGAATTTGACTTATCTTATGCTTGAAAGTGCTATTAATTATCGTCGTGCTTTATGGTCATTAGAGTTGAGTGATAGTAACTTCAAGCATTGTCCTTCTTCCAAGTGAATGGGAAAAAGTTGAGAAAATTGCCTTATTTTTGAAAATATTTTATCAAGTCATTTGCATTTTTTCGGGAACGAAGTATCCAACTTCAAATTTGTACTTCCCTTAAGTGTTAGAAATATATGTGCTATTAAAGCAAAACTTGGAAAGTGATGATTTGTTTTTGACAAATATGGCCACCCAAATGTACACTAAATTTAACAAATATTGGGGTGATTTTTCTACAATCATGGCCATAACATTGATTTTGGATCCTTGGTACAAGATGAAGTTTGTTGATTTTGCTTATAGAAAAGTATATGGGGAGGATTCATTTGAATTTGAAAATGTTCGAAGTAAGTTGTATTTGTTATTTGATGAGTATGTGAAAAATGTTTCAATGACATCTACTTCGACGTCGCCTCCTAGTGGTGGTGGTCATAACATGATCACTAATTTTTCGTCACAAGCTACTAGTGCACCGCCATCTTTTAGCCTTATGAAGGTAATTGCTATTTACTAGTTTGTTTATATATTTAATTTCGTTTGTTTAAAATATATTAATATATATATATTATTTGCATAATATTAACATTGTTTTTTATTAATAAATATTTATAGGAGTGGGAATCGTTTGACAAAGATACATCTGATAGTGATTTCACAAGAAAGACACAATTGGAGTTGTACTTGGATGAACCAAAGCTTCAGTATATGAAGGATTTGGATATTTTGAGTTTTTGGAAAGTAAGTGCAATTTGATTTCCTGAACTCGCAATGATGGCTCGTGATGTTTTAAGCATCCCGATATCTACGGTGGCATCTGAATCGGCATTTAGTGTTGATGGTCGAGTTCTTGATCAATATCGGAGTTCACTTAAACGAAATGTGGTGGAGGCTATAGTTTGCACTCGAGATTTGATATATGGAATTAAAGGTGATTTTTTACTAAAAAGTGTTAATTTCAATTTACATGTGTCTTACGGTAAGAGACCTAAACATGATAGCCCTACTAGTGTAGCTGAGGAAATTTCTGGAGAGTCTGCGAGTCCGAGGATGGCTCGATAGGTGGCTCAGGATCAACCTGCGTTTATGCAGCAAATGGCTGAGTTCTTTCATAATATAGATAGAGCCGCACCACCGAAATCCATGATCGAGAGATTGGCAAAGTACAAACCCATGAATTTCCATGGTAGAAAAGGCGAGGATGCCTCTACTATTGAGTATTGGTTAGAGATGATCGAGAGGATCTTACAGCAGCTACATTGCACACCTGAGGAAAGTATTAAGTGTACAGTTTCTCTACTCCAGGAGGATGCCTAGCAGTGGTGGACGTCAATAGCAGATACAGTACAGCCAGATGAGAGGACCTGGAGTTCTTTCTGAGAGAGTTTCGGAGAAAATATATTGGTCATATCCACCTCGATAATATGAAGAGAGAGTTCCTCAACTTGAAGCAGAGGCAGATGACAGTTACTAAGTATGAGAGAGAATTCATCAAGCTTAGTAAGTATGCTAGGGAGATCGTGGCAACTGAGGCAGATAGGTGCAGAAGGTTTGAGGATTGGTTGAATGACTATATATGCCTCCATCTTACAACTCTACAGTTAGAGGACTTCCCTCGATTGGTTTCAGTGGCCTTAAATGTTGAACGAGTAAAGAAGGAAGAATAAGCTAAAAAGGATAAAAGCCAGTAGAGAAAAGATTAAGGACAGTCTAGTGCCTCACAGCCACCAAGTAAGAAATAGAAGAGACCCCAGACTATCAGGCAGCCACCGACACAGAGGTAGGGACAGGGATCTACTGCCAGGACAGGCCAGTCGGTATCATCAATGGCCAGTACCCTTGGGAGCACAACGAGGGGACCAGCCCCACCTCCATATGAGCATTGCGGGAAGAAACATTCAGGAGAATGTTGGAGGCTGACAGGAGCATGTTATAGATGTGGGTCACACAAGCATTTTCAGAAGGACTGCCCGAAGAACGAGGTCACTTCTACCCCACAGACTGAGAGATAAGCTTATATAGCTCCAAGAGGCAAGAGACCGGGTTAGACAGATGTTAGAGGAAGCAGTCAGAAAGTTGCTCAGGACACAATAGGGAGACAAGATACCCTTACTCCGGCACGTGCATATGTCATCAGGGCCCAGGAAGATCAGGATGCGCCAGATGTAATAGTGGGTATGATTTCGATTTTTGATACTTTATCACGTGCACTGATAGATTTAGGATCCATGCATTCATATATCTACACATCAATACCTAGAGAGAGAAACTTAAAGGTAGATACTACGGGGCATGAGATCTTAGTTAGCAATTCCTTAGGTCACAGTGTCGATCGTGAATCGGGTTTACAGGGATTGTTTTATCCGAATTCAAGGGTATGACTTTCCAGGCGATTTGATGGAACTATCTTTTAAACGGAAGGATAAAGTGGTGAACGAAATCAAGTAATTATTTAAGGTGATAAGGGCCTAAATTGAGGATAAGTTTTAATGATTGTGGTCAAACTAGGATTAAGCTAAAAGTAAAGGGAGGAGATTGAAATTTTTAAGGGACGTGACTGTCTTTTTAAAAGTTAATTGGGGAGGAAAACATAAAACCAAAAAGTTAGTTGAATCACAAAAATAAAATCGAAGGCAGTCAACGGAGCTGAACTAGAAAGAAAAAGGAAAGAAAGAAGAAGAAGAGAAGAAGAAGAAGAAGAAGAAAAATGAGCTCGCCTACCGTCAAACCCTTAAAGATCGATTTAAACTCGATCGGAGATTAAACGGAAGGATAAAATGGTGAACGAAATCAAGTAATTATTTAAGGTGATAAGGGCCTAAATTGAAGATAAGATTTGATATTTGTGATCAAAGTAAGATTAAGCTAAAAGTCAAGGGAGGAGACCGAAATTTTTAAGGGACGTGACCGTCATTTTTAGAGTTGTTTGTGGGGAAAACATGAAGCAAAAAGATGAAATTGAATCACCAAAAATCAAACCAAAGACAGTCAACGAAGCTGAATCAGAAAAAGAAGAAAAGAAGAAGAGAAGAACAAGAAGAAGATGAAGAAGAAGAGGGAGTTGCTGCTGCCGCCATCGACCGAGTAGCTCCGATCAGCCAACCCGATGCCGTGAAGCTCGCCGAACCAACTGCAATAGTGACCCATTGCCGAGCAGAAACGAAGACGCCAAGCCGAATAGACCTGCAGCCAGTCCAGATTGAATGCGACGACGAGAAGGAGCTATTGACGCGCACAACCCAAACTCAACGCAACTAACCTCACCGACCAAGACAGATCAAAGCGAACCAGAAACGGCAGGACTAAGACAGACCCCCAAATCGGAGCAGATCGAGGTAGATCGAGCTAGGGAGAGAGCGAGAGAGGAAGAGAAGAGGAGGAGGAGAAGACCGGTGGAACCAGCTCGAACCCGACCTGAAATCAACTGTAAAATGCGACCAAAACTCGCTGGAACAGTGCTGAAACGTGACTGAAGCTAAACCAGAACAGAGGCGGCAGATCGGAGAAAAAGAAGAGAGAATTTGGTCAAGGAACAGGACCTCGCGCGGAGGAGAAGAAGGAGAGACGAGATTCAGCCCGAACCAGTCCATTTACAGCGTAAAAACAGCCTCAAATTGAGCTCAACGCGTAGCAGAATAGAGTGATTTTGTGGGCAAGAAATCGGGTGAGTTGTTAAAGTTAAAGTTGATGATTGAGTTGATTTCAAAGCGGATTTTGTTACGATTCGTTGTTGATTAATTTTGAGTAAAATCGAGTTGAGAAATTAGTAAGTTAATGCCTATTGGGAGCTTAGGGAACCAAGAAAATAGTGAAAAGTTAAAGCTAAAACGAAACGCGTGACAAACTAGTTTGAAGGACGATTTCGTAAATCGACTCATAATGCGTCCGTTAAATGTTCGAATGACCCTAACGAGTTTAATTAGGAGTGATGAAGCTATTAAAAGTGAAAGATAAAAATTTGAGACAAAAAATGGAGAGTTACGCATAAAAATGGTCACTTAGGGGCGATTGTGTAATTTCGAGTTTTCAGAAGTTGATGCGAACGTAAATTTACGTTTCCATATGTTGTGTAGGTGATGAGAGCGCTCAAGGATCGAGGCAAGAGGACTAGGGGCTCCGCACGTGCCATTTTCAGTCATCAGTTTTGTGAGTAAATTTTATTTTAAAAGATTTTAAAAGTATTTAGTATTTCAAATTGATAAGTTTGATTTAATAAATAATTGCATGAGTTTATTTTAAATGCATAGAGATGAGCATGAATTTAGAGCTTGAAATGATGCTATTTTGTGCTTTTGCACTTACCAAAGATATTTTAGTGCTTAATGCGTTTAGAAAATGAGATTTAGTGCTTATTGCACTCAGAAATCAGATTTTGGTGCTTTTTGCACCCAGAAAAGAGATTTGTGCTTTTGCACCAGAAAATTAAAGTAAAAAGAAAGTTTTCAAACCCATAAGTATACCTCAGAGATTTTCAGAGATTCCAGTTCAGATTAGACCCGATTGGTCTATCCCACATCAGTTGGCACAGTCCTGGGGAGGAATAAGTCACTAACCTGGAGGGACAAGTGTCTGAGTTTGTCAGTTGAGTCGTCTTTGCTGATGTGGGGTAGTGTTTCACGTGTTATGGTTAGCGCTGAGAAATTCCGCACATAGCCGTGAGATGTCTCAAGGCAGGCAAGCTATGGTTAGCGCTGAGAAATTCCGCACATAGCCACGAGATGTCTGAGAGTTGGCGAGCTATGGTTAGCGCTGAGAAATTCCGCACATAGCCGCTAGATTTGAGAGCCAAATTTAAGGATACTATGGTAATTTTAAAAGATATTATGAAACAGTTTTAGAAAGTAAAGCAGATTTGAGAGAAAAGAAATCTTATAATTATTATTCAAGTTATTTATGATTTACAGTTACAAGTTTTAAATTTAAAAGCATGTCTGTGTTTATATATAAATTCTCTTGTTTAAGTTGATGCTTAAGAGATTTAAGTTTGAAATGCTTTTGAAATAAAGAATAGTTTTCAAACGTTTTTAGAAGAGGAAGTTTAGAAAAACAGATTTTCAAAGAAAAGAAAAATTATCACTCACTGAGCTTCTAGCTCATTATTTTTCTGTTTTTATACAAAAACCTCCTCAGGTACTCTCAGCAGGTAGCCGAGCAGTAGCATTACCTCTTGTGGGCGAGCCAGCGCGACACGACTTCATTTAGGCAGCTCATTTTGTTTCATTAGTTATATTTTCATGTAAATCTCTTTTGAAGCGTATAAATAATTCGTACTTTGTAATTATTCGTTCAAAATTGTTTTTAAGTCGTTTTGATTTAAATGTGGTTCATTAAATTGTGATTTGAATTTTATTCAGATGATTTGAAAATGAAATGCATGATTGAGGCCTACGGGCAACTAGAAGTTAGGTTGGTGATGGATTTTAGTCGAAGTGTAATTTTTGTAAACAGGTTTTTCCGGAATGTCAAAAATGCAGTCGTTATGCTGCCGAAATTTTATTAGAAAAATGAGTTTCGAAAATGAATTTAAAAATCGAATTATTTATAAAAAAAAAAAAAAAAAATTCTACGTGTTTTCAGTTTTTAAAGAAAACCAACCCAACGATGTTTTAAAAAGTATCAGAGAGCTTAGGGTTCGCTCCACTGGTTTCGTTTGGCTCGACGAGTCGGGTCTGAGAGGGATCCATTGGGTGCCCGGCGTGACCTACCGGATCAGAGCTAGAGATATCTGGGTCGGGTCGCGTCAATGTGGTATCAGAGCAAGGTTTTGAAAAGTTTTGGGAAGTTTTAAAAAGTTTTGAGAAAAGTCAATTTTAAAGAGTTTTAAGGAAATTTTAGTACGTTTTAGATCGTTTTGAAGCATTGCATGATTTTGCATGATTTCTAAATTTCATTTTCATGCATCTCAACATCATAAATATGAAGCGTCGTGGTCGCGATCGCTGGAGGATTCGGAGGGCAGCTGAGGTGCTTACGAGAGAGGAGGAGCCTAAGCATGGTACGGGGTCTGTGAGTGCCCCAGTAGAGCAGCCTACATTTGAGCAGGGAGGACCGAGTGGTTAGGCTACTAGAGGTTTTAATCCGCAGCAGTTTGCGTAGATATTAGCAGCGACGATGTAGCAGCCGCGGGAGGCTTCTAGTGGCAAGAAGAATGATATTGAAAGAGTTAAGAAGCTGAGAGGAAAGCCATTCGACGGCAAGGGTGATCCAGAGAGTGCCCTAGTGTGGTTAGATCGCATGAAGAAAATATACAGGGTGATGGATTGCTCAGAGGAGCAGAGAGTGCAGTTCTCTTCATTTTTGATGGAGGATAGGGCTCAGGACTAGTGGGAGGCCTTAGAGAGACGATACCTAAAGGGATTTCTTGGGCGGTATTTGAGAGGGAGTACAGAGAGCATTTTTACCCTCAGACGTACCAAGATGCGCGGATAGACGAGTTCTTCAGTCTACAACAGAGATCTATGTCAGTAACGGATTATGAAAAGAGGTTTTCTAAGCTGATCCGGGTAGTCCCTCTAATTACAAAAAATGAAGAACAGAAGAGAAAGAGATTCTTCGCAGGTTTATATCCAGATTGAAAGTTCACCTTTCGTGGGCTCCGAAAGATAGATATGGCAGACTAGTGGAGGCAGCTAGACAAGTGGAACAGAATATAGAGACCATTCCCCGACCGTCAGAGTTCAGCCAGAAACGCACTTGGACCGGGAGTACTAGCCACCAGGGAGGATCTAATAAAGTGGCGAAGAGTGGTGATTGATCTTCCGGATCCCAGAGCAGGGAGCAGAGTCAGAGGTCTCAGAGCAGTCACAGTTCCGTGAGGTCTTCAGTGGAATCCCCAAGTTTTAGAGGTGGATTTAGATCACGACCTCCTTGCAGCACGTGCGGTAGGACCCATCCAGGCGAGTGTCTTGCAGGTAGCATCGGATGCTACAGATGTAGCCAGGAGGGACACTTTATGAAGGACTGCCCTAGTGTAGCTGCATCAGATAGACCAGAGGGCAAAACTACCATACCGAGACAGAGCAGTGGGGGTCATGGACCAAAGAGGAGAGGCCCCCAGATTAGAGCAGCTGCAGATCCTGAGCAGATTAGTGGTGGATCCAGTAGAGGAGAAGCACCCAAAAGACAGCCTGGGAGACCTCTCAGCCAGGTTAGAGTATTTGCGGCCGTTCAGTAGGTAGCTGATGCTGATCCAGAGGAGGATATGGGTAATGATTCTTAAATTAATATCTAATTGATTAAGTATTGATTGATTAGAGTGAGCATAGTGTTAGTTTTAATTGATGTAACTCGTTATAGCGATTATCGCCAAAGTTAGATAAGTCATAAAGAGATTTATTGTAGTACCCTCAGATGATGAGGCAAGTTTAGGTTGATTTTTATTTTAAGTTTTGACCTAGAAGATGAGACAGATCAGCCTGTATCTTTGGCTATATTTATGATGTAGAGGTTACAGCAATGATACAGAAGATGTTATGAATGATGCTACAGTGAAGAAGGATTTGAAAGAGAGAATCATCCAGAAGAGATTATTCAGAAATTTCGAGGACGAAATTTTTGTAAGTAGAGGAGAAATTGTAAGCCCTCGATCGAAATTTTATGGATCTCCTCGAAAATAGTCCCCAAGTAGCGATTTGAGATCCTAAATAGTCCATGGAAGTGCCTAACGATATAGGAAACCCTTAGAGATCGATTTAAACTCGATCGGAGATTAAATAGAAGGATAAAGTGGTGAACGAAATCAAGTAATTATTTAAGATGACAAGGGACTAAATTGAAGATAAGATTTGATATTTGTGGTCAAAGTAAGATTAAGTTAAAAATCAAGGGAGGAGACCGAAATTTTTAAGAGACGTGACCATCATTTTTAGAGTTGTTTGTGGGGGAAAACATGAAGCAAAAAGATGAAATTGAATCACCAAAAATCAAACCAAAGACAGTCAACGAAGCTGAACCAGAAAAAGAAGAAAAGAAGAAGAGAATAAGAAGAATAAGAAGAAGAAGAGGGAGCTGCTGCTGCCACCATCGACCGAGTGGCTCCGACCAGTCAACCCGACGCCGTGAAGCTCGCCGAACCAGCCACAACCGTGACCCATCGTCGAGCAGAAACGAAAACGCCAAGCCGAGTAGACCCGCAACTAGTCCAGATTGACGACAAAGAGCTGTCGACGCGTACGACCTAAACTCGACACAACCAACCTCGCTGACCAAGACAGATCGAAGCGAACCAGAAACGGCAGGACCAAGATAGACCCCCAGATCGAGGTAGATCGAGCTAGGGACAGAGTGAGAGAGGAAGAGAAGAAAAGGAGGAGGAGAAGACCGGCACAACCAACTCGAACCTGACCTGAAATTAGCTACGAAATGCGACCAAAACTGGCCGGAACAGTGCTAAAACATGACCGAAGGTGAACCAGAACAGAGGCGGCAGATCGGAGAAGAAGAAGAGAGAATTCGGCCAAGGAAGAGGAGCTCGCACGGAGGAGAAGAATGGGAGAGGAGATTCAGCCCAAACCAGTCCATTTACGCCCCAAAAACAGCCCCAAATCGAGCTGAACGCGTAGAGGAATAAAGTGATTTTGTGGGGAAGAAATCGGGTGAGTTGTTAAAGTTAGAGTTGATAATTTAGTTGATGATTGAGTTGATTTCGAAGCGGATTTTGTTACGATTCGTTGTTGATTAATTTTGAGTAAAATCGAGTTGAGAAATTAGTAAGTTAATGCCTATTGGGAGCTTAGGGAACCAAGAAAATAGTGAAAAGTTAAAGATAAAACGAAACGCCCGATAAACTAGTTTGAAGGGGGATTTCGTAAATTGACCCATAATGCTTCTGTTAAGTGTTCGGATGACCCTAATGAGTTTAATTAAAAGCGATGAAACTATTAAAAGTGAAAGATAAAAATTTGAGACCAAAAATGGAGAGTTACACGTAAAATTGGTCACTTAGGGCCGATTGTGTAATTTTGAGTTTCCAGAAGTTGACGCGAACGTAAATTTATGTTTCCATATGTTGTGTAGGTGACGAGGGAGCACAAGAATTGAGGCGAGAGGAGTAGGGGCTCCGCACGTGCCATTTTCAGTCATCAGTTTTGTGAGTAAATTTTATTTTAAAAGATTTTAAAAGTATTTAGTATTTCAAATTGATAAGTTTGATTTAATAAATAATTGCATGAGTTTATTTTAAATGCATAGAGATGAGCATGAATTTAGAGCTTGAAATGATGCTATTTTGTGCTTTTGCACTTACCAAAGATATTTTAGTGCTTAATGCGTTTAGAAAATGAGATTTAGTGCTTATTGCACTCAGAAATCAGATTTTGGTGCTTTAGGCACCCAGGAAAGAGATTTGTGCTTTTGCACCAGAAAGTTAAAGCAAAAAGAAAGTTTTCAAACCCATAAGTACAACCTCAGAGATTTTCAGAGATTCCAGTTTTGATTAGACCCGGCCGGTCTATGCCACATCAGTTGGCACAGTCCTACGGAGGGATAAAGTCACTAACCTGGGGGGACAAGTGTCCAAGTCTGTTAGTTGAGCCGCCTTTGCTGATGTGGGGTAGTGTTTCGCGTGTTATGTTTAGCGCTGAGAAATTCCGCACATAACCGTGATCTCAAAGCAGGCGAGCTATGGTTAGCGCTAAGAAATTCCACACTTAGCCGCGAGATGTCTGAGAGTTGGCGAGCTATGGTTAGCGCTGAGAAATTCCGCACATAGCCGCTAGATTTGAGAGACCCCAGATTTAGGAATACTATGATAATTTTGAAAGATATCAGGAAACAGTTTTAAAAAGAAAAGTAGATTTGAGAGAAAAGAAATCTTATAATTATTATTCAAGTTATTTATGATTTACATTTACAAGTTTTAAATTTAAAAGCATACCTGTGTTTATATATAAATTCTCTTGTTTAAGTTGATGCTTAAGAGATTTAAGTTTGAAATGCTTTCGAAACAAAGAATAGTTTTCAAACATTTTCAGAGGAGGAAGTTTAGAAAAACAGATTTTCAAAGAAAAGAAAAATTATCACTCACTGAGCTTCTAGCTCATTATTTTTCTATTTTTATACAAAAACCTCCTTAGGTACTCTCAGCAGGTAGCCGAGTAGTAGTATTACCTCCAGTGGATAAGCCAGCGCGACACGACTTCATTTGAGCAGCTCATTTTGTTTCATCAATTATATTTTCATGTAAATCTCTTTGAAGCGTATAAATAATTCATACTTTGTAATTATTCGTTCGAAATTGTTTTTAAGTCGTTTTGATTTAAATGTGGTTCATTAAATTGTGATTTGAATTTTATTTAGTTGATTTGAAAATGAAATGCATGATTGAAGCCTACGGGCAACTAGAAGTTGAGTTGGTGATGGATTTTAGTCGAAGTGTAATTTTTGTAAACAGGTTTTTCTGAATGTCAAAAATGCAGTCGTTATGCTACCGAAATTTTGTTAGAAAAATGAGTTTCGAAAATGAATTTAAAAATCGAATTATTTATAAAAAAAAAAAAAAAAGAAAAATTCTACGTGTTTTTCAGTTTTTAAAGAAAACTAACCCAACGATGTTTTAGAAAGTATCAGAGAGTTTAGGGTTCGCTCCACGGGTTTCGCTTAGTCCGACGAGTCGGGTCTGAGAGGGATCCATTGGGGTGCCCGGTGTGACCTATCGGATCAGAGCTAGAGATATCCAGGTCGGGTCGCGTCAGAATCTAGTCGTCAGGACATATCCACTATGTGTGATTTTCCGAATGTGTTTCCGGAGGATTTATCTGACTTACCACTAGAGAGAGAGGTTGAATTTGTTATTGATGTTATGCTAGGTACTACTTCAGTTTTGATTACTCCTTATAGGATGACACCTACTGAATTGAAGGAATTGAAGATGCAGCTGCAAGAACTGCTAGACAAGGGATTTATATAACCTAGTGTATCCCCTTGGGGAGCTTTTATATTATTTGTAAAGAAGAAAGATAGGTTATTAAGACTGTGCAGATTACAAAAAAACTCAACAAGCTTACAGTCAAAAACAAGTATCCTTTGCCTAGGATTGATGATCTGTTTGATCAGTTGAGAGATCCAGTGTTTTCTCCAAGATCGATCTCAGATCAGGGTACCATCAGCTGAGGGTGAAAGAATCTGACATTCTTAAAACAGCCTTTAGAACACAATAGAAACATTATGAGTTTGTAGTGATGCCATTTGGGTTGACAAACGCACCCGTAGCCTTTATGGATTTGATGAACCGTATCTTCCATCCTTACTTGAATCAATTCGTAGTAGTCTTCATTGACGATATTTTGGTGTATTCTAAGACTCCAGAAGAATATGACAGACATCTCTGGATGATGTTGCAAACTTTAAGGGAGAAAAAGTTATTTGCCAATTAAGTAAATGTGAATTCTAGCTTAATAAAATTGCTTTTCTGGGGCATATTGTATCTGCAGAGGGTATTAGGGCCGACCCAGAAAAGATAGAAGCAATTATGGAATGGAAGCCCCCTAAGAATGTTACGGAGATCAGAAGTTTTCTAGGCTTGGTAGGTTACTACCGACGGTTCGTGAAAGGGTTTTCAACGATAGTAACTCCATTGACTAAGTTGCTCCATAAGAATGTTAGATTTGAGTGGAATGATAAATGCTAAGCAAGCTTTGAGAAGCTTAAAGTGATGTTAGTTGAGGCTCCGATCCTTACGTAGCTAGTATTCGGTAAGGATTTTGTGATCTATAGTGATGCTTCACTTAATGGGCTCGGTTGTGTGTTGATGCAGGAAGGAAAAGTGGTGGCATATGCTTCTAGATAGCTAAAACCTCATGAAAGGAATTACCCGACACATGATCTAGAGCTAGCAGTCATAGTTTTTGCATTAAAGATTTGGAGGCATTACTTGTATGGCAAGCGGTGTTATATCTACACCAACTACAAAAGCCTGAAATATTTGCCCACTCATAAGGAGCTTAGCTTGAGGCAAAGAAGGTGGATGGAGTTAATTAAAGATTATGACTGTATCATTAACTATCACCCGGGAAAGGTGAACGTGGTAGCCGATGCTTTGAGTAGAAAGTCTTTGGTAGCTTTACGAGCTATGAATGCCCAATTGATGATGACAGATGAGGGTGCAATAATAGCTGAGCTACAAGTTTAGCCAAGTCTGATTCAGCAGATACAAGAAAAAGCAGAAACAAGACGAAATGCTAATAGCTATCAACAGACAAGTTCAAGAGGGGAAAGACATCGATTTTGAGATAAAAAACGATGGTTATTTGTATTTCAGAAACAGAATATGTGTTTCAGATGATAACGAATTGAAAGAGGCAATTTTGAAGAAAGCACACAATAACTCTTATGTGATGCACTCAGGTAGCACAAAAATGTATCAGAATCTGAAAACTTATTATTGGTGGTCCGATATGAAGAGGGATGTAGTAGATCATGTTACCAGGTGTATGACATGTCAACAAGTGAAAGCTAAACATCAGGTTCCAATAGAATTACTACAGCCAATACCCATACCTCAATGGAAGTGGGACTGCATCACTATGGATTTTGTTACGGGTCTACCTCTCACTCAGAATAAACGTAATGCAATTTGGGTAATTGTAGATAGATTGACCAAGTCGGCACACTTCCTACCAGTCAGGACTGATTACTCACTTGAGAAGTTAGCATAGCTGTACATAAAGGAAATAGTTCGGTTACATGGAATACTGGTGTCCATTATATCAGATAGAGACCCAAGATTCACATCATGGTTTTGGAAGAAGTTACAGGAAGCCTTGGGTACTCGATTGAGTTTCAGCACGGCTTTCCATCCACAGACTGATGGGCAATCAGAGAGAGTGATTCAAGTGTTAAAGGATATGCTTAAAAGCTGTGTCATCGACTTTGAAGGAAGTTCGATTGAACATCTTCCACTAATAGAATTCGCATATAACAACAGCTATCAAGCAAGCTTAAACATGGCACCATATGAAGCTATGTATGGTAGGAAATGCAGGACACCCTTATGCTGGACCGAACTGGGAGAGAGTAAGGTGATATTACCTGATTTGGTGAGACAGACTGAAGAAAAGGTAAAGATTATCAAAGAAAGGCTGAAAGCTACATCTGATTGATAAAAGTCGTATACAGATCTTAAAAGGAGAGACATAGAGTATGAAGTTGGAGATAAAGTCTTTCTTAAGGTATCTCCATGGAAGAAAGTGTTGAGATTCGAAAAGAAGGGAAAGTTAAGTCCCAAGTTTATCGGCCTATATGAAATTATTGAACTTGTGGGACCGGTGGCCTATAGACTAGCTTTATCACCTAATCTGGACAAGATTCATAATGTATTTTATGTATCAATGCTGAGGAGATACAGATCGGATCCTTCTTACATAGTCTCGACTGAGGTTATTGACGTACAGCTGGATTTGACTTATGAAGAAGAATTAGTGACGGTGCTGGACAGAGAAATAAAAGAATTCGAAACAAGAAGATTCTACTGGTTAAGGTTCTCTGGAGGAACCATTATGTAGAAGAGGCTACTTAGGAGAGTGAGGAGACTATGCGGTAACAATATCCCCAGTTATTTGAATCAGGTAAATTTCATGGACGAAATTTCCTAAGAAGGGAAGAGTTGTAATCCCCTAAAATTTTTAAGCGTTAATATCATTTTTAAATTGAGATTTGGCATGCAAAAGTAGATTAAGTGTGAATATATATATTTAAACCCTCAATTCTATTTATGGTTTCCTTAGTAATAGTCCTTAAGTGATATTTTGGGACCCTAAATGATTGATGAAAGTGCCCAAAAAATGTAGGAAATTTTTAGATATTGATTGAGCCTAATTGGAGAATAAATAGAATAGTAAAATGGTAAATGACCATAAGAGATTATTAAGTGTGATAAGGGACTAATTTGAAATAAACAAATCATATTTGGCGTGAAGTTAGAATTTAACCAAAGTTGAAGGACGAAAACTGAATTTTCAAAGACACAATTGGCATTTAGAAAATGTTAGAGTATATAGATGAGTTTCCAACACTTCTAACACAAAATCAACACAAAAAACGCCACAAATCGTGAGAGAGACCAAGAGAGTGATGGTGGTTTGGCCAAGCAAGAGACCAAGGGGGAATCAAGTGTTTCAAGCAATTTTTAACCTCTAATCCAAGAGTTCGAGTCAACTTAAGCTAGAGAACCAAGTTTAGACAAGATTCAAGCCAAGAAGGAGGTTAGTTTATCATTTTTGAACTTGTTTAAATGATGTTGTGTTGATGGTTGAGTTGAGATTTGATGAGCGTTTTTATTTATGATATGAGTTGAGCATTTAGAGACCAAAAGCAAGAATAGATCATGTAGAATCATGCAAGGTTGATGAGCTAGGGTTTGTATGGAGAGACCCTAAGTTGATTTGAGTTTGTGTTTAAATGAAATAAGTTGTTTGTTAAGTGTTTGATCAAATGCCTAAGCGAGTTAGCATGAAAAAAATTGAATGAAATGCACTTGGTGTGTGTTAGCCCATGCAAGGCCATAGTAAGGGGTCTATGATACCAATGCAATCTAAGTCTTTTAAGCATAATTTCATGTTGAAATCATGTTAGAGAAACCTATGGAAAGGTTAGAAACCAATTTAGACAATTTACATTGTAAATTCTATATGAAGGATATTCGTGGTTATCATGTAATGCCACTCCTCCTATGTGTTTGAATGAACTAAATGAGTATAATTGAGTGTGAATAACACTAAGAAAAGGAGAATTGAGATTAGAAGTGGAAAATGTGAAAATTGCCCATAGATTAGTGTCAAAAAAAGGGCAATTTAGCTAGAAACCTTCACCCGATGACCGTTTCTTTTCAAATCAACTTTTGGACTGACCTAAATGCGAGTTAGGGAGATGAATGGAGCAAGAATTGATGAAATAAGATCAAGAGGGAAGTGGTTGCATAGTATTTGGCCAAGGCATGTCCAAAAACATCAATTTTTGTTTTGAGCTTCAGAAAATTATTTCGGGTATATGGGAGTGTTCTTAGATGAGAATGAGTAAGAATTATGGAAAGAAATCTAAAGTTTAAAGCTTTGGTTAAGTTGGAACCAAGAAGAGAAGTTTGTAGGCAAAATGGGTTTCAACAGAGATTAGTAAGGTGTAAAAGTATTTTGATCAAGTAGGATTAGTAGATCATGCATTTAGATTGATGGAATGAATTTGTATTGATTATCTATGTGTTCTTGAAAAATTTAGGAGAGGAAGTAGCACTAGGAAGTGAAGGAAAATCAAAGGAGAAGGTTTAAACTTCCATTGGAAATTGAAATAATTCAAGAAAGAGGCAAAAAGGTTGGTGCACACTTAATTTGAATCTTTGTTTTTAATTGTATGAATATGGCTTTCTATAATGTTTAATAATTGAGTTATTTAACTGAATTGATTTGTTAACCATGTTTGAATGTTTAATGGATCCTTTTTATTTGCAAATAAATTGTGACTATGAAAATGTATCCCTTGGAAATGTTAAAAGAGCCCTAATAAACCTGAATATTGGTAGGTGGAGATTGGAAATTTGGCATGCTAATAGGGTTATTATAGTAGTACTACGTCGAAATGTTTTAAAATAAAATTAAAATCATGAATTGAGGGACCATGAGAGGCACCGAGTGTCCAATGCCAGAAATCTCGTTTTCTATTCTAAGATATCATGTCAGTGTTTACAAAGGGCGTTGAAAAATGTTTTAACCAAGTTGTATAATTGTATGTGTGAATTGGTTTTAAAAAGTGTAGAATCGGTTTGCTAATTTATTTGAGCTGAATTTTTGTTATTTTACTATATGACATTTTTATATTCAAAAATTATAAATTCGAATTTAGTGTATACCTACTAAGCAAATATGCTTAGTGCATTGGAATTACCACGCACAAGTGGTAGATCATGTCAGGAGGGCGAGGACTAAAGAGTAAGCTTATCTGCAACAAGTCTATCTAGTTGCATCTGATAGACCCATTTTCTTTAGCAATCTGCCAACAACCTCACGGTGGCTTTTCAGAAGATGTCTAATCCGGTTGGAAGGTTCCCGTGAAGTTAAGTCATTTATCCTTTCAAAACCTTCTTTTATACATAAATGTGTGGGAAATTTTTCTTTTTAATTTATACTTTTACAAATAGATTTATCAAAATTTGGGCAGCATGACGGCTGTTTTTTTGACTATGCCACTATGCATTTAACACTTCTAAAATCAATCATTTTCTCAACTCCTGGCCTCAAGCCCTCAATTTTCTCAATCCGCAAGCAATCACAAACATGCATACAATTTTGAAAGGCATATTGAATTAGATTTATAAGTCATGCATAAATAATTCCAATATATTTCAAACATAAAATCAAACTAATTTTTAAAATCCTTTCACGTAACTTTCAAAACTTTATATACAAATCTTTATATGCATATCTCAAAATTATATACAAATAGTTCCATATTTCAAAACAGTACAATCAGCTCGACTCCTCTAATCATGATCCGGAGTTTCTGCTACTGAAGTACCTGTACCTGTACCTGTACTTGAGGAGGTTTTATTTACAAAAATATAAAACATAGTAAAATTTTATAGCCCAGTAAGTGTCGTATAATTTTTCATTGAATCTAATTTTATCAGTTAACCTCCCAAAAATCTTTTTTAAAAACATTTTGTACAAAATCAAACATTATGATTGAAAATTTAAGATCCCTGAAATTCATACTTCATTTAATAACGATAGAGATCAATCGAAATTCAATAAAATTCATGCTCAATAAATTAAATTTCAAATAATAGGTTGCATGGTTTCCATTTCTATTAAAACATTTTAACAGTGGTAGCAATAATATCTTTCAAAGAATTTCTGAATAAAATAGGCCAACCATTGGTGATCTATACCACATGGTACCATGAGAGTAAAGGGAATTTTGCATCGCCCAGGTCATCCCAGAATTCTGCATCGCTCAAGCCATCTATCCAGTTTTACGTAGTTGAATTCTACGTCGTTACGGAGCGGAATTCTACATCGTTCGGGTGGAAACTAGCTAATAATGTACCTCGTACGTGCATTGGGCGACTAACAGGACTACACAGACACGGTCCCGCCCGCTGTTAGAGTTAGTGATAGACTCTCCCGACACGATCAATGCATGCTTAAGGTACTCAAACTAGACCGGAGATATATAAAATACTATCAAGTGTACAATAGGTTTTCAATTTCATTTAAATCTTAAATTTCCTTTCTCATTAAAGCTACATTTCATATAAATCATTTCATAATCCATGCAACAATTTCAATTTAGAATTCATTTGATATCAATTACAACATGATATATTTAAGCATGAATTTAAAATAAATCTGAGCAAAAACATTTTATAAAAACACTTACTTGATCTTAAAGCTTTGTATAATAAATTCAAGGGCCTTGCTGTGCTCCGCTTGCTTCCTCCTCACCTACACATCACATTCTCGCTTAGAATATGCTACATTTAACTTTACAAAACTCATTACAAAGTTTCTCACTCAATTAACCCATCAAAGGGGAAATTTCACTAAAATCTTCTTTTCTTGGTTTTAACTCAATCAAGGTTTTAAACTTCCGATTTCTTTCCATAATTCTCACCTAGGAACACACTCATACACCCGAAATAATTTTCTGAAGCTCGAAACGAAAATCACTCGATTTAGACCCCCTTTGGTCGAACCTAGTGTGCAACTCTCCCCATTGATTTTTTTTTCCTCCATTTTTGCTCCATTCATCTCCCTAACTCACACTTAAGTCGGTCCAAAAGTTAATTCGGAAAGAAACGGTCATCGGGTGAAGTTTTCTAGCTAAAATCCCCTTTTTTCGACACTAATTTAAGAGCAACTTTACCATTTTTCATTCCTAATCTCAATTCTCTTTTCCTTAGTGCTGTACACTCTCAATTATACTCATTCAATGCGTTCAAACGCATACAAGAAGTGACATTACATGATAACCCTTATTGCCTTTCATAAAGGCTACAAAATGTATAATGTCTAATTTGATTTCTAACACTTTCATGAGTTTCTCATAGGTTTATCTAGCATGAAATCAACATGGAATCATACTTAAAACCCTTAGATTTCATTTGCATCACACACCTCTCAATATGGCCTTTTATGCCTTAACTCACATCAAGTTCATTTCCTTCAAATTTTACATGTTAAATCTTTGAGATATTTCATCAAAAACCTAACAATCAACACATTTCATTTAACACAAACCCAAACCAAGCTTAGCCAAACTTAAGGTTTTTCCTACATAACCCTACTTATCAAACTTGATTGATTCCACCTGATTTACTCTTACTTTTGGTCTCCTAAAGTTCAACTGATAATACAAATGAAAACTCCCATCAAAACCAACTCAAACATCAATACTTAACATCATTCAACAAATTCAAAATGATGAAAACTAACTTTTTTTCACTTGGATCTTGCTCTAAACTTGAATCCCTAGCTTAGATTAGGTTGAACTCTTTGGGTTGGAGGTTGAAAATGGCTTAAGATCACTTGTTTCACCTTGTCTCCATGCTTGGCCGAACTCACCCAAGTCTCTCTCGACTCTCTCAAGGCTTTGTGGCGAGTTTGTGTTGATTTTGTGTTAAGTGAGTTGGAAACTCACATATATATACTCTAACATTCTCAAAAATGACAATTGTGTCCTTAAAAATTTGGTTTTCGTCCTTCAACTTTGGTTAATTCTAAATTGACCCCTAATTGATAAACTTATTTCAATTTGATCCCTATGTCACACTTGTAATCACTTAGGGACTATTACTAAGGAAACCGTAATTATAAATCTAGGGCTTACAACATCCATCCATCCATCTATTCTCATTTTGGGTAGATAACATATCTGATTTTGTATATAAGAACTTTAATTTGTATTCATGTGCATGCATATATGTATTCGGATTTAAAGTGGGGACTTTTGTAAAGAAAATCAACTTGCATAAATTTTGGAAAATATTATGTACATGGATAATGTTGAACCAAACGGAGTTTGGTTCCAATTGTTTAATATTGTTTTGTGGAAAAGTTTGCATTGGAAATGAATATCCTAAAATTGTAACGAGTTCGAAAGTTTGAATTTTAAAGGAAACTCTTGCATTTTTTCAGCATGAAATAAAAAAGTTTAAATCAGTTTGTAAAGTTTTTTTTGAAATTCCCTATTTTGATATGAATAATAAAATAGATGGTTTTCTAATTAAAGATTTTGCAAAAAGGAAGTTAGAGGTAGTGCCCCTTGGACTCGTCTGGAGGAAAGACTGGCAGGGGGTGCTACAATGTGTAGGTGAAGAAGAAGCAAAAGGGGCAAGAGAAAGCCATTGAAGCTCCATATACCAAGCTTAAAATCTAGGTAAGTGCTAAATTAATTTGATATAAAAGTTTATGCTTGTTTGAAATAATTGAGCATTTTGTAATTTTACATGCCGTCTTAGAATTTGAAATGAGCTAGTTTGTGCTTTCTGCACTTAGCAAAGATAATTTTATGCTTGTTGCACTTAGAAATGAGTTTTGGTGCTTATTGCACTTAGTAATGAGTTTTTGGTGCTCAATGCACTTAGAAAAAGAGGTTTGTGCTTATTGCACTTAGAAAGTTAAAGCAAAAAGAAATTTTCAAAGGCCATGAATAAACCCTCAAATTATAGATTCAGATTTAGGCCCAACCGGTATATCTCGCACTAGTATGGTAAAATACTAGGGGGATGCGTCACTAACTTAGGGGGAAATCGAGTTTGTCGTGTTGCCTCTACTTGTGTGGGATATTATATTGCGCTATAGTTAGCGATGTAGATTCCGCACATAGTCGTGAGATGTCTCAGATAGCGTCACGGTTGGTGTCAGTTCAAAATCGCCACGTGACATTACCACAACGAGTGGTGTTAGTTAGTCGTCGTGTGGTCAGAGCATTTAGGGGTACGAATTATGCTTTTGGAAAGAAAAGTTAGTATTTGAAAGTTAGAAAGCAAAGAAAAACATTTCCAAATTTTACTACAAGTTATCAACTTGTTTAGCACTTTGTATGCTTTATACTTTATAAGCTTTATATGAAGGTTATATACATATGAGTTTTATAAATGCTTTATTCATGCTTTGCATTGAAATGAGATTTAAATTTGAGAAGTTGTAAGAAATAAAAATTTACTTCCAAAAGTTTTTTAAGGAGGTATTTTAGAAATCAAGCATTTTTAGTTGAAAAAGAATTATAAGCACTCATTGAGCTTCCAAAGCTCATAGTTTTTCTGTTTTTATTTAAAAAACATCCTCAGGTGTTGACGTGGGTAATCGAGAAGAGAGAGCTCCTCCGGAAGAGTAAGTGGGCATGACACAACATTGCTTCTGCATGGACATATTTTGCATATTTTGTATCTCTAAAGAAAATATTTGTAAATATAATCTTTGAGTTGTAAATAAGTGGTAAATATAACTTTTATGAGATGAAAGTTTTGGTTTCTTTAAAGCAATTGTGTAAATTTGCAAATGGCTTGATTTGAGACTTTATGTTTTTACTTTTGATGAAATGGAATTGTAAGTTGAAATATGTGTTTGTGGCTAAAGAAGTTGTGTGGTGTTTGATAAATATTTGAAAGTGCAAATTTCTTTTACAGGTCATTTGGCAATGTTAATAACGCAGCCGTTATGCTGTCGGCTTTTTGTTTTGTAAATTGATTTGGATTTGAAATTTGAAATGAAACTTTAGTTTTAAAATGAAACCAACCCAACTAGTTTATAAAGAAAAGTTGATTGAATTAGTTTTGAAAAGGAAAGTTGAGTAAATTAGTTTAAAAGCGAAAGTTTAAGGGTTTGCTCTGCGAATTTCTCTTAGCCTGCCTAGTAAGGTTTAAGAGGGATCCGTTGGGGTGTCAAGCAAGGCCTCCCAGATAAGATTTTAGAGAGATCTGGATTGGGTCACCTCAATATTGGCTTGATAAAGATGGTTTAAAAGGTCTCTTTTATTAGGAATTATGACGCGACCCGACCCGGATACCTCTAACTCTGATCCGGTAGGTCACATCGGGCACCCCAACGGATCTCTCTCAGACTCGACTCGTCGGGTTAAGTGAAACCCATGGAGCGAACCTTAAACTTTCTGATACTTTCTAAAACATCGTTGGGTTGGTTTTCTTTAAAAACTGAAAACGCGTAGAATTTGTTTCGATTTTTAAACCCATTTTCTAACAAAATTTCGGCAGCATAACGGCTGCAATTTTAACGTTCCCGAAAAACTTGTTTACAAAAATAATCACACTTCGACTAAAATTTATCACCAACCTAACTTCTGGTTACCTGTAGGCCTTAAACATGCATTTACTTCTCAAATCAACTTAATAAAATTCAAAACACAATTTAATAAACCGCATTTAAATCAAAAGCCATTTAAAAACAGTTACAAACGAATAATTATAAATTACAAATTACTTATACAATCTAAAAGAGATTTACATGAAAATAACTGATGCAAAATGAATTGCTCAATATGTCGTCATGTCACGCTGGCTCGTCCACTGGAGGTAATGCTACTGCTCGGCTACCTGCTGAGAGTACCTGAGGAGGTTTTTATATAAAATAGAAAAATAATGAGCTAGAAGCTCAGTGAGTGATAATTAATCTTTTCTTTAAAAATCTGATTTTCAAAACGTCCTCTTCTGAAAACTTTTGAAAACTATTCTTTGTTTCTAAAGCATTTCAAACTTAAATCTCTTAAACATCAACTTAAACAAGAGAATTCATATATAAACACAGGCACGTATTTAAATACAAAACTTGCAACTGTAAATCATAAATAACTTCAATAACAATTATAAAATTTCTTTTCTCTAAAATTTGTTTTTCTTTTGAAAACTATTTCCTAATATCTTTTAAGATTTCCATAGTATCCCTAAATCTGTACTCTTGTGGCTATGTGCAGAATTTCCCAGCGCTAACCATAGCTCGCCTGCTTTGAGACATCTCGTAGCTATGTGCGAAATTTCCCAGCGCTAACCATAACTCAAGAAATACTACCCCACATCAGTAATGGAGACTCGACTGACAGACTTTGACACTTGTCCCTCCAGGTTAGTGACTTATCCCTCCCCAGGACTGTGCAACTGATGTAGGATAGACCGGCCGGGTCTAATCTGATCTGAAATCTTTGAGGGTATACTTATGGTTTTGAAAACACTTTCCTTTTCTGCTTTAACTTTCTGGTGCACAAGCATAAATCTATTTTCTGGGTACATAAAACACCAAAATCTGATTTCTGAGTGTAATAAATATTGAAACTCATTTTCTGAGTGCATTAAGCACTAAAACTGATTTTCTCAATTCAAACTTGAAAACTTAATTTCTAAAATCTCATTTCAACAGCTTTATATATATATGCATATAAAATCACATTCTCATTTCATGCTCATGCATTTATCAATGCATTTAAAATAAACTCAAGCAATCACTTATCAAATCAAATTTAATAATTTGAAATACTTTTAAAATATTTAAATAAAACTCACTCACAAATCTGATGACTGAAAATAGAGCGTGTAGAGCCCCTACTCCTCTCGCCTCGATCCTCGAGCGCCCTCGTCACCTACATAACATATGGAAACGTAAATTTACGTTCGCGTCAACTTCTGAAAACTCGAAATAGCCAAATTACGCAATTGCCCCTATATGACCCTTTTTACGCGTAACTCTCCATTTTGGTTTCTAATCTTAATCTTTCACTTTTAATAGCTTTAATACTCCTAATTAAACTCATTAGGGTCATCCGAACACTTAACGAACGCCCTAAGGGTCAATTTACGAAATCGCCCTTCAAACTAGTTTAATGCACGATTTAGTTTCTCTCTAAATCTTTAATATTTTCTTGGTTTTCTAAGCTCCCTATCAACTTCAATCACTTATTTTTCAACTTCTATTTACCCAAAACTAACCAACCATTTCATCAAAATAAAATCCATTTCTAACCAATTTAATCACCAACAAAATCATCAATCTTAAACTCAAATAACTCACCCCTATATCATTTTCGCGTTAACTTCATTTTGAGGTTGATTTTGGGGTGGTTTTGGACTGATTTTGGTGACAGATCTGGGCTGGGTTTGAGCTGGTTTTCTTCCTCTTTTTCCTCCTTCACGCGGCTTCTCTCTTTCGGCCGAACTTCCCTTCTCCTTCGCCGGTCGGCTACCTCCTTTTCTGGTTCGATTTCAGCTGCTCTTGGGTCGGGTTTGGATGGCGATTTCGAGCTGAAAATGAGCTCAGTTGCAGCTGAAAATGGCTTGGATCGGGCGGGTTTCACGTGCGGGTTTGCAATGGGTCGGACGGCAGCTCGTCGTCGTCTTCCTCCGCACCGATCTAATCTGGTTCGCCAGTGAGGTGCGTGTGCGGTTCTGCTCGGTTTTGGGTTTGCTTCTGCCAGCGATCTGCTCGACTTTGGTTGGGTTTACGGCGAGCTTGGTGAGCTTCTCGACTGGTCGGTCGGCGGTGGTGGCGTCGGCGTCACGCGATAGCTCATTTCTCTTCTTCTTCTTTCTTCTTCTCTTATTCTTCTTTGTTTCTTCTTTCTTTCTTCTTCTGTTTTGGTGAGTTGAATGGGTCTGTTTTTGTTTTTGAAAGTCAACAACACTATTTTTGGCTTGTAATTTCCTCCCCAAGAATTCTCAATCATTCCACTTACGCCCTAAGAAAATTTCATTCTCCTCCCTTAGCTTTTAGCTTAATATTACTATGACTACAATTATTAAATCTTATCTTCAATTTAGTCCCTTATCACATTAATAAATTCCTCGATTTTGTTCACCATTCTACCCTTCCATTTAATCTCTGATCGAATCGAGATCAATTTCTATGGGTTTCCTATAACCCTAAACGCTTCCATGAACCATTTACGGTCTTTAATAGTTATTTAGGGAATGTTTCCTGAAAATTCGTAAAATTACGGTAGAGGGCTTACAAATTAGGTATCTTACCCATCTTAAAGCTTTATTAAGGGGTTTATAATTAATTACCAATCTAGGTACTCCTCGCTCTAATTCTGCTGCATTTTCTATGTAAAAGGTTGGGCAAGACCATGGGCTTTTACTTGGTCTTATAAAGCCTTTCTCTAGAAGATCTTGTATTTCTTTTTTACAAATCTCTAGATGTCTGCTATCCATTTGTATGGGCCGAGTTTTAGTTGAAATATTTTTCTCATTAAAACTGGGCTCATAAGGCAATTGTATTACATGCCTTTTTCTATTACAAAAGGCATTAGGAAGAGTGCTACAAACTTCAGATTCAAGCTTATATTTAAATGCTTGAATTTGTTTTTGTATTTCAAGAGATTGTATTTTATTTTCTATCTCCTTTATTTTTACTTCTTATTGTAGGGAAAAAAGAAAATTTCTTTCTTATTAATTCTAGTCTTGAGATTGTGAATCACTTTAGGATATAACATTATTGGGAATGAAGTCCCTAAGATAACCGTTTGGCTTAGGTCTTTGACTAGAATGAAAGGAGTTTCAAAGCATACTCCTTGATTACAGACCATAGCACTTGGGAGCTTATAGTCAATGGCCATTTTAGAACCATTAGCGGTGCTTAGGACTTGAGTAGTTTTCTTGAAATATTTGGAGGGAATAATTCCTTCACTAATACAATTTAGATCAGCTCCGGAATCTATTAGCGCTTCCCTTGTAAACTTAAATTGTTTATCAACCACTATTGTGATATAAGTATGCCATTTTTGAATGACCTTTTTATTGAGGGAGTTGATGAATTTAGGATCTTCATCCACTTTTATTATTGGAGGATTCAAAGATTTCCTATTTCAAATTTTTGGCCTTCAGAAAACATATTATTAAAGGATACCTCATCGTCATTCTTTTTTGAAGGAATAGTATAATTGTTAAGCTCAAGTATCCGAATTCTTTGCTTTAATTCCTTGAGCTTTTGCCTAAGCATATTTATTTCCTGTCTCAATTCTTAGACAGTAGGCTCTCTTTTTATTGCTATATTACGAACTCTTTCTATTATCTCATTGTAAGAATTCGTAAAGACTAAAGGAGTATTATCTAATTTCTTAGATCCTTCAAGTTCATTATTCTGAGCAAGCTTTATATATTTTTCTAGAGCTTTTCTTTTTTCTTCAGGATTTATTATTTTTTCTATAATATCTAGGATTAAACTTTGTTATGAAGTAAGAACATTTATACTTAGCCCATTTAGTCCTAAGATGGCCTTATAAGGATCTCTTTACAAGTGCATGGATCCTCTTCATCATCAGGTTGGCTATCTGAATCTGAGGAAATGAAATATTTTATTTGCTCGATTTCTTCTTCTTCAGAAGAGTTATCATATATTTCTAAATCAGAAAATAAGATTTGTATTATTTTATCTTGTGTTTCTGAATCAATATTTAAATTTCTAATTTCTTAAGTTTTCCTTTCTCGTCTGCATTTATTTGGATAATGGCCCTTCCCTCCACATTTAAGGCATGCTGGAGCTTTTGAAGATTTAGGCTTTGCAACAGACTTTTGCCATTTAGCCCTTTTATAATATTGTTGGGCTTCTTTATGCCTAAAGAGACGTTTATATTGACTATTGGGCTTCTTTAGGCCTAAAGAGATGTTTATATTGACTATGTCTTTTGCCAGATTTATTTTTATGGCCTTTTCTTTTGGTAGATTTTCATGGTAATGGATCAAACCCGTATTGTTCATAGAATTCTCCTAGAGTTTGTATGCCATATAATTTTTCCTTTTTCATTTGCTTCTGAAGTTTTATTTCATTGCAGAGTGCTAATCCTTCTGCAATTACTTCTGAGATTAATTCCCCATAATTATAATTGGGATATGGTATAATTCCATCACACCTATCTCTTATTCTTTTTTTACTCTTTCAGCAAAGAGAGGTGAGAGACCAATTCTTTTTTTACTCTTTCAGCAAATAGAGGTGAGAGACCAAAGATAAACTTTTCTTTCCAAAATTCACTATTAGAGTCTTTTCTTAGATAAACTCTAAAAAGAAAAGTATCTTTATACCATCTAAAATGAGTTAGAGACGAACATTTTAAATTTATTAATAATTATTGATTTCAATCTTGAACCAAACTTGTCTCTCTTACAAAGTGTAAAACTATATTTATTATAAGAGTATTGACACTGTCATCCGCTTGTTGTTCAACCAGAACTGTTTCTAAAAAGGACAGGTTAGTTGGTTCTTTTTTTATTAGGACTTGAACCAGCTTTTTGGCTCATAATATTCCATTTTTTATCCCATTAGAGAGAAAATTTGACAGACCCTTTCCCTAGGCGATCTGCCAGCACCCTACGGTAACCCTCCAACTAGCCCTTGTGCTTAACTAAAGGATCCCCATAGAGCTAAGCCGTGTTCTTTCTGAAACCTTTTCGAAAACAGCGGAAATGCGGGGAATTTTTTTTTCGTTTTTATTTCAAACATTTGCAAAACATTTTATAAAAATTTGAGCAGCATTCCATTTGTTTTTCGGACTTTGCCACCCTGCAGATTATAAAATTTAACACTTCTAAAATATCACAAATCAATTTCCCCAAACTACGGAGCCTCAGGCTCTCATCTTTCAACACAACCACAACCACAACCACAATTTCATATTACAAATTATAAACTCATTTTCAACAAACTCATATGTCATGCATCAATTTACTCCAAAAACACAATTTAAATCTAAGTTGACCATAAAAAGATATTTACAAAATCATGTAGAGATAATAAAATATATACAACTTCTTTTAAAGTCAAACAAAGACAAGAGTAGATAATCACATGAGCACTATCGCCGCGGTTATCTGGTATCGTCTCGGGGTAATCCGCAGCTATAGTACTTGTGCTTGGGGAGGTTTAATTGGAAAACATAGAAAACGTTTGGTGAGCTTTGAAAGCCCAGTGAGTGTCATATAACATATTTAAAACCATATTTTCATAAAAGCCTCCCTAAAACAGTTTTAATTATTCGAATCAAATTCATTTATTCTAAATTGAGTTTCATGCATTAATATTATAAAATACATGTTGCACGGTTTTTAATTTCATAAACGGATCTATCATGGTTGTGTGGTTTTCATTCTAAAAACCTTTCCTTTTTAAGAAACGGACTGGTCCGACTCCACTTGTAAGTGCCCTGCCAACCAGCCCCTTTCATTATTATAAAACCGGACATGATCCGATTCCGCTCGTAGGTGTCCTACCAACCAGTCTGGCTCCTGCCAACCTCTAGTGACTTGTGCCACATGACACCCTAGTATAGAGCAGGATCCTAAATCGCTCTCTACCCGGTTCAAGTAACGGAATATTGTATCGCTACAGAGCGAAATTCTGTCTGGCTCGGGTGTAAGGTAGTTAATAATATACCCTCTACGTGCATTGGACTAATCTCTCCGACATTTGACCGACACGACTACTTGCGGGTACCTCCCACGGTTAGTACAGTTAGAGACGTACCGACACTACTAACTCTACCAATGCACGCTTTGGGTACTCAACCTAGACCGGTAATATTCTGATACTCTTTTCTCCTTCACGCGATCTCTCTCTCCCTAGCTCGATCTCCATTCTTCTCTCTTCATTCTACCGTCGGTTTTGTGCGTGCGAGCGGTCTTGTTTTGTTCGAGTTTGTGGTTGGTTTCTAGTCTGGTTTGGCGAGCTTGGCGTCGGCTTCAGGTGGCCGGAACAGCTGCACGGGTCTTCCTTCTTCTTCTTCTTCTTCTTCTCGCGTTTTGAGCGACTGTCTTTGGTTCGGATTTTGTGATTCAATTTTGCCCTCTTGTTTGTGTAACTTGACTTGCATTTCCACATTTTCTCCACAAACAATTCTAAAAATTTCGGTCATGTCCCTGAAAATTTTCATTCTCACCCCTCAGCTTTTAGCTTAATTCTAGTTTGACCACAATTATTAAAACTTGTTTTCAATTTTATACCTTGTCACATTTAATAATCACTCTATATCATTTACCATTTTACCCTTTCATTTAATCTCCAATTGGATTTAAATCAATCTCTAAGCATTCCCTACAACCTTAGGCACTTCCAATGGTCATTTAGGGTCACAAATCATTACCTAAGGACAATCACGGGGAAATCCGTAAATATAAAAATAAAGGGTTTACAATTTCTCCCCTCTTTATAAAAATTTCGTCCTCGAAATTAAATTACATACCTGACTCAAAGAGGTGCGAATACTGTGCACGCATTTGCTCCTCATGCTCCCATGTAGCTTCCTCAGATCCATGATTCCTCCATAAGACTTTGACCAATGGTATTACTCTGTGATGCAACACCTGCTCTCTACGATCTAAGATCTCCACAAGCTACTTTTCGTAGGTCAAATTCTTTTTCAGTTGCACCCGCTACTCTCTATGGATATATGAAGGATCCGCTACATACTTCCGTAACATGGAAACATGGAATACGTCATGGATATTTGCTAACTCTGGTGGTAGCTTCAGACGATACACCACCTCTCCAATCCTCTCCACAACCTCGTACGGCCCTATGTACCGCAGACTCAGCTTGCCTCACTTTTCGAATCTTAGCACTCCTTTCCATGGCGAGATTAGCAGGAACACTCTGTCATCTACCTGAAATTCTAAATCTCTTTTTTGATTTTCTGCATAGCTTTTCTGCCTATCACTAGCTACCTTTAGCTTTTCTCTAATCACATTTATCTTCTCTGTGGTGATCTGGACAATCATTGAGCCAATCAATCTCCTTGCACCTACCATATCCCTGCAAACTGGGGTCCTGCACTTCCTGCCATACAATGCTTCATATGGTGCCATCTCTATACTTGACTAGTAGCTGTTGTTGTAGGAAAACTTTATCTGTGGTAGATAAGTATCCTAGCTCCCTTTGAATTCCATAACACAAGCTCTCAACATGTCCTTAAGGGTCTAGATAGTCCTCTTGGATTGGCCGTCCGTCTGTGGGTGAAATGCCGTACTGAAATGTAATCTGGTGCCTAAAGCTTCCTATAGCTTAGGGCAAAATCTAGATGTGAACCAAGGGTCTCTGTCTGATACGATGGACACTGGTATGCCATGCAGCCTCATTATCTCGTCAACATACGGCTGAGCTAGTCTCTCCGGGGAGTATGTATTCTTAATCGCTGAAAAGTGAGCGGACTTCATCAGTCGATCAACAATCACCCATATAGCATCGTGTCAGCTCTACGTCCTCGGTAGCCCTACCATAGTAATCCTCTCCCATTTCCATTCAAGGATCGGTAGGGCTGTAGTAAACCTACTAGTTTCTGGTGTTCTGCTTTAATCTGCTGGCAGGTCAAGCATCTGGAAATGAGCTTTACTATCTCTTTCTTCATTCCTCTCCACTAATAGTGATCTCTCAGAGTCTGATACATCTTTATGCTCCCTAGATGCATTGCATAAGCTGATGAGTGTGCCTTTTTCATAATCTCTTTCTTCAGATCTCCCACATCTGGGACACATAATCTCTGTCCCATAATTAGTGTCCCATCGTCTCTGATTGAGAATGAGCTCTGCTGCCCAGCCTCTATTTCCCCTCTTATCTTCATCAGATATGGATCCTAGGTCTGGAGCTCTCTAACCTAATCCACCAGTACTGGACGGACGTGAAATGCTACTACTAATGCTCCTAAGTCCATCATCTCCAATCTGATGCCCATGGATCTCAACTCCACTAGTAAGGTTAGATACTCCGCCTTCAGCTGAGCCAATGAATGGGTAGACTTGCGACTTAAGGCGTATGCCACTACGTTCGCCTTGCCTGGGTACTCTATGGTGCAATCGTAATATTTAATGAGTTCTATCCACCTATTTTGCCTCATATTCAATTCCTTCTGGGTGAATAAATACTGCAGACTCTTGTGATCAGTGAAGATTTTGTAGGATACACCATAGAGATAATGCCTTCATATCCTCAGAGCGAACACTACTTCTGCAAGTTCAAGGTCGTGTGTCGGGTAGTTCTTCTCATGATTCTTTAACTATCGCGATGCATACGCTACTACCTTGTCATTCTGCATCAAAACACACCTTAAACCCTGTTTGGAGGCGTCACAAGACACAGTGAAGCCATCCTCCTCTAACGGAAGGGTAAGGACTAGTGCTGAGGTCAACCTATGCTTTAACTCATCAAAGCTGTGCTGGCACACGTCTGACCATGTAAACTTTTCATCTTTCCTCGTCAGTTTGGTAAGTAGGGCTGTTATCCTCGAAAACCCCTCTACAAACTTCCTATAGTAGCCTGTCATTCCCAAAAAGCTCCTAACCTCAGTCACATTTGTGAGTGCTTTCCAACTTAGGATCGCTTCTATCTTCTAGGGATCCACACTCAACCCGTTAGTTGATATCACATGTCATAAGAAAGCAATCCGATCCAACCAAAACTGACACTTACTCAACTTTGAGTATAACTGGTGCTCTCTGTTCAAATCTAGGCTGCTCTATTGGGGCATTTACAGACCCCGTACCACGCTCAGGCTCCTCGAAAGGTGGTGCCTCAGCAGCTGGAGCTCCTGTATATACATGTGGTTGCTTGTTTCACCATCAAAACAAAACATTCTAAATTTTTATTTTCAAAATCACGCTTAAACCTGGCTCTGATACCAAATTGACAGACCCCTTTCCCTAGGCGATCTGCCGGCACCCTACAGTGACCCTTCAGCTAGCCCTTGCGCTTAACTAAAGGATCCCCACAGACCTAAGCTGTGTTCTTTCTGAAACCTTTTCGAAAACAGTGGAAACGTGAGGAAATTTTTTTTCGTTTTTATTTCAAACATTTGCAAAATATTTTATAAACATTTGGGCAGTATTTCATCTGTTTTTCAGACTTTGCCACCTTACAAATTATAAAATTTAACACTACTAAAATATCATAAATCAATTTCTCCAAACTACAGAACCTCAAGCTCTCATTTTTCAACACAACCATAACCACAATTTCACATTTCAAATTATAAACTCATTTTCAACAAACTCATATGTCATACATCAATTTACTCCAAAAACACAATTTAAATCTAAGTTGACCACAAAAAGATATTTACAAAATCATACAAAGATAATAAAATATATACAACTTCTTTTAAAGTCAAACAAATACAAGAGTAGATAATCACATGAGCACTGTCATCGTGACTGTCTGGTATTGTCTCGGGGTAATCCGTAGCTATAGTACCTGTGCCTGGGGAGGTTTTATTGGAAAACATAGAAAACATTTGGTGAGCTTTGAAAGCCCAACGAGTGTCATATAACATATTTAAAATCATATTTTCATAAAAGCCTCCCTAAAACAGTTTAAATGATTCAAATCAAATTCATTTATTCTAAATTGAGTTTCATGCATTAATATTATAAAATACATGTTGCACGGTTTTCAATTTCATAAACGGATCTACTATGGTTGTGGGGTTTTCATTCTAAAAACCTTTCCTTTTTATGAAACGGACTGGTCCGACTCCACTCATAGATGTCCTGCCAACCAGCCATTTTCATTATTATAAAACCAGATATGGTCCGACTTCGCTCGTAGGTGTCCTGCCAGCCAGTCTGGCTCCCGCCAACCTCTAGTGACCCGTGCCATATGGCACCCTAGTATAGAGCGGGATCCTGAATCGCTCTCTACCCAGTTCAAGTAGCAGAATGCTACATCGCTACAGAGTGGAATTTTGTCTCACTCGGGTGTAAGCTAGCTAATAATATACCCTCTACGTGCGTTGGACTAATCTCTCAGACATTTGACCGACACGACTACTTGCAGGTACCTCCTGCGGTTAGTACAGTTAGTGACATACTAACATTACTAACTCTACCAATGCACGCTTCGGGTACTCAACCCAAACCAATAATATTCTGATACTCTTCGGGTAAGCCATAGGTTTTACTTTTCACCTTTTTAAAATGAAAATCCATTTTATATACAATACAAAACGAAAAATCATCGTTTTAACGAAAATACAAAGACTATATTATCCGTTACCATGCAACTTATCATTTAAATCATATTTTGCTTTTACCAAAACATTCAAACATGGATGAAACATTCATTTACAAATCAAATCAACACAAAACTCATTGAAAATCATTTTGACACTCACCTTAACTAATGATTGCTTCCGAATAGCTCTCCGGAAGGCTCCGAAACACTCCCTATCGCTCTTCCCTTGCTCCACTGGCTTGCTCGTCACCTATACAACATATTCTCACTTAGAAAAGCCAAACAAATGCATCGGTTCATGCCAAATAACACTCATTGCTCACAAACTCCAAACTTTCCAATTTTTCACATAAAGCTTCCCCGCTTGGTTCTAACTTCACCGAAGCTTTTGAATTCCTATTTTTTGCATGAACCTCATTTATTCTGGTGCGTGAAGGCTGGGTTCTAGGCTGGTCTTCTTTCTCCTTCTCCTTCGCCCACTCTCTCTTTTCCTCAGTCGGATTTCCCTTCTTCTTCCTCAATCTGTCGTCTCTACTTTGGTGGCTGCTCGGTCGTGTTAGGGGCCTAGTTTGGTGTCGGTTTCGAGCTAGGAATGGTGTGGATTAGCTGGGTTTTCTTCTTCCTCTCCTCCCTCACGCGATCTCTCTCTCCCTAGCTCGATCTCCCTTCTTCTCTCTTCATTCTGTCATCGGTTTTACACGTGCGAGCGGTCTGGTTTTAGTCAAGTTTGTGGTTGGTTTTCGGTCTGGTTTGGCGAGCTTGGCATCGGCTTCAAGTGGCCGGAATAGCTGTACGATCGTCTTTCTTCTTCTTCTTCTTCTTCTTTTTCTATTCACGTTTTGAGCGACTATCATCGGTTTTGATTTTGTGATTCAATTTCGCCCTCTTGTTTGTGTAACTTGACTTGCATTTCCACATTTTTCTCCACAAATAATTCTAAAAATACTAGTCATGTCCTTGAAATTTTTCATTCTCATCCCTCAGCTTTTAGTTTAATTCTAGTTTGACCACAATTATAAAAACTTATTTTAAATTTTGTCCCTTGTCACATTTAATAATCACTCTATATCATTTACCATTTTACCCTTCCATTTAATCTTCAATTGGGTTTAAATCAATCTATAAAAGTTTTCAACAACCTTAGGCACTTCTAATGATCATTTAGGGTCACAAATCATTACCTGAGGACTATTACGAGGAAATCCGTAAATATAAAAATAGAGGGTTTACAATTTGTTGCCACAATGGTACCAAGTGTGCTTCCTCTTACCCTTTAAGGGTTGGGTTCGAGTCGAATGAGCACCTGAGGAGGTGTGGAAAACCCTGTTGGCCCCAGGGACAGTACTTGCCCATGGTACACCGAAGATGCATATGGGCCGACCTACCAAGACCATGAGGTAGAGTCGTTCCAAAATTATCCCACCAACCTTGTAGTTGCCTAATAAACCTTGATATTATTGTAGAGGTAAATCTCTGCTTATAGTTTTCTTTAGTTTGGGCTGCTTGAGCAAACATTGTCATGTATTTAGTAGTCATTAATATTTGTATATAAGACATGCCATCTATGTTCCACTCTACTATTTAATGCCCACTATATTGTGTATGTTTCCAACCTAAATCTTCAAAGTCCAAATCAACAAGCGATGGCCTTTGATAATAAGACTTTGTAGTATAGGTGGGTAGAAGGTTTCTATAGGTGATTTTATTAATATTCTCACCTAATTCCCTTTTCAAATCTTCTATATTATAGCCTTTATCCGAAAGAACATTGACTTGAGGATCTATGATTTTTATTTTTGAAAGTTGATTGATCAACTCATCCATAAAATTTTCATCTGGAACGCTTTCTTTTGTCATTTTAAAGGTTCCAATTTTTGGAGGAGGTTTGATAAAAGGAACTTCTATTTTTATATTATTAGGAGGCATAGGTGCCTCTATTGCAGGAATATTTGCTATTACAGATTCTATTTTGGAAGTTTGCCTTCCTGACAATTGAAGATAAAGGTTTGTGTAATTATTTTGTTCTATAAGATGATTTATTAAATTATTGGGTTCCGAAGAGGCTTTATAAGAAACGATTCTTACTTCCTTCATTATTTCTACTGTTTTTTCTGAAGGATGTATAGCAGTTATTGTTCCTTTAGATGTCTTGAAAACTGTATATTGGTCTTCTATTTTGTGAAGACTACATTTAGAGAAATCTAGGATAGAATACTTCTTGACCTTGAAACATTCTATTATGAAGGGAAAGAAGTCGACTATCATCTTTCTTTTTATTAGAAAAGAGTTATATTTTTGGTGAAGCCAATCCTTTTGTCTTTGAGAAAAGGTGACTTCAAACCAATTCCTAATTTTGTCGTATTGAGGAGAACTATAATTTTCTTTTAATATTTTCTTAATATCTTTTTGACCTTCAAAAATTACCATAATACTATATTTAGAATAACCCATTTCTGAAGGGGGATGACTCTTTGGTCTTTCGGAATTAGCTTCGCTTTCTTTATAAATGGGTTTGCTAATTCCACCATATTTTCTTATTGTTCCTTTAAATATTATATTAGAAGGGGTAGAAAAGGTAGACCTTCTTGAGTGTATTATAGGTCTTACTGGTTCAAATATTAACTGAACAGACCCATCATCTAGTTCATTTATTTCACCTATATTAGTTGGTGGAACTGGCTTTGGTGGGATTACCTTTTCGAGAGTCCAACTTTTTGGAAAATGGACTTCATTCCAGGTAATCTGTTGAGGTACAACTATTTTAGTTTTAGCATCATTTATGCTAAATTGAGTTGTAATTCCTTTTTTTATCTCGTATTAAGACCTTTAGATTTATTTCAGGAGCTAAAGTATGCATGGTTTTGAGAAAAACTCTATATATAACTGTCAAATAACTAGTTCCTATGGCCATTTTAAAACCATGAGATTGTAAATTTAGAACTAAAGCATCCTTAGCATTCTCATCTCCTAGTTTAAAGGAGAGATTTGGTGCAAAGTCAAAATAAACGATCCCATCATGAAAAGCACTTTGTATGCATCCAAACAATGAATCTTTAAAGTTATCATGTCTAGCATCACTAACACATACAAAGTAAGGAAGTATTCAGTCCTTTTCTAGTCAAGGACTTAATAGCTATTTGAACAAAACCAATATGACCAAATTTGTATAGTCTTTTATATTCTTTAAAAAGTTTTGAAAGTAAAAGCTTTATTTGATCTGTTTGGTTTTGTATTGGTATTGTTTCTTTTACCGTTTGTATTATGTAATCAATGGAGAAATTAAATCGACTCTTTTTATATACTTGAGAAGAGTCTACTTTAGGGATATCCCAATGACAGGACCCATTCCTTAGGTGAGTTGGCAGTCTCTCGGTAGCCCTCCAGCGGATATCTAATCTGGCTGGGAAGTTCCCATGAAGCTAAGCCGTCTACTTTTCTAAATCATTTATGTACTTTACTAAACTTTCTTTAAACTAAGGAAACATAGGGAAAATTTTTTTCTTTTTCTTTTCTATTTGTTTCAACCATTTACAAACGGATTTATGAAAATTCGGGTAGCATAATGGCTATTTTCTAAATATGCTGCCCTACAAAAGTTTTAAAATACTTTTAAACACTTTTATAGCAAATCATGTCTCAACTTCTGGGCCTCAGGTCCTAAAATCATTTTCTACAATCCAACCACAATCATGCTTTTAATTATTATAAACTCAAAATCATTTTATTAAAACTAAAATTTCGATATAAATTCTAAAATATCATTTACAATATATGTACATCAAATTTCTTTATAAGTATATACATTCACAAAACATAATATTTCAATAAGCATCATGTCAAAGTTGGCCCACCTAATCTCGTGTCAGAGATCTGGCACTACGGGTACTTGATCCTGCACTTGGGGAGCTTTTTCAAATCAAAATGGAAAAGGTGAGCTAATGGAACTCAATGAGTGGTGAATAATCTTTATCTACTAAATTTTTTTTTCTAAAATACCTCCCAAAAATTTAAAGGAAGTTTCTAAATAACTTGCTAAAATCACATATCTTCTTACATAAATTCATGAAACTCATATGCATAGATAAAAATATAATAAAAGCACATATCTACTGCTGAATACATACAAGATATCATATACTAAAATCAATCATAAGTTCTTCACTAATCATTTAAAATCATTTCTTTCTAAATCTTTTCGGATCATAAAATCTATAATTTACAAAAAATGAAATCATCTTTCTATATTTATGCCAAGCGTAAAATAGAAAAACTTCACTTTTGATGACTAGAAATTTATATGAAGTATAGATTTTTAAAATATCTTCAAGCTTTAAAATTTATCTTTCTATATTTGTGCCAAGCATAAACTATAAAAACTTTGCTCATAATGGCTGGAAAATATACATAGTATAAAATACTAAATTCTTATCAAGCTTTAATGTAAACCCTCTACTTTTAATTTTACAAATTTCCAGGTAATAGTCTCTAAGTAGCTATTAGAGACCCTTAATAGTCAATGGAAGTGCCTAAGGTTATAGGGAACCCTTAGAGATTGAATTAAACTCGATTAGAGATTAAACGAAAGGGTAAAATGGTGAACGAAATCGAGTAATTATTTAATGTGACAAGGGACTAAATTGAAGATAAGATTTAATAATTGTGATCAAACTAAAATTTAGTTAAAAGCTAAAGGATGAAAATGAAATTTTATCAGGACGTGATCTGAATTATTAAAGTTATTTGTGGAGGAAAACATGAAGCCCAAAAATTGTTTTTATCCCAAAAATCAAAAACAAAAACAGAACAGTGAGCTGAAACCAAAGTAGTCTCGCCGAACCAGAAGAAGAAGAAGAAAAGAAGAAGAATAAGAAGAGGGCGAAGTCGACGCCGAGTAGCTCACCAACCAGCTGTAAGCCCACCTGAAACCAGCTTGAACCATACGTAAACCAACCGCGAAGCTCGACCCAAGCTCGTCTTGAAGTGGAGCAAAAATCGCGCAGAACAGACGACAACCAGCTGCAGTCCCAATCGAGCTGTTTCGACCACCTGAACCCGACGTCAAGCCCAGCTCATCCAACCGTGAGCTCGCCAAGATCGAGCTGAAACGAAGTTGAACTAGTCCTCCACACATGCAGAACCAATGACAAATCGACGGCGAAACTGAGGTAGATCAAGAAGGAGAGAGCGAGAAAGGAAGAGAGGAGAAGGAAGAGAGGAAGATCCAACCGAACCAGCCTAGATCTGCCACCAAAACCAGTCCAAAACCACACCAAAAACAGCTCCAAAATGAAGTCAATGCGAAGAGGAAGAGGGTGATTTCGTGAGGAAGAAAAGGGGTAAGTGGTTCAAGTTTTTGGAAGTGTGTTTATTGATGATTTTGTTGGTGATTAGGTTGATGCAATTGAAGAGTATGTTGTGGTAGTTTGAGGGTTGTGTTAGGGATTTGTAATTTCATTGATATATTGGTGAAATAAGACTCATTTTGATGTATATAGGGTGTTAGGAAGTCATTGGAGACATTAGAAATCAATTGGAAACAATTTCGCCCGATAACGGTTATTTGAACCCAAAGCGTAAAATCACTCTGTTTCTCTATTTTTACACCATGGATGAATGCAAGTGAGTGTATTGGAGTCCAAGAGGTTTTAGAATCAAGTGAGTGAACTTAGGATGTCAAAAATGGTAGAATGCCCTTTGGAAAAGTGTGAAAAATGAGCATTTTTGCTAGAAACGTCCACCCAGCGGACGTTTTATTTCGAATTCACACTTGGGCTGACTTAAGCAAGAGTTAGGGAGATGATTAAGGCAAAAACGGAGGAAAGAAAACCGCCCGATTGGGCTAGGGAATAGGTTCGGCCAAAGGGGGTCGAAATCGGACGATTTTCATTTCGGGTTTTCGAACGCGATTCTGCTGGTACCAGAACGTCCCTAGTGATAATAATAGGTTCTAGGTGAAGAAAACTGAGTTCAGAACCCTAGAATCGATAATGAAACGAAAAAGGAAGGTTTACGCGTAAAACGGGTCACTTAGGGGCAATTGTATAATTTTAGTTATTTCGAGTTTCCAGAAGTTGCTGCGAACATAAATTTACATATATATATGTTGTGTAGGTGACAAGCAAGCTGGTGGAGCAAGGGAAGAGTGATAGGGAGCGTTTCGAAGCCTTTCGGAGAGTTATTCGAAAGCGATCGTTAGTTAAGGTGAGTGTCAAAATGATTTTCAATGAGTTTTGTATTGATTTGATTTATAAATGAATGTTTCATATATGTTTGAACGTTTTGGTAAAAGCGAATTATGATTTAAATGATAAGTTGCATGGTAACGAATAATACAGTTTTTGTATTTTCGTTAAAACAATAATTTTTCGTTTTGAATTGCATATAAAATGGATTTTAGTTTTAAAAATGTGAAAAGTAAAACCTATGGCTTACCCAGAAAGTATCAGAATATTACCGGTCTGGGTTGAGTACCCGAAGCGTGCATTGGTAAAGTTAGTAGTGTCAGTACGTCACTAATTATACTAACCGCGGGAGGTACCCGCAAGGAGTCATGTCAATTAGATGTCCGAGAGATTAATCCAATGCATGTAGAGGGTATATTATTAGCCAGCTTACACCCGAGCGAGACAAAGTTCCGCTCTGTAGCGATACAACATTCTGCTACTTGAACTAGATAGAGAGCGATTCAGGATCCCGCTCTATACTAGGGTGCCATGTGGCACGGGTCACTAGAGGTTGGCGGGAGCCGGGCTGGTTGACAGGACACCTACGAGCGGAGTCGGACCATGTCCGGTTTTATAATAATGAAAGGGGTTGGTTGGTAGGACACCTATGAGCAGAGTTGGACCAGTTCGTTTCATAAAAAGAAAAGGTTTTTAGAATGAAAACCTTGCAACCATAGTAGATCCGTTTATGAAATTGAAAACTGTACAACATGTAATTTATAATATTAATGCATGAAACTTGATTTAGAATAAACGAATTTGATTCAAATTATTAAAACTGTTTTAGGGAGGCTTTTATGAAAATATGTTTTAAATATATTATATGACACTCACTAGGCTTTCAAAGCTTACCAACCGTTTTTTATGTTTCCAATAAAACCTCCCCAGGCACAGGTACCATAGCTGTGGATTATCCCGAGACTATACCAGACAGCCGCTCAGACAGTGCTTATGTGATTATCTACTCTTGTATTTGTTTGATTTTAAAAGAAGTTGTATATATTTTATTATCTCTATGTGGTTTTGTAAATATCCTTTTTGTGGATTTAAATTGGGTTTTTGGAGTAAATTGATGCATGACATATGATTTTGTAGATAATGAGTTTATAATTTGAAATGTGAAATTGTGGTTGTGGTTGTGTTGAAAAATGAAAGCCTGAGACTCTATAGTTTGGGGAAATTGATTTGTGATATTTTAGAAATGTTAAATTTTATAATCTGCAGGGTGGCAAAGTCTGAAAAACAGACGGAATGTTGCCCAAATTTTTATAAAATGTTTTGCAAAGGTTTGAAATAAATACAAAAAATTTTCCTGCGCTTCCGCTGTTTTCAAAAAGGTTTCAGAAAGAACACGGCTTAACTCTGTGGGTATCCTTTAGTTAAGCGCAAGAGCTAGCTAAAGGGTCACCGTAGGGTGCCAGCAGATCACCTAGGGAAAAGGGTCTGTCATTTAAAATTTATAAATGCTTTTGTTTGGCCATTTTTCTAAAACGCACCAATTGAACCCAAGGAGGCTATAAACTCACATGACAACTAAACTAGCGTTGTATGATGTGAGTGAAATCTAGTCACATGCCGACTAAACTAGCGCCGGGCAATGTGATGTCACGTGGCAACTAAACTAGCGTCGTTCACCGTGACTCTAAAAGACCTCTTACCACCACAAAGCGGAATACTACATCGCATAAGAGGCGTGAGATATCACCCTACATGTGTAGAGGCGACTTGACAGATTCAACCCCAACTCTGATAACTCTAGGTGGAACGAGTCATTCATTCCCCCAATACTAGTGACACGCCAATACTTGCTACACACACATAGGGCTCTACGGTTGGGTCTTTAACTTTCGTTTCTATCTTTTCCATCAATTCCATATTTTCTATCATGGGTGGTCCATTGGCCTTTGAAAACTTTCTTTTACTTTTTCAAATGCTAAAATTACTGTCTTTCACTTGAAAATACTACAATCGCTCCTTTACTTGGTAAATAAAAATAATCATAAGTTAACTTCTTTAAAATACTCAAAACATACATGCCACAACATTAAAACATGTTGTGTCTAAAAGACACACTACAGGCAATTCTCTTGCTAAATACTTAAATTGTCAAAAACTAATACATTTAATAAAATCATAATCTTTCTAAGGCACAAGCCTAAAACTTGATAATTTGTTTTACTACTAAATCATATACATTTATAACGTAAAAATAAAAGCTCACATATATCATAAAAATTATGCTAACATACTAAAAATTTAGTAAATTCAATATCATAAGTTACAATTGAAATAAGTTTTGCAATCACTAATTATCATCAAATAAAGCTCATAAACTTTAAAAATTCTCAATTCACTGTAATATATTATAAAAACTTAATAAGAAATTAAATTGAAATAAACTAAAAGTTTCCGCTCACAGCTTTATTCTTCCACCATCTGCACAATTTCGCCTGGCTTCGTTCTCGCTTCCACCTCCCTTTACAATTTATACATTAACATAAAATCTATTACAGCTAATCTATTTGAAAATAATGCTAATTACACCTTAATTCCACCAAAAGAAGCTATATTAGGATTACAACGTAACTTACATGTATATCTCATATTCACTATTACATATTCAAATCCTTTTTCTTTTTATTCCTTTCATTCAACTCACTTGAATGCATTTATTTTAACATGAACTCATCAAAATGCTTAAACCACATTTCAAACACCAAACTCATGTTATAATAGAAATTTACACAAATGGCTTTCCAACTTATTTAGTCTATTCTCATAATACTTATTAGCTTAAATTCTTGTAAAACTTCACACAATTACATCAAAGCATCAAATTAGTTCCAACACATCTAAGCTACAATCTAACCGAATACACTAGTATACATCTATCCATCGTTCATTTAATTTTCTATTGATTTCTCTTGCACAATTTCACTAACACACATACTAAACATCACTAAAACACATCAAAACAATTTAATAACAATTCACACATCAATTTCCATGACATGGCCGAACACACTCTTAATTCTATCAACTTCATTTTTCTTCCACTCTTTTGATTCCAATCACTTCCATTTAATATCAAAACATCATACAACTCATTCAAGCATCAAAATCAACACAACACATACATATACATAACTTGACCCTACACTAGTATACAACCTAAATCTTCATACATTTGATTTTTCTTCTAATAAATCATCTCTCTATCATATAAATTCTCACATAAACTCACCCATAACTCAAAAGACATTCAATTACACCATAATTCTCATATTTGCCACATACTAGTATATAACACAACAACTCATTCTATTCATTTTCATCAATTCCAACCACATCAATTTCATCTAAAATACTCCAATAATCATTCAAAAATCAAACATCCAACTAGATGAACTTACTTAGAAAAATTACATCAAATTCCCATTTTGTCCACATACTAATATATACACAACTAATGCATTCTATTCATTCCAAGCTCAATAATTACACTCAAATGTATCATTTAAACATCAATTAATCAACTAAAGCCTTAAAATCACAATTCATTAAATTTCATAGCATTATGGTATAAAACCCTAAACTTACCTTACTAATTTTCCTTGATCACAACACCTTGAAGCTCCCTTTGCTTTCTAATCTCAATTTGAACTTAATCAACTCTTAAATATACTATAAATTTCATCAATAATTTAATTGATCATAAATTCTTAAAAACCCATCAAACTAACCATAAAGATTAACTCACATACCAAAAACTTCTCTTCACTTTTCCATGGCTATTTCTTGATGAAAACAAGTAGAAAAGATTGATGGAGACACCTTGGAACCTCTTCTTTTTCTTCTTCTTCTTCTTCCTTCTTCTTTTTCTTTCTTTTTCTTCTTTCTTTTCCTTCTTCTTTCGGTTTTTGGTTTGTTGGCCATATGCTCCCTTGAATCTCCTTCATTTTGTGACTTCTCATATATATATAGCCTTTAAAATTATCAATTTGTCCCTTAAAAATGTCAAAATATCGATTTGATCCCTTTTCTTTTCTTAAAATTACCAAATTGTCATCCATTAGAAACTTGACAAGTGTCCTCATCCTTATCTCTTTGCCACTTGTCACTTTTCTATGGTTACTTGCCCCACATGTCTATCCTTTCTTATCTTTATCCATTCGAACTTTCCGGAACGCCCAGATTCGACTTTTCAAGTACTTTTTCGAAATTCTTCCAAAATTCTTTAGGGCCCATATTCGGACTTCATATGCACTTCCAGTAACTTTAGTGACTTTTAAAAGTTATTCTATACCTCTTTTTGACTTTCTGTAAATCACTAAATCATATCCTATGATTTCCAGATTGATTTCTTTTCAATCCGAATTTCCTTCGGAAGTTTCATTTGGTTTCTAAGTTACTTCTTGAGCATTTTAATACTCATTTTGACACTTCTCTAAATTTTCAGAATTTTTTGAAAATCCTTCTGAAATTTCGATTGAGTTCGAATTATTTCCATTTATCTATAAATAAATTTCAAAAATATTTCATGGTCACCTAATTATCAAATTAACCATGTAATACTATAATTAGGTGTCTTAACACTCAATCCCTTGCTTCAAAAATTTCAAACAGAGTTTAGATCAACAATATTCACCTTTTCGTCCGTAAGGGCATTTTCGTTAAATCATCTTTGGAGCCCTTAAAAACTATCCAAACTGACTCATTTTCGCTCCATTTTAGTTTCATTATACCCTAATATCTATTTTGGAACTTGTTATTCACTTGGTCCATTTTCTAGAAAAATCACTATGAACCCTCTATGTTTAATTTTACGGATTTCCCGGTAATAGTCCCTAAGTAACTATTACAAACCCTAAATGGTCAATGGAAGTGCCTGAGGTTATAGGGGACCCTTAGAGATCGATTTAAACTCGATTGGAGATTAAACGGAAGGAAAAAATGGTAAATGAAATCGAGAAATTATTTAATGTGACAAGGGACTAAATTGAAAATAAGATTTAATAATTGTAGTCAAATCAGAATTAAGCTAAATGACAGGACCCAATCCGAATCTTACCATACTTACATCCGGAAGGCCCTGCCTGGCACCCCAACGGAATCCTCCTAACCTTACGAATTTCGCTAAAAGGAATCCATGGAGCGAACCCTTAAAATCTTTTCTTACTTAGGAAAATTAGAATGGGTTGGATTTTTTTTTTTTTTTTCAAATGAAAAATTTGACAGCATGATGGCTGCGTTTTTAACATTCCCCAAAATACCTGCATGGGAAAAATACACTTCCATATATCTCTATTTTTCCAACCCAACTTCTTTAGCCTCAAACATATATTTCAAATCACAAAATCATTTCGTTAAAATTCCAAAATATGAAATCAAAGTTCAAACACATTCTCACTTATGCAATTGCTTTAAATGTGACCAAAACTTATCAATTTCATACATAATTAATTTACCACTCATTTACAATTTAAACATATATTTACATACGATTGTTTTCAAATACAAAATGTGCAACAATATATTATTACAGAAGCATGGTCGTGTCGTCACCCACTTACTCTTCTGGAGGAGCCTTCTGCTATTGGTCACCCACTTCAATACATGAAGAGGTTTTTAACATAAAATAGAAAATGATGAGCTATGGGAGCTCAGTGAGTGCTTAATTTCTTTTTAACTTAAATTATTTTATTTCTTAAAAATACCTCCTTAAAACCTTTTTAAAATTGCATTTCTTATTCTTAAAATTTCTCATAAATTTCAAAACTTATTTTGTTGTAAGGTGTGAGTGTTGAATTCATAAAATACTTTCGTACATAAAATCTCATACGTAGCTTATAAAATTGTAAAATCCATAAGACATCAAAATATACATAAAACTTATATATATACGCAAAAATCTTATATGACATAACATTCTTAAGCATAAGTTTTTATTTAACTTTCGAAGATTTAGATACGAAAATTATAATCGCGTAAGTACTTAAAAATTCATATGGGCTTATAAATCATATATCAATCTTAAATTCATTCGTCCATAAAACTTCATAGATGCATAAAACGCAATTTAACTTAGAACTTATAAAGTCCAAATCTTATTTAAAATATAAATCCTACATATGGAAATTAAAACTCGTATATGCATAAAATTCATATAAAGCTTATAAAGTTGAATATCATTCGAACTTCCCCATACACAAAAATTAATATAGAACCTGTAGTTCATAAACGTATAAAATTTAAATCAATTTCAATGCATAGCTTAAAATGAGGAATCCATAAAACTTAAATATATTCATAAAACTTCACAGGAACTTATAACTTATGAAACGTATAAAATGAATTCCCCTTTTCTTAAACCTTTCTCGAAACTGAACTTCATTTGATAGTAACGCATACTTAAAACATATTAAACATTTTCTTTTGTTTTCAATACTTAAAATACTTACTTAATTTTCGAAAAGCACCATTTATACCCTATAATGCTTACAACCACACGGAAGCTGTAATAACGCTAACCAACGTGGAGTCACGTGGCGCTTTTATCAGACACCAACCGTGACACTTACTTACTTACAAAGACATCCCATGATTTTGTGCGGAATGTTACATCGCTAACCATAATCACGAGATAATATCCCACAAAAGTAGAGGCGACACGACAGACTTAAGTCCCCCCTGAGTTAGTGACGCATCCCCCCGGACTTGCCATACTAATGTGGGATATACCGGTCGGGTCTAAAACTTAATTATAAAGGTGAGCATACTTATGGCCTTTGAAAACTTATTTATTTTCTTACTTAGTAAAAAAGCACAATAATCACTTATTGGGGTGAAATAAGCATAAGATTTTAATTCGGAGTGCATAAAGCATAAAACATTCTTTTTCTAAGTGCAAGAGCACAAAATGACTTATCCTTTAAAATCCATAAATCTCATTTGTTTTGTTTGCATAATCATAAAGCGCAACTTATTGGCCAAAACTTAAGACATAGTGTTTAAATTTCATTTTATAAATAAAACTTACACTTAAGAAATCATAATTGTCCTTACAAAATCATAAAATGTAACTCATTCAATAATCAATCGTAAAACTTAAATTTCACTTTAATATAAAACTCATACTTACGAAATCATGAAAACTAAACTTTTCCGTACAAGAAATGATATTAATAATAATGCTCATTTTTAATACTTAAAATGACAAATACATCATAGAATATTTAAACACTTAAAATAATCATAAACTTATATACGAAATCGCTTAAAGATTCACAATAGAAATCTTCCTTAACACTTTTCAATTTCATTTTCCTTTGAACTACCATAAGACATAATTTCAATTGCGGAAAGAAATACATACTTATGAAATCGTAATACATAAAATTATCATACAACACATCATCTTAATCAAAATACTCACAATATTTCCCTTAAAACATTTCAATTACTTAAAAAGTTTCTTAATTCAATCAAAAGCAATTTAAAAACAATGTAAAGCACTCACCTTGGTTCAAGTATCCTTAAATGGGCTTCGATAGCCTTCATTCATTCCGTTAGCTTGCCCTTCACCTACACATCACCTAGGTACTTAGAATAGGCTAATTTTAACCTCATAATACTTATTACACAACTTATAATTCAATTCAACCATAAATGACATATTTACTAAAAATTGTCTCTACACTAGTAGCTTCTCCTTTCAATTTCTCTTTGATCCATGCTCCAAATTCCCAATTTCTTTACATGAATCCTTCTTATATACCCCAAGGAACGTTCCCATATGCTTCCCATCATAAATTGAAGCTTGGAACCCAAAATTACCATTTTAGACCTCTCAAACCCGAATTGAATACACAGCCCAAACCGTGCATGCTTTTGCTCCAATTCTTTCTCCCACACTCTTCTCATCTCCCAATGTGGTCACCCGTAAAATTTCGTCGAATTCCGATATCGTTTGATAGGTGTTTTGGGCCAAAAACACCACTTTACGATCACTTTTTAAGTTGCTTTTTCACCCATTTCATTCTAAAACTTAACTCTTCTTTCCTTAATGTCATACATACTTAAATATACTCATTTAATGCATGAAAACACATACATGGGGTGATATTTCATGATTTCCATCAATACCCTTCACCTAAAGCCATAAACTATAAATTGTCTTAATTGATTTTCTAACAATTTTATTAACTTGTCTTAGATTTCTCCATCAATTTTCCAACATGACATCTTACTTAATATCATCTAATAGCTTTGGTTTCATACTTCCCTTATCATAGTCTCACATGAGAAATCACATATCAATTTTAATTCATTCAAATTTTGCATTGTTCTTCACTTAGGCATTTTATCAAACACTTGGTGGGCACTTATTTCATTTAAACAACCACCATTCAATTTCATGGTTTGTCCCACCAAAACCCTAACCTATCAAACTTAATCCTTCCATATCATTTATACTTATTTTTGGTGCCATAAAATCCCACTACAATCATACATAAAAACCCCATAAGAAAATCAAATCAAACCATCACAAAAACATCATCACCAACATCATGGAAGCACTTTAAAAACCATAAAACTCACCTTAGTTTGCCTTAATCTTGTTTCAAGCTTGTTCTTCTAGCTTAGGGAAGCTTGATCACTTGATTGGAGGCTTAAAAATTAGTTGACACAACATAATCCATCTTCCTCCATGCATGGCCGAATGTTCTCTTCCATTTCCCTCAACTCTCGATTTTCTTCTTCCAATTGGTGTGTTTGGCGTGAAATGAAGCAAAATTGGAAAAGTCAACATCTTTATATTTTTAACAATTTCATAATGACGATCATGTCCCTTAATTAATTTCTTCTTGGTCCCTACCTAATTGAGAATGGTCAGACATAAACGATGGGTTGACTTTTGACAACTCGTGTAGAGTCATTTGTTTGAGTTACGTGAGATACAACATATCAAATTGAAGCTACGGATGTCTATTTTCCATAGCAACTGACGGTTCATGAATCGGAAGTTCATAGAGAAAGTTACGACCATTTTAGTGACCAAAGGTCAGTGCTGGTGTCGACCTGCGCGCCTCCGCACCACCTAGCACGCGTGCCAGCGCGCCCGGACTTCTCCAGTGCACCTACCTGTGCGCTCAGTAGCCTCCAAGTGCCCAAGGGAGCACCACACACTGTCCCAAGTGCGCTCACTTGCGCGCTTCCTCCCCACCGAGCGGCTAGGTGAGCGAAAAACCTAAAAAGAAATGCAATTTTAAACATTCCATCCCAATTTTCATACCCCAACTCTCCAACCTATAAATACATCAATCTTCACCATTTAAGGAAGTTTTGAGGAGCTAAGAATGGAGCTCTTAAAGCATCTCTTAGTGCTAATACTAGGGAAACCATAAATCAAATTGAGGGCTTACACTAACAGCCAAGTGATGAGAATGAAATTTTCTCAGGACGTGACCAACATTATTGAAGTTGTTTGTAGAAAAAGTGTGAGTAACTCACACAAGTTATGCAAAACAAATTGAAGCAAAAATAGAGTTGAACCAGAAACCATTCTTGCCAAGCAAAGAAGAGAGATCAAGAAAGTGGGCGGGAGGGAGAGAGCAAGAAGAAGGAGACCTGCTCAGCCAAGGAAAAAGACTAGTCTAACCCGCCACTAAACTTACGCCAAAACAGCTCAAATTAGAACCCAAAATAGTGAGCTAAAGCAGAACCAGACCTATCGCGTGAGAGAAAGAAGAAGAAGAAAGCAAGCTTGCTGTCTTCCCAACCAACTTGAATTGACGCGAACTAGACCAGAAACCGACGCAAATCAAACCCGAAGCAGACCAGAAACGCACGCGCAGAACCGAAATAGAAATCGCAGATCGAAAGGGAGAGAGCGAGAGAGGAAGAGAGAAGAAGGTGGAGAGGAAAACCCAGCTCAACCCAGTCGCAATCTCGACCAAAAATAGCCCAAAACAGTTGACCAAACTCGAACCAAAACAAAGACATGAAGGAGAGATCAGCCGAGAGAGAGAGAGTGATCGCATGAGGGGGAAGAATAAGAGGAAGACCAAGTTGAAATCAAGCCATTTCCGCTCCAAACTAGTGCAGCTGCAGCCGTGACACACCTGAAACAAAGACAAAACGCAGCTTCAAAGAAGAAGCCATGAGAAGAGAAACCAAAGGGGGTGTGTTCGACCAAGTGGGAGGAGAGGTAGATCAAGCTATCCCAAGCCATTTTCGAGCTTCCCAACAAGCTTTCAAGCTCACCCAAGTTAGTGAACCAAGATGGAGCAAGAAACCAAAGTAAGTTATCCAACTCGAAATTGGTTGTGTTGATGATTTTTATTGGTGATTTAAGTTGGTTTTGAAGTGGGTTTTGATATGTTTTGTTTGTTGGTTGTTTGTGATTAAAAATGAGCTATAAACTAGGTGAATTGATGTTGGAAAAAAAAGAGTTTTGGGTGTGTGAGAGGCTACCCAAGTTGATTAGTGTTGATGTTGGTGGTTTTAAAATGATTTGTGTTGTTGATTTGTTGGGTAACTAGTGAGTAAATTTTAATGTTAGAGTTTGAGAGTTTTAGTTAAAGGTTAAACTTGGAATTTAAGGTTATTATAGGGGCAAATTGGTCCGATGAAAAGTCGAACAAAATGGACATCATATTGATGTTTATTGGGAGCCTAGGAAACCAAGAAAATATCAAGAATTTAAAGAGAAGAAAACGAAACGTGTAATGAACTAGTTGAAGGGCGATTCCATAAATTGACTCATAATACCTCCGTTGAGAATTTTGATGACCCTAACGAGTTTAATTAGGTGTGTTGAAGTTATTAAAAGTCAAAGATTAAATTTAGAAATCAAAACCAAGAAAACGCCCAAAAATTAGTAGCAAAAACAACGCATTTTTAGCTTAAAACGCTGAACCAATGGTCGTTTCCTTCCGTACTGACACTTGGACCGACTAGAGGGCGAGTTGGGAAGGTGTTTGGAGTGAAAATGAAACAAAAAAAAGCCCCGAGTAGGGCTGTGAATAGTGTTCGACCTAAAGGGGTCAAAATCGGACAATTTTTGTTTCGAGCCTCCGAACGCAATTCCGTTAGTGCCAGAACATTCCTAGGTGATAATAAATAGGCTCCGGGTGCAGAAAATGGAGTTCAGAACCCTAGAATCAATAAAGAAACCGAAAATGAAAGTTTACGCGTAAAAAGGGTCACTTGGGGGAAATTATGCAATTTTAGTTATTTCGAGTTTCCAAAAGTTGACGCGGACATAAATATACATATCCATATGTTGTGTGGGTGACGAGGACACACAGGGATCGAAGCGAGAGGAGTAAAGACTCTGTACGTGCCCGTTGCAGTTTTTCAATTTATGAGTGAATTTTATTTTAAAGATTTTCAAAGTATTTCAAATTGTTAAGTTTGATTTGATAAGTAATTGCTTACTTGAATTTATTTTAAATGCATTGATATGAGCATGAATTTAGAGCTTGAAATGATGCTATTTTGTGCTTTTGCACTTACCAAAGATATTCCAGTGCTTAATGCACTCAGAAAATGAGTTTTAGTGGTTAATGCACTTAGAAAATGAGTTTTAGTGCTTAATGCACTCAGAAAACAAGCTTTAGTGCTTATTGCACTTAGAAATCAGATTTTGGTGTTTTCTGCACCCAAAAAAGAGATTTGTGCTTATTGCACCAGAAAGTTAAAGCAAAAGAGTTTTCAAAGGCCATGAGTATACCCTTAAATTACAGATTCAGTTTTAGACCCGACCGGTGTATCCCACATCAGTTGACACAGTCCTGGGGAGAGATGAGTCACTAACCAGGGGGGACAAAGTGTCCTAGTCTGTCAGTCGAGTCGCCTCTACTGATGTGGGATGGTGTTTCGCGTGTTATGGTTAGCGTTGGGAAATTCCACACATAGCCGCGAGATGTCTTAGATTGTGTCACGGTTGGTGTCAGTTTAAAATCGCCATGTGACATTACCACATCGAGCGGCGCAGTTAGTCACCGTGTGGTCAGATTATTTAGGGATACGAATGGTGCTTTTATAAAGTAAAACTAGCCTTTGAGATTCAAAAAGAAAAGAAAAGTATTTTAGATATTTTATTACAAGTAATGAAATCATTTAGCATTTTATATGCTTTCCAATTCATAAGTTTTATATGCATTTTGATGCCCATTTGAGATTACAATTTCAACATTTACGCTTTGTGTTGATATGAGATTTAAAGTTGAGAAATTTTCAAAGTTTATAAGATTTATATGAAGTTTATGAATACATGAGTTTTCTATATTCTTTATGCATGTTTTGCATTGAAATGGAACTGCAATTTGAGCAAGTTTAAGCATAGAAAGTTTCCCTTCAAAAGTTTTCAAGAGATGTTTTGTAAATTAAAGTTTGAAATGCTTAAAGAAATAAAGAATTATTTTTAAACGTTTTCGAGGAGGACGTTTAGAAATCAAAGTTTTTGAACTAAAGACAAATTAGCACTCACTGAGCTTCTAGCTCATAATTTTTCTGTTTTTATACAAAAAACCTCCTCAGGTACTCTCAGCACGTTGCCGAGCAGTGATATCACCTCCAGCGGGCGAGGTAGCGCCACATGACGTCATTTTGAGCTATTTATTTTTACATCAGTTATACTTTCATGTAAATTCCTTTTGAATTGTATAAGTAATTTGTAATTTGAATTTATAAGTTCATAACTATTTTTAAATTGTTCTTAAGCTAAATTGTGTTTTGAATTTTATTAAGTTGATTTGAGAAATTAAATGCATGATTAAGGCCTACGGGCAATCAGAAGTTGGGTTAGAGATGAGTTTTAGTTGTAGTGTTGAATTTTTGTAAACAGGTTTTTCTGGAACATAAAAAATGCAGTCGTTATGCTGCCGAAATTTTGTTAGAAAATAAGTTGAAAAATCGAAAAAAATTTCTACACCTTTTCAGTTTTAAAGAAAACCAACTCAACAATGTTTTAGAAAGTTTAGGGTTTGCTCCACGGGTTTCACTTAACCCGACAAGTCGGGTCTAAGAGGGATTTGTTGGGGTGCCCGGCGTGACCTACTGAATTAAAGCTAGAGGTATTCCGGGATCGGGTCGTCTCAAGGTGGTATAAGAGCCCGGTTTTGGAAAGTTTTGAAAAGTTTTGAGAAATGTTATTTTCAAAGAGTTTTCAAAAAAGTTTGAGTATGTTTTAAATTGTTTTAAAGCATAACATTGCATGATTTCTTAACCTCGTTTTTATGCATTTCAGCATTATAGATATACAGCGTCGTGGTTGTGGTCGCCCGAGGACTCGGAGGGCAGCTACAAAGATAGCAACTGAGGCACCTATAAGAGAGGAGGAGCACGTTGGTGCATTAGTTAATGTGTTGGAGCCTCGAGTAGAGTCGCTACAGCCCGCAGGGCTAGCGGGTATGCAGGTGGATGTAGAGCATATGGCCCAGATCTTCGTAGGGGCTTTACATAAGCTCCGTAAGTCGGAGGCATCTATAGAGCAGCGTACGAAAGTTAGGAGTAAAATCGTATGATGGCACGGGAGAGCCACAGTGCGCCTTATCCTAGTTGGAGGCCAATGAGGAGATATTTCAGGTCATGGGCTGTATCGATGATCAGATGGTCACCTTCTCTGCTTTCCTGATGAAGGATAGAGCTAAAGATTAGTGGAAGACATTACAGCGGAGACACCAAGACAGGGTAGTCTGGGCAGTATTCAAATGAGAGTTTTTTGAGAAGTTCTACCCCAGTAGTTATAGAGAGGCCATGATCGAGGAGTTTTACAGGTTGGAGTAGGGCAGCCTATCAGTAGTAGATTATGAGAAGAGATTTTCAAAGCTTGATTGCCTTGTTCCATCAATGACAGATGATGAGGGACTAAAGATCAGTAAGTTCAGATCCGGCCTGAGTCCCAGAATAAGAACCTATGTGGCATCTTCTACGTATACACGATATAGAGATTTGGTAGAGACAGCTGCCAGAGTAGAAAGATCTATGGGAGGTAATCTCCGGTCTAAGGAAGTTGATAAGAAGCGCAGCTGGACAGGGAGCCATTAGGGAGGATCTAGTAAAGCTGCGAAGAGTGATGAGCGATCTTCTGGATCCTAGAGCGGGAGGCAAAGTCAAGGGACCCAGAGCAGCCAGAGTTCAAAAAAGCAATCAGTTGGGTCCGATAGTACCAAGGATAGCTGAAGGACATGGTCTGCCTGCCCGAAATATGTCAGAAATCACCCAGACAAGTGTTTTATAGGTAGCACCAGATGCTACAGGTGTGGACAGTAGGGACACTTTATGAAGGATTGCCCTAGTGTAGCTGCATCAAATAGACCAAAAGGCAAAACTACCACACCTGGACAGACCAGTGGGGGTCGTGGACCTGAGAAGAGAGGCCCCCAAATTAGAGCAGCTGCAGGTCCTGAGTAGATTAGTGGTGGATCCAGTAGGGGAGTAACAACCTAAGAACAGCCTGGGAGACCTCGCAGTCAGGCTAGAGTATTTGCGGCCATACAACAGGAAGCTAATGCTGATCCAGAAGAGGATATAGGTAATGACTCTTAAATTGATAATGATGTTTAAGTATTGATTGATTTAAGAGCTCTATATATTATTAACTTTGTGGATCTTATTGATAGAATTAGTATGGACACGAGATTATGGGAGTGTAGTATCAAGTATTTTTCCCCTCAGATAAATCCCTTAAGTTGGAGAAAAGTCTATAAGAGCGATAAGATGATAATAGTAGTTCAAGAAATTGAAGTAGATTTGATTTTATTAAGCATGTGTAACCTTGGTGTTATGTTAGGCATGAATTGATTATCAAGCACTATGCCACGATAGAGTGTTATGAAAATGAAGTGAAGTTTAGTAGACCGGAAGAGATAGGTATAATGTTATATTTTGATTGATTAGAGTGAACATGGTGCTAGTTTTAATTGATGTAATCTCTATGCAAGAAAGATAAAGTAAAGTGTTGTTATTGAGTAGCAGAGTGCGCAGCGAGAACGTACTGTGAAATTCTCAAGTTAAGAAGATTTACGTTGTTAGTTTGAAATTAAGATATGAGACCATAGATAAAATATTGAGAAAATGGAGATATGATTGTTAGATAAAGATATGAAGTTCAAAAGTGGAAATTAGTGAAATTATCACCAAGACAGTAGTTGTAGTCACTATGGATAAAGGTATAGTAAGGAAGTTTTTGTTGGACTTCTATGTAAATAAGAAAATCTAACTCATTACAGCGATTATTGCCAGAGTTAGATAAGGCATAAAGGGATTTATTGTAGTACCCTCAGATGATGAGGCAAGTTTAGGTTGACATTAATTTTAAATTTTGACCTTGAAGATAAGACAGATCAGCCTGTATCTTTGGCTGTTTTAATGATCTAATAAAGGAAAAATGAGACCCTATTAAAGATACGGGATGTAGATCCTCGCGTAGTATCGTAGTTTATGAGTTTCAAATGATTGGAGTTCTTGAGAAGGGATGACAGAAGACTAGTGAAGTTTAAGTTTCTAGTCCAGTTTCTAGAAGAGAAACTCAGGAAGAAGATATCTGAACAGGATGTTTAAGCAATGATGATGTAGAGGTTACAGTGATGATACAGAAGATGTTATGAATGATGCTACAGTGAAGAAGGATTTGATAGAGAGAATCATTCAAATGAGATCTTTCAAAAATTTTGAGGATGAAATTTTTATAAGGAGGGGAGAAATTGTAAACGCACTATTTTTAATTTTACAGATTTTCCGATAATAGTCCCTAAGTAACTATTAAAGACCTTAAATGGTCAATGGAAGTGCCTAAGGTTATAGGGGACCCTTAGAGATCGATTTAAACTCGATTGGAGATTAAACGGAAGGGTAAAATGATAAATGAAATCGAGAAATTATTTAATGTGACAGGGCACTAAATTGAAAATAAAATTTAATAATTGTGGTCAAATCATAATTAAGCTAAAAGTTGAGGGTGATGATGAAATTTTCTCATGACGTGACCGGCATTATTGAAGTTGTTTGTGGAAAAAGTGTGAGAAACTCACACAAGTTACGCAAAACAAATTGAAGCAAAAACAAAGATGAACCAGAAACCATTCTCGCTAAGCAAAGAAGAGAGATCAAGAAAGTGAGCGAGAGGGAGAGCAAGAAGAAGGAGACCTGCTCGGCCAAGGAAAAAGACCAGTCCAACCCGCCATTAAACTCGGGCCAAAACAGCTCAAACCAAAACCCAAAATAGTGAGCTAAAGCAAAACCAGACCTGTCGTGCAAGAGAAAGAAGAATGAGAAAAGAAGAAGAAGAATAAGGAAAAGATAAAGAAGAAGAAAGCGACATTCTTGTCGTCCCAACCAGCTCGAACCGACGCGAACCATACCAGAAGGCGACGCAAATCATACCCGAAGCAGACCATAAATGCACGCGTAGAATCGAGATAGAAACCGCAAATCGAAGCAAACCGAGAGAGAGAGAGCGAGAAAGGAAGAGAGAAGATGGAGGAGAGGAAAACCCAGCTCAACCCAACCGCAATCTCGACCAAAAACAGCCCAAAATAGTCTACCAAACTCGAACCAAAACAGAGACGCGAAGGAGAGATCAGTCGAGAGAGAAAGAGATCGCACGAGGGGGAAGAAGAAGAGGAAGACCAAGCTGAAATCAAGCCATTTTCGCTCCAAACCAGTACAATTACAACCGTGACACACCAAAAATGAAGACAAAACGCAGCTTCAAAGAAGAAGCCGTGAGAAGAGAAACCAAAAGGGGTATGTTCGGCCAATGATAAAGGCATTTTAAGTAAGGATTTAAGCCTCCATATCTATATTTTTGTCATTGTTCTCGAGTGTTTTTATGTATTTTTTAGGGAATAAGTCTCTAAATGGTGTGTATGATTAGTTGGAAGGGATTCAATGTGAAATCAAGTCAAAAAAAAAATGTTGGGTTTGGATTTTGTGAAAAAATAGCATAATCATGGATTTTCAGGTATAAAGGATGGGTTGGCTTGTGAGAGCTCATGCGGAGACATCCGTTTGCATTATGTGAGCTCCAACCTATCAAATTAAAGCTACGGATGTATAGTGTCAATAGCAACTAACGGTTCATCAATCGGAGGTTCGTAGAGAAAGATATGACAATTTTAGTGAACAAAGGTTGGAGCTGTCGCGCTCACCAGCGCGCTTGCACACCACTAAGCGCCCTAGCAAGCGCGCTCGTCACCCAAGCGCGCTCACTAGCGCGCTCAAACACCAAGAAGTGCTCTAAGGAGCATCACGTTCTGTCCAAATAGCGCTTAGCTTCAGGCCTCCTCACTACTAAGCATGCCACTAAGCGCCACACTGTCAAGATCATGCAAAACACTTCCAACAAGGATATATTCGACCTTTCTCCATCATTTTCGTGCCTTAACTTCCTTAGCACTTAAAAAGGGCTTTGAACCATGAAAAGGGAGGTTTTTGGAGGGGGAGTAGCCCCTAGGGCTTGAACAACAAAGTTCCACCATTTCCAAGCTAAGGGAGCCAAATCATTCCATCTTTGCACCATTCAACAAGGAGAAGAACTAAGGAGGAAGTTCTAACTTGAAAAGGAAGCAGAGGCACTCTTGGAAAGGAGCAAGCTTCACACTAACCCCATAAGCTTTACTTTCTCTCTTTTTTTTTTTGTGTTTATTGTTGAGATATGTTGATAGTGCACTGTATGGTTTTTTTTCTTTTTATATTCATGAACTAATTTATGGTCTAGGATTGTAATGTAACCAAACTATGTAGCTTGATTTATCAGTTATCTTTGAAACTTGATTTCTCCATTATAATCTTTTACTTTAATTGTGCTTAATGCTCCGAAGTTAATTGATCACTAATTAGGAGATTTAGTAACCATATTGAACTTGGAAAAGGAATATATGTGTTTAGACCCCAATAAAAGTAACATGAGTAGCATGGGATAGGAATATACTTGTGTTACTTGTGCAATCATTATTGAGTAATCTAAACTTACTGAACTCAAATTAGTTGATCCACATAGGAATATAGTGGATTAGGTGAGTTTGAGCATGTCCACTAGACTATCGGAAGAGGCGTGTGGATAAATTAGGCATTACTCGATTGAAGATTAGATGGAGATAGAGTGAAAATGGTAGATGATTACGTTAGGTTTTGTTTAGTTTGTGCTTTGTAGGGGTATCCGAAGGAAGAATAAGGAATGCTCACGATTTCGAAGTCGCCAAACCTCGATCTACTAGGGAAGTTTCTTAATTGTTCCCTCATTTTTCATGGCTTATAGTCAAAAGTAGGTTTGGGGGTTTTGAATCTCGAAATTGTTTCATGTTTTCTTTCTTTGTAGGATTAAAACTTGGTTTAGGTTTTATATAATCATAGTTTTTATCTTATTTTCCATTTCATAGTTTAGAGTTACTTTGTGCGAGTTGTACATGTTGATTTGTTGTAGCTCTTATGAAACACTTAAGATTTTGTTGGTGACATTCATGGGTAGTGAGTAAAATATTGCTTTAGGGAGCTTTGTACGTTGTGTTTGTTTGCTCAATTAGGTTTGAGATGTAATGGTGACGATGACTTGCTAAGAGGTGCCATGATTAATAATGGAGACTTCCCATGTGAGTCATTGAGCCATAATGTTTCATTTTGAGGGTTGTTTTCATTCAAATCTTAAACACTCTTTTTGTGCTTTAAATTGAGTAGTTTGATCTCATTTAGGCTTTGCATTGGATTTTGATAACATATCTTGCATAAAATAAATTGTTTGTTGTGCTTGTGAGTTAGACAAATTTTGAGATGTGATACTAGGCATTGTATGCTTGAAGTTAGTAAATGACCTAAACACTTCCCTACCGTTATGTGTGTGCTCCAATTGCCAAATTTGAAACCAAACACACAATGAGCCTAAGTTTTGTTCATAACCTACAATTTCCTATTCCAAGCCCGAAACAAATAATATCTTACCCTTTAGAGCTTGGGATCTATTAGAGACAAAGTTAGACAATAAAGAGGAAGGAAGTATAAAAAGTAAGTAAGTTGGTGAATGTGATATGTGCTTGCTAGATTCAAAAATAATAATAATAATAATAAAAATCAAAAATCAACAGTAATTAAGCAAGCATAGAGCCAAAAAAAAAATGCAAAAGAAAGAAAGAAAAGCAAAATGAAATGAGAAATACAAAGAAAAAATAGTTGTGAATAATAGAAGAAAAGAAACCTAGAAGTGTGAGAAAAAAAAAATAAAAATAGACTCATGCGTTCACAAATACATCATTTGATCTCTTAAATGTGATCCTCAGTTCATTTGTTAAACTACTTATCCTTTCTTTCTTTAACTCATTCACCCTTGGCCATGCTACAACCTAGAGAAAAGCCCTAGTTAATCTCTTGAGGAGTTAGACTCACTTGTGATGATGAACAATGCATGATGTGTTCTTGATCTCTAATGTCCATTCATGAGATCCTTTGCATACTTATGAGCATCTTTCTACTTATTTATATTCATACGCAATTAATATTTTGAATTTTCTTGTGCATAACTTCCAAATTGCGTATGTTTGTGAGAGTGGTTTCGCCTAGGGTCTGAGAGCTTCAAAGAGAGAAACCTTGTGAGTTTTAGAGTTGAGGCGAATTTTATCATTGGCATTTTGATTACATTGTTGTTGTTAGTCCATAATATCTTGAGTTTTGGTTAGGGCTTCTTGCATGATGTGCATGGTTCTTTGGGTAATGTTATGACCATTACTTCATGGATTAATTGGCATTTATCTTTGGTTTCATTTGAGTTACATCATTTCACTTTTCTTCTTCCTGCACAAGTCTGTTTATGGGTATCGTCGAGTTTAAAACCCTCAGGAGACACCACTCCTCTACTAGGGACACCAAGGGCCTTAACTGCTTATGGCATACGCTAAATTCCACCATGATAACCTACGGAAGTGGTTAATAAATGTTTGTAATTACTTTGTTTTATGTTTTTGTTTTGCTTTACTCGAGGATGGGCAAAGATTAGGTTTGGGGGTATTTGATAAAGGCATTTTAAGTGAGGATTTAAGCCTCCGAATCTATATCTTTGTCATTGTTCTCGAGTGTTTTTACGTGTTTTTTTAGGAATAAGTCTCTAAATGGTGTGTATGATTAGTTGGAAGGGATTCGATGTGAAATCAAGTCAAAAAAAATGTTGGGTTTGGATTTTGTGAAAAAATAGCATAATCATGGATTTTTAGGTATAAAGGATGGGTTCGCTTGTGAGAGCTCGTGCGGAGTCATTCATTTGAGTATGTGAGCTACAACCTATCAAATTAAAGCTATGGATGTCTAGTTTCCATAGCAACTGACGGTTCATCAATCGGAGGTCCATTGAGAAAGATAGGACTATTTAGTGAACAAAGGTCAGAGCTGTTGCACTCACCAGCGTGCTTACATGTAACTAAGCGCCCCAATAAGCGCGCCCGTCACCCAAGTGCGCTCACTAGCACGCTCAGACACCAAGAAGCGCTCCAAGGAGCATCACATTCTGTCCAAATCGCGCTTAGCTTCAGGCCTCCTCACCACTAAGCACGCCACTAAGCGCCACACTGTCAAGATCATGCAAAACACTTCCAATAAGGATATATTCGACCTTTCTCCATCATTTCCGTGCCCTAACTTTCTTAGCACATAAAAAGGGCCTTGAACCATGAAAAGGGAGGTTTTTGAAGAGGGAGCAGCCTTTATGGCTTGAACAACAAAGTTCCACTATTTCCAAGCTAAGGGAGCAAAATCATTCCATCTTTGCACCATTCAACAAGGAGAAGAACTAGGGAGGAAGTTCTAACTTGAAAGGGAAGGAGAGGAATTCTTGGAAAGGACCAAGCTTCACACCAACCCAATAAGCTTTACTTTCTCTCTTTCTTTTTTTTTTTTTTTTTGTGTTTATTGTTGAGATATGTTGATAGTGCATTGTATGGTTTTTTTTCCTTTTATATTCATGAACTAATTTATGGTCTAGGATTGTAAAGTAACCAAACTATGTAGCTTGATTTATCAGTTATCTTTGAAACTTGATTTCTCCATTATAATCTTTTACTTTAATTGTGTTTAATGCTCCAAAGTTAATTGATCACTAATTAGGAGATTTAGTAACCATATTGAACTTGGAAAAGGAATATATGTGTTTAGACCCCAATGAAAGTAACATGAGTAGCATGGGGTAGGAATATACTTGTGTTGCTTGTGCAATCATTATTGAGTAATCTAAACTCAATAAACTCAAATTAGTTGATCCACATAGGAATATAGTGGATTAGGTGAGTTTGAGCATGTCCACTAGACTATCGGAAGAGGCGTGTGGATAAATTAGGCATTACTCGATTGAAGATTAGATGGAGATAGAGTGAAAATGGTAGATGATTACGTTAGGTGAATTAGTGAGGTGAAGTTACAATCCTAGAGCTCCTACCCCATTAGTTTTGTTCCTTATTTTTAGTTGTTAATCTTAGTTTAGTGTTTGTAAGTTCATTTCTCATTTTCGGTAGTTTGAATAGGTTAGTTTTGAAATAATTTTTGTACTTGACAAGTTGGCCCAATCTCCGTGGGAACAATTTCTTACTCATCATTGTATTACTTGTGGACCGTGTATACTTACACGGGTTTCTCATGTGTGTGTTGTGAATTTGGCGCACGCCTAGAAATTAGCCATCAGCCAAGTGGAAGGAGAGGTAGATCAAGCTATCCCAAGCCATTTTCGAGCTTCCCACCAAGCTTTCTAGCTTACCCAAGTTAGAAAACCAAGATGGAGCAAGAAACCAAAGTGAAAAAGGGGGTAAGTTATCCAACTCGAAATTGGTTTGTGTTGACGATTTTTATTGGTGATTTAAGTTGGTTTTGAAGTGGGTTTTGATATGATTTGTTTGTTGGTTGGTTGTGATTAAAAATGAGCTATAAACTAGGTGAATTAATGTTGGAAAAAAATGAGTTTTGAGTGTGTGAGAGGCTGCCCAAGTTGATTAGTGTTGATGTTAGTGGTTTTGAAATGATTTGTGTTGTTGATTTGTTGGGTAATTAGTGAGTGAATTTTGATGTTAGAGTTTGAGAGTTTTAGTTTAAGGTTAAACTTGGAATTTAAGGTTAATATAGGGGCAAATTGGTTAGATGAAAAGTCGAACGAAATGAACGTCATATTGATGTTTATTGGGGGCCTAGGAAATCAAGAAGATATCAAGAATTTAAAGAGAAGAAAACGAAACGTGCAATGAACTAGTTGAAGGGCGATTCCATAAATTGACCCATAATGTGTCCGTTGAGAATTTTGATGACCCTAACAAGTTTAATTAGGCGTGTTGAAGTTATTAAAAATCAAAGATTAAATTTAGAAATCAAAACCAAGAAAACGCCCAAAAATTAGTAGCGAAAACAACACGTTTTTAGCTTAAAACACCTATCCTATGGCCGTTTCCTTCTGTACCGACACTTGGACCGACTAGAGGGAGAGTTGGGAACGTGTTCGGAGCAAAAACGGAATGAAGAATAGCCCCGAGTAGGGCTATGAATAGTGTTCGGCCTAAAGGGGTTGAAATTAGACGATTTTCATTTCGGGTCTTCGAACGCGATTCCGTTAGTGCCAGAACGTCCCTAGGTGATAATAAATAGGTTATGGGTGAAAAAAACGGAGTTCGGAACCCTATAATCAATAAAGAAACCAAAAATGGAAGTTTACATGTAAAAAGGGTCACTTGGGGAAAATTATGCAATTTCAGTTATTTCGAGTTTCCAGAAGTTGATGCGGATGTAAATTTACATATCCATATGTTGTGTGGGTGATGAAGACACGCAGGGATCGAGGCGAGAGGAGTAGAGGCTCCGTACGTGCCGGTTGCAGTTTTTTAGTTTGTGAGTGAATTTTATTTTAATGATTTTCAAAGTATTTCAAATTGTTAAGTTTGATTTGATTGTAATTGCTTACTTGAATTTATTTTAAATGAATTGATATGAGCATGAATTTAGAGCTTGAAATGATGCTATTTTGTGCTTTTGCACTTACCAAAGGTATTTTAGTGATTAATGCACTCAAAAAACGAGTTTTAGTGCTTATTGCACTCAAAAATAAGATTTTGGTGCTTTCTGCACCCAAAAAAGAGATTTGTCTTTATTGCACCAGAAAGTTAAAGCAAAAGCGTTTTCAAAGACTATTAGTATACCCTCAGATTACAGATTCAGTTTTAGACCCAGCCGATGTATACCACATCAGTTGGCACAGTCTTGGGGAGGGATGAGTCACTAACCAAGGGGGACAAAGTGTCCTAGTCTGTCAGTCGAGTCGCCTTTGCTGATGTGGTGTGGTGTTTCACGTGTTATGGTTAGCGCTGGGAAGTTCCGCACATAACCATGAGATGTCTCAGATTGTGTCACGGTTGGTGTCAGTTCAAAATCGCCACGTGACAGTACCACAGTTTGTCACCATATAGTCAGATTATTTAGGGGTACGAATGGTACTTTTATAAAGTAAAACTAGCCTTTGAGATTTAGAAAGAAAAGAAAAGTATTTCAGATATTTTATTACAAGTAATGAAATCGTTTAGCATTTTATATGCTTTCCAATTTATAAGTTTTATATGCATTTTGATGCCCATTTGAGATTACAGTTTCAATATTTATGCTTTGCGTTGATATGAGATTTAAAGTTGAGAAATTTTCAAAGTTTACAAGATTTATATGAAGTTTATGAATACATGAGTTTTGTATATTCTTTATGCATGTTTTGCATTGAAATGGAATTTCAATTTGAGCAAGTTTAAGTATAGAAAGTTTCCCTTCAAAAGTTTTCAGGATGTGTTTTATAAATTAATGTTTGAAATGCTTAAAGAAATAAAGAATTATTTTTAAACGTTTTCGAGGAGGACGTTTAGAAATCAAAGTTTTTGAACTAAAGACAAATTAGCACTCACTGAGCTTCTAGCTTATAATTTTTCTGTTTTTATACAAAAAACCTCCTCAGGTACTCTCAGCAGGTTGCCGAGCAGTGATATCACCTCCAGCAGACGAGGTAGCTTGACACGACGTCATTTTGAGCCGTCTATTTTTACATCAGTTATACTTTCATGTAAATTCCTTTTGAATTGTATAAGTAATTTGTAATTTGAATTTATAAGTTCGTAACTGTTTTTAAATTGTTTTTAAGCTAAATTGTATTTTGAATTTTATTAAGTTGATTTGAGAAATTAAATGCATGATTGAGACCTATGGGCAATCAGAAGTTAGGTTAGTGATGAATTTTAGTCGAAGTGTTGAATTTTTATAAACAGGTTTTTTTGGAACATAAAAAATGCAGTCGTTATGCTGCCGAAATTTTGTTGAAAATAAGTTGAAAAATCGAAAAAAATTTCTACGCCTTTTTAGTTTTTAAAGAAAACCAACCCAACAATGTTTTAGAAAGTTTAGGGTTCATTCCACGAGTTTCGCTTAGCCCGACGAGTTGGGTTTAAGAGAGATTCGTTAAGGTGCCCGGCGTGACCTACCAGATTAAAGCTAGAGGTATTCTGATATCAAGTCGCGTCAATCACTATTCATCCGAAAATACTATTCATCCGGTAATATTATTCATCCGGATATACTAATCATCTGAAAATACTATTCATCTAAAAGTACTATTCGTCAGAAAATAGTATTTCTCTCAAAATACTATTCTTTCGAAAATACTATTCATGAAATTTCGGGCTTACACCCAGTTTCTAAGGTGTCGCTCAATATTTGCTATATCGACTATTTCTTTATTTTTGAAATAAGAAGATGCAGAGAATGAGGAGGAAGAAGTACTGACCTCATCATCATCATTAGAGTTATTAGCAGAAGAAGTATTTCTGAACCTCGAGCTAAAGTTCCCAAATATCTTTCCCTTTTCTCTTGGTTTCGGCTTTATGGTTTCGTGTGAAATGGAAAAATAGTCAACGACTTACCAGCCTTTAATGACTTCCCTGGTTATAGGTGACTGCACGACAAGAATTTCCACCAGTTCAACCCAGACGTTTGGCCTAAAAGATTAAAGAGAGGTGTTTAAAAGTAATAGCTCTTAGACAGATTTATCTTTTATACTATTACCTCTAGTTTCAGATGATGTGTTAAAGAATCTCATACAAATTTTCCTCTTTCTACTTCAACTTCAAGTTGAAGTTGTATTTGTCTAATATCTTATATTAATATCATACAATTATATTAATATGAATTTAATTCTATAAATAAGAACTGATTAACATTATTTAATGGGTAATATATTAATACGTGAACATATATTTTAATATTATTTATATCATTATATACTATTAAATAACATATATATTATTATATTAAATATATTAAAATTAACTATTATATATCATTAAATAATTAATTGCATTTATTAGTATATACTAAATAATATTGATATCATATGTTATTTAGTACATAAATATATATATTCTTATTAATATAATTATTATTATTATAATAAACATATTAATAAGCTAACACTAGATATATTTTTAAAATTAATAAATAACTAATTATATAATACTGATATATTCCATTTATTAAATTACTATATTAATATATATATATATTCTTATTGATAAAATTATTAATATTATAATAAAAATATTAATAAATTAATACTATATATATTTTATAAATTAATATACAACTAATTACATAATACTGATATATTCCATTTTTTAAATTACTATATTAATATATATATTCTTATTAATATAATTATTGATAATATAATAAACATATTAATAAGTTAACACTATATATATTTTATAAATTAATATATAACAAATTACATAATACTGATATATTTCATTTTTTAAATTACTATATTAATATATATATATATATATTAATATCATACAATTATATTAACGTGAATTTAATTGTACAAATAAGAACTTATTAACATTATTTAATGGGTAATATATTAATATGTGAACACATATTTTAATATTATTTATATCATTAGATGCTATTAAATAACATATATATTATTATATTAAATATATTAAAATTAACTATTATATATCATTAAATAATTAATTGCATTTATTAGTATATACTAAATAATATTGATATCATATGTTATTTAGTACATAAATATATATATTCTTATTAATATAATTATTATTATTATAATAAACATATTAATAAGCTAACACTAGATATATTTTTAAAATTAATAAATAACTAATTATATAATACTGATATATTCCATTTATTAAATTACTATATTAATATATATATTCTTATTGATAAAATTATTAATATTATAATAAAAATATTAATAAATTAATACTATATATATTTTATAAATTAATATACAACTAATTACATAATACTGATATATTCCATTTTTTAAATTACTATATTAATATATATATTCTTATTAATATAATTATTGATAATATAATAAACATATTACTAAGTTAACACTATATATATTTTATAAATTAATATATAACAAATTACATAATACTGATATATTTCATTTTTTAAATTACTATATTAATATATATATATATATTAATATCATACAATTATATTAACGTGAATTTAATTGTACAAATAAGAACTTATTAACATTATTTAATGGGTAATATATTAATATGTGAACACATATTTTAATATTATTTATATCATTAGTTGCTATTCAATAACATATATATTATTATATTAAATATATTATAATTAACTATTATATATCATTAAATAATTAATTGCATTTATTAGTATATACTAAATAATATTGATATCATAAGTTATTTAGCACCATAAATATATATATTCTTATTAATATAATTGTTATTATTATAATAAACATATTAATAAATTAATACTATATATATTTTATAAATTAATATATAACTAATTATATATGACAGGACCCAATCCGAACCTTACCGTACTTACATCCGTAAGGCCCTGCCTGGCACTCTAATGGAATCCTCCTAAACCATACGGATAGAGTTAAAAGAAATCCGTGAAGCGAACCCTTAAAATCATTTCTTACTGTACAAAACTAGAATGGATTGGATTTTTTTTTTTTTAATAGAAAATTCGACAGCATAACAACTGCGTTTTAACTTAATCAAAAATAACCTGCAAAAGAAAATATACTTCCATATACTTTTACTTTTCCAACCCAACTTCTTATAATCACAAACAAGTAATTCAATATCACAAATCAAAATTTTTGTTTCGTCAAAAGTAAGAGCATAAAATCAAAATTAATTTGACTTCAAACTTATGCAATGATTTAAAAACTAGGACTTTCATGTCATGAATAAATCTAGACCACTAATTTAATAGTGAAAAATACCAAAAATAACAAATCAGAAAACTGAAAATTCATATATGCCCACCAAATTATAAAAATTCAATTTTAGCCTCTCAAACAAACTAATATCTTCCTATACCCAAGTTACCCATTTTACCCCTAACCATACACCACTCTTGTTTTTCTAAAATTCAAAACAAAAAATCAACATGAAATTACAAAACTGCCCCCATCTATTGAAATGGCACAACAACAACAAATCCAAAGCACAACAACCGGTCAACCAAACAAATCCAAAGCAAAATCATCCAAAGCAAAATCAAACGGTTTCAAATCAACATCGCAACCCAGTTTCTGCCGACCGCCGATCGCCGCCGAGCGCCCACGCCCGACCTGTAACCTTGCCGATCGGCCGACAGCCCATGCCCATGCCCATGCCCACGCCCACGCCCACGCCCACGCCAGACCGCCCACGCCCACGCCCACGCCCGACCTGCAACCTTGCCGATCGGCCGACAGCCCAAGCCCGACCGCGAGCCATCTTGTCTCTCCGTTTCGCACCTTGGCCGACGTCCTCCAACCGCCGGCGAGAGTCTTCACCCATCCAAGCCTTTCTGATCTCCTCCAACCTTACCGATCGCCCGATCGCCCGACCGCCCACGCCCGACCGCGAGCGTCTTGCCGATCGCCTGACCATCACGTCCGACCGCCCATTGCCAGCCTTGTCTCACCATTTCGAACCTTCGCCGACCTCCTCCAACCGCCGGCGAATGTGATCACTGCCTCCATTACCGACGGTAAGTGACAAACTCCATTTGATAGTTTGAGTTCTATATGTGAAATTTTTTAGTGTTGATTTAGTTTGTTTGTGTTATGGATGTTGGATTAGTTTAGTATGATTAGATTAGATTAGTTTTGGTTGGATTTTGGTGGATAACACATGAAAATGGAGGTTTGGGTTTGTGAAGAAGACAATGAGGATGGGTTTTGCACAAAACCGGGTTTAATGCATCAATTAAACCCGGTTTTAACCCAAAACCGGGTTTAATTGATGCATTAAACCTAGTTTTGGGTTAAAACCGGATTTAATTGGTGTATTAAACCCAGAACCGGGTTTAAGGCATCCATTAAACCCGGTTTTGCACAAAACCAGGTTTAATGCATCCATTAAACCCGGTTTTGTGCAAAACCAGGTTTAATACACAATTAAACCCAGGTTTTTTTTTTATTTAATAAATATATAATTATTATTGGTTTTTGAAATAAGTTATATAAATTATAAAATTTAATAAAGTTAGAAATAAATGAAATGTAATCCATTATTCCAATAATTAAAATAAAAATATGAAATAAATGTGATTAATAAAAATTAAAATTAACAAAAATAAAAATAAGTAAATGAAATATAAAAAATAAGAAGAATTAATTAATTAAATTTTAAATTTGATTTAATGTAATTGTAATATGTTAATTTAATTTGTTAATTGAATTTGTTAATTAAAATTAGATTTCTAAATTAATGAAAATAGGACAAAAAAATAATAATTAAGTGTTATTTTAAAGTAAATAGTCAATTAAATTAATGTTATTACAATTATTTTTTTTTTGTTTTGTATAGATGCAGGTCCTTTATAAATGGAGTTCACAGGTTATTCCCGATGATATGTCATTGAGTACACATTGCAGCTTCAAAGAGATTGCTGGTCTAAAAGCAGCTCTTGAAAAAAGAGAACTCCTGAAGCAATTTTTGGGCATGACTCCATTTAGACATTTTATGGAAATATCTCATAATCAGTTGTTGGTTTGCCCTTTGATTGGAACTATTCTTGCTAGGGAGTTAGAAATCCCTCGTGCTAGCCCTGATAAGATGTGGTTTGAAATTGGAGGGCGACCATATAGATTTGGAAAGCAGGAATTTTTATTGGTAACAGGGCTGCAATTCGGGCGAATCGATGTAAATACGATAAAGGCATGACAAAATGATAAAAAAAGTCTTTTGTGGAGATTGTTCAAAGGAAGTCCACCATTAGTGAAAGCTATTGTACTAACGATCAAGTCACGGGCGAATTTAGATGTTGATGACACTTTGAAGTTGGCTAATTTAGTCATAGCTTTCCAGTTATTTTATGGTTTAGATGAGCGTCAAGGGGTGGATAAGGCGTTGTGGGTCATGATAGAGGATGTAGAAGTGTGGAATGCGTTCCCGTGGGGTACATTGGCATATAGGATACTTCTCCATCACCTCAGACAGGTGATTACTGAGGAACGCCTTATCCACGGACGGACGGTTAATATATACGGGTTTGTTTGGGCATTTCAGGTACAACACTTACTATATGCTCATTATTATTATGAATGAAAATTGTTTAAATATATATTTATTCATGGTTCTTAATTTGTTTGCATAACTAAAACATTAGTTCTGTTATTTATTTCGAAATGAATCACTCACATAAAGTTAAAAAAAATGTATTTAGTAGAATTTAAAAAGTCGCCATTAAGAGGATGAAAATGCGCAAACACTTTTGTTATGTGAGAGGAAGTGCTAATTAAAGATCACTCTTAAACATTGTTAAAATATTACACCAATGTCAAACTTTAATGTATTTTATAATTAAAATATTAAACAAGAAAAATCAATAATATTATTCATGTTAAACAAATTAATTAACTAAAAAGTTGGAAAAATGAAATAGGCATTCAATTTAACTTATACCCACCATGTCAAAGCAACACTTTTTTTTTTTGTTGGCTTTTTAAACTTTCACAAATTTAATTAACAAAAAATTGTTTAAATATATATTTATTTATATATTGTAATGATATATATTTGTTTTTGTTTTATATGCATTACATTGGTGGCTTGTTGAAATGTTCCCATACTTAGACAATAAAGTAGGGAACAGAATAGCAGGCGATGTGGATTTGCCAAGGTTTAGGAATTGGCATTGTAATAAGAGGATTAGAAAGGATGCAAATAATTGGAGGAATGAGCTTCACTTTGTAAGTGTCTACATTAATCTAAATTTTTTTAATTTGTTTACTACCTTTGCGTTTAATAGACTAACTATATTTATATACAAGTATTGTAGTGTATTGCATCGAAGAAGATTCTTGTGCCCACTGATGATGAGAGAGAGATGGATTATTGGAGATCCTTCAACGCCAAGCATTTGGTTAGAGAGAAAGTGTGGAAAAGTGGCGGTGGAGGGGGTGAAGATGATGAGGGTGATGATGATGATGAGCAGACAGTGAGTGAGAATATGTTAAATAGGGAGGAGGAGGAGGAAGAGAAGGAGGAGGAGGAGGGAGAGGATAAGGATGAAGAGAGGGAGTCGAGAACGAAAAGTGTGCATGATGTACGACCGGGGAGCAGTTCGCCCGTTAGACCATCTCACCCTCGAGTATGAATTTGATAAAAATAATTTATATTTGATTTATATTTTACATTAGGTGTATATAATAATTTATATCATTTATATATAAATATATAGTTTTTATATTTATATATAAATGATATAAATATAAAAATAATTTATATTTTACATTAGGTGTATATAATAATTTATATCATTTATATATAAATATATAGTTTTTTTTATATTTATATATAAATGATATAAATATAAAAATAATTTATATTTTACATTAGGTGTATATAATATTTTATATCATTTATATATAAATATATAGTTTTTATATTTATATATAAATGATATAAATTTTTATTAAATATAAAAATATTTCATATTTGATTTATATTTTACATTAGGTGTATATAATAATTTATATCATTTATATATAAACATATAATTTATATTTTATTTATATTTTACATTTTGTTTAAATTATATATAATTATATATTTTTTATTTATGTAGGTACCTCAGTAGACAAATGTAGGCAAGATACTGAAGCTATTGGAGCATATAGTCGGGTTGCAGCAATCACAGAACAGGATGTTGAAAAAATTGGATAAGAGATTGCAAAGAGTTGAAGACCACCTACAGATTAGTGGGCGTATGGATGATGATGCTGCTGAGAGCTCTATTCGGGACCAGGATCACGACCTGCATGTCCATGATTCAGGATCAGTGAGGGATCCTCACATTGCTGACCCTATCCATGACTCTGGATTAGGGAGGGATCATAGCATTGCTGATCAGGACCCGACTATCCATATGCATGACTCAGGAGCTGAGAGGGATCATCACATCCATGAGAACATCGGTGATGTTCAGGTAAATTTTGTATTTATTTTACGTTATAGTCTTACGTATTAAGTTTACAAATCTAATTTACAATTGTGAGTTGCTTTAAATTACAGGGAGGGCTTATCCATGAGCGATGCAAGCGAAAAATTAAGCCATCAGCATCTTGTAGGACGCATACACGGATCCCATACACCCGAAAAAGAAAAAGAAAGAATCAAAGAAAGTGGTGGAGCGGGTGATGGAGGATATGGCAGAGCAGGTGGCGAAGACTGTACCCGATGTCTACACAGAGTACAAAGCTGCTTCTTTGAATCTCCGGTATGAATAAAAAATAATATTACATTATCTTAATTTGATTACTAATGTAATAAAATATAGTCTAATTCTTTTTTTTTTTCAGGCGCACTATTGATGGATATCCTGTGCCATGCACCCCGGATATGCTTCGTACTATGCAAGAATATGAATGAGTGGTTGACGGGGATTCATATTGATGCATATTTGAGTTGCCTTAGGAAAAAAGCAAAAGTTTGCGGGTGGTGGGACGAGGCAACTGATTGTAGATACGCAGTCCACGGGACAAACTTTTTTGTAAGTATTTACATTTTAATTGTTACAGGTTGAGATCGTGTTTATTTAATTAATTTAATTTATTTGAAAATAACATGTTTAATTTTAATGATTACAGGCAGATATAATGCGCGTTTTCAATGCTGAATACACCACACTGAATAAAGAGTTTGATCCGTTGACAGCTATTGTCCCGAATTCCTGGCAGAGTTGTGCTACCAGCCTGGCTGACAGTAAAATGTCTTGGAAATCTGCAGAAAATGTAAGTTTGATTGGAGAATTAATAATTTTTGCATTATGTGTATATTATTAATTTTTATTTAATTTATCATTCACATTGGTCTTATACGATTAATGTTTTGAAAATGTAGGTGCTACTCCCTTGTTGTTTATCTCAGATGCATTGGGTCGTTTGTAAGGTGTGCCTGAGGAAGGAGAAGATAGTGGTGTATGATTCTATGCAAGCAGTAAACTTTGAGCAATAGAGGTAGGTCTTGCAGCCGCTTGCATTTTTTATGCCGGTCATCTTACGGTCGCTTGGATTTTATGAGCAAAGCGAAGGACCTACACCACCTGTGGAAAATAGATGGGACGTGGCACGTGTCAATATGGAAAATGTGCCTCAGCAAGTTGACGGGTAGATGTCACTTTTGTTTAAAACGTAGTCCGAATATTATTCACTTTTAATAATCATCTAACATGTCTTCATACTTATGCAGCAACGGTTGTGGAGCGTATTGTGCGATGTTTATCCACGATCTTATCAAGTCTCTGGATCATGAATGGAAGTCGCACCAAACGAAGGATGATGCCATTAGGATAAGGAAGGATATGGCATATGATATATATACGTATTCCACAGCACAATATGTAATTGACGATTATGGACGGTGGATATTAGATGAAAATGGAAAGGTTGTGTTTGAATGATTATTATCATTTGTATAAAATATAAATAAATTGATGTAATTTCAATCAATCATTTAGATTATTATGCATTGTAAACCAAAAATAAAATACTTAACAAGTTAATAACAATTAAGTGATAATTAATCAATCAAATGATAATTATTAAGTGATTGCATTAATCAAATAAAAATTTCAATCAATCATTCGTATTAAATGCTTCCATTAATTCAAACACTCAAAATTAAAAATTACGAATCCATTAATCAATCAAATGATAATTATTAAGTTATTCCATTAATCAAATAAAAATTTCAATCAATCATTTTTTATTATTCACTTTTTATTAAGTGCTTCAATTAATTCAAAAACTCAAAATTAAAAATTAAGTGTTTAAAAATCAATGAAATGATATATATTAAGTGATTCCTCTTGTGGAGTAGTTCAAGATTACATGTTTTTTAAGGAAAAAATGATTGTTTATAAAACTTGAAATCAATTATTAAACATAATAGCCATTATAACCCGAACCGGGTTATAATGGGTAAGATAACCCGCATCCGGGTTATATTACCCATTATAACCCGGTTCGGGTTGTTATAACCATTATAACCTGAACCGGGTTATAATACCCATTATAACCCGGTTCGGGTTATAATGGATCATTTAACCCGGTCCGGGTTCTAATGAGTCTAACCCGAATCCGGGTTTATATCAATTATAACCCGGTTCATTATAATCCGAACCGGGTTATAATAGGTATTATAACCCGGAACCGGGTTATAATACCTATTATAACCCGGTTCGGGTTATAATACCTATTATATAACCCGGTTTTCATTGAATTTTATCCTACACTTTTAATTGAATTTTATCCAACACTTTTAATTGAATTTTTCCCTTCTAATATCCAAAACTTCCCAAAAATACTTTAAGATAATATTCAAATTTAGACTAACATTTCGTACAATATAATATATTCAATGAAATCAAAGGAATACTGTACAATCCCTTATATACTAACATTAAGACTAACATACTAGAATGTGACGATTTCGCCAAATTTTATTAGTTATATGTCCAATTAAGTTAAATTGATGAAATCAAAAACATTTGGATATAATTTAGAGCCTTTGAACACACAAAAAAAACAAAAACACCAAAAATATGGAGATATATATCAAATGGGTTATAATGGGTATTATAACCCGAAACCGGGTTATAATGCCCATTATAACCCGGAACCGGGTTAAATGGCGCATTATAACCCGAAACCGGGTTATAATAGCCATTATAACCCGGTTTCGGGTTATAGTGGCCATTATAACCCGAAACCGGGTTATAATGGGCATTATAACCCGGTTCTGGGTTATAATGCCCCATTTAACCCGGTTTCGGGTTATGAGGGGTATTTTAACTAGGTTTTGTTAAATGAATTTTATCCCAACCTTTTAATTGAATTTTTCCTTTCTAATGTCCAAAACTTCCCAAAAATACTTTAAAGTAATATTCAACTTTACACTAATATTTCCTAAAATACAATGTATTCAATGAAATCAAAGGAATATTGTACAATCCTTTATATAGTAATATTAAGACTAACATACTAGAATGTGACGATTTCGCCAAATTTTATTAGTTATATGTCCAATTAAGTTAAATTGATGAAATCAAAAACATTTGGATATAATTTAGAGCCTTTGAACACACAAGAAAAAACAAAAACACCAAAAATATGGAGATATATATCAAATGGGTTATAATGGGCATTATAACCCAAAACCGGGTTATAATGCCCATTATAACCCGGAACCGGGTTAAATGGGGCATTATAACCCGAAATCGGGTTATAATGGGCATTATAACCCGATTCCGGGTTATAATGCCCCATTTAACCCGGTTTCGGGTTATGAGGGGTATTTTAACCCGGTTTTGTTAAATGAATTTTATCCCACCCTTTTAATTGAATTTTTCCTTTCTAATGTCCAAAACTTCCCAAAAATACTTTAAAGTAATATTCAACTTTACACTAATATTCCCTAAAATACAATGTATTCAATGAAATCAAAGGAATATTGTACAATCCCTTATATAGTAACATTAAACCACATTATATTAGAATGTGATGATTTCGCCAAATTTTATAAGTTATATGTCCAATTAAGTTAAATTGATGAAATCAAAGACATTTGAACATAATTTGGAGCCTTTGAACACACAAAAAAAAAACAAAACACCAAAAATATGGAGATATATATCAAATGGGTTATAATAGGCATTATAACTCAGTTTTGTTAAATGAATTTTATCCCACACTTTTAATTGAATTTTTCCTTTCTAATGTCCAAAATACTTTAAAATAATATTCAACTTTAAAAATACAAAACCTTGTAGCTGAGATTCGTAGAGGAACCTCGGATTTCTCTACTAGGCGAGCTAAAAAGAATTTGCAGAGCGAACCCTTAAACTTTTCAAAACTAGTTGGGTTGGTTTCGTTTTAAAACTAAAATTTCAATTCCATTTTAAAATCCAAATCTCACTTTTTTTCAAACTAAAATTCAGCAGCATAACAGCTACATTTTTGACATTTCCAAAACCTGTAAAAGGGAAATTCACACTTCTAACATATTTCTCAATCACCACTCAACTTCTTTACCACAAACATGCATATTAAATCACATTTCCAATCTTTTATCTATTTCATCAAAAACAAAAACATGAATTTAAAAAGCAATTCATTCACAACCTTCCACAATGGTTTAAAAACTAAACTTTAACTTCATGAACCAGTCAGTCACAACTCAAAAGAATTGATTTACGATCCTTTTTCTTTAAGCTACAAAATATGCAAAATATGAATTATATGGCAGCATTGTTGTGTCACGCCCACCTATACTTCTAGAGGAGCTATCCCTTCTCCATCACCCACGGCAACACCTGAAGAGGTTTTTAAAACAAAATAAGAAAACAATAAGTTATGAAAGCTCAACGAGTGCTTATAGTAATTTTGAACTAAAACTTTTGTTTACAAAAATACCTCTTTTGATTATCCGAGTTTCATAACATTTGCGTTACATACCAACCATTATATTCATTGTAAATCATTACCACCATTTTCATCATCCGCTGAGGGTGGAATAGGAAACCGTTGATCACATCGACGTCGCGTGTGTCCAGTCGCACCACAAAGACGACATTTTCGAGAGGTCCTAACAGGTCCCATAACAACGGCAGATGACGTAGCACCTCCAGTAGCTTCAGCGCTGCTCCCAGCACCTTCTCCACTCGTCCCTCCGATGCCTGATATAGGGGGGTTAGGGCAACGAAGCCGATTGTGTCCCATTTCACCACATTTTCCACATTTTTTCTTCTTACGACTTTCTCCAGCTGAAGGAATTCGTGCCTCTTTTGGTCTACCTACTTGTCGTTTTCCTTCAGATGGTAATACAATCATACATTTTACTTCCGCAGGAACATGCCAATCTTTTGGGCCAGGGACAGGATTGATCAAACGTGCATATGCAGCTTTAAGCCATTCTTTGCTATAATAATCATGACAAAGTGTATAATAGTGAACCCCGGTGAACCTGAAATGTATGACAAAGGCAGAGTGTTACTATATTATAATAAATAATGAAAAATAACAAAGTACAATAACGATACCTGGCAACAGCAATTGCATGATGACATGGCAACTGATCTAGGTCCCAACGATTGCAACTGTATGACCGCTGAAAAGGCTGAACAAACCCATAGCCTGATTCATGTGCAACTCCGAAATTGGTTGGTTCTTGAATGGCAGATACCGTGCCACTCGTTGACAGATAAGCCATCGAGTTCACATGATCCTCCACAGTTTTGGTCACTGACGATCTGAGTTTCTCAGCATGAACACGTCTATCGTTGTACCATCTCTGCAACATACGTCTCAGAAATTCATGTGCACTTGTTATTGGCAATCGACGTGCTTTCATCATGCATTTGTTGAGTGATTCTGCAATGTTAGTAGTCATCATGCCATATCTTCTTTTTGGAGAATATGCACGTGACCACTTTGCCACCCCAATATTAACCAACTTTTCATGCAATTTTGGACATACCCGTCGAATTTGTTCTAAATATCTTTCACATTCTTCCCTATCATAACCATATGCTGCAACGTAAAATATATCCAAAACATCTACTTGTTTTCTACATTGTTGCTTTAGGTTTTGCTTCAAATGGAAGAAACAGAACACATGTGGGACTTCAGGAAAAACGATGCTCATCGCATTCGCAATACTTTTATGACGATCGGAGACGATAATCAAATCTGATGGCAAATGATGTGTTCCACCAATAACCTTTTATAATTTACTTAAGAACCAAGTCCATGAACTATCCGACTCTCCGTCGCCAAATCCAAAAGCAATAGGATAAATCATCTCTTCCCCATCTTTGGCTGCAGCTACAAAAATCACTCCTTTATATTCACTTTTCAAATGGGTAGCATCAACAGCAATAACTGGTCTGATGTAAGATCGAAAACCCTCAATTGAGGATCCAAGTGCAACGAATGAATACAAGAACCGGTTGTTTTCATCCGTCCTAATTGCCGTCACTGTACCAGGGTTTGTTTCTTTTAACATCTGAAAGTACTAAGGAAGCTGTTGAAATGACTCATCCGCTTTCCCATATGATAGTTTCTTTGCATATTGTAAAGACCTCCAAGCTTTAGTGTACATAATCTGCACACCATATTGCTCTAACATTTCTGCAATCAAAACCTGAGGGGTAATACTATCAAGTCCCACCTTTTTTTGATACAATGTTGCTATGACAACAGTCTTCACACTTCGCCTATGTGCCTCGACAGCGTCCTGACAACATGTGTGTTTCGGTACATACTTGTATACATACCACATCGAACCACCATTTCTGCATCTTGCACGGACCTCAAAGCTGCAGGTTAAATCCTTGCACCCGGCCTCATATCGAACCGTGCATGAACGTCTAACCTTATGTTCAAATCTTGAATTAAGAACACTTTTTCCAATAGCCACATTCAATTCATGTTTACTATCAAAAAATGCACCTTTATATAATGTATTACGTTGGATGAAAGTCGACATAGCGGTTGAAGTAGTCTCAATTTCGCAATCCTCTGTACCGGGAACAATCCAGTACGGTTGTGAAGGGTTGGTTTCAAATTGTGAACCAGAAAATCTAACTTCTGGATACTCCACATTCTCTTCATCATCATCATCATCTGCAGTTTCATCGTCATCATCTCCATTTTCTGATGTCTCATCACGATCATTATCTGTGTCCCGATCTTCATCATCACCATCATTTCTATCATAATCAATGTGGCACATTGGACTTTTTGTGGATGTAAATGCAGCGACAGGAGCTGAAACTTGATTACTACAGCTATAGGAAGCAAAACAATTTTGATATTCAGCCGTAGCCGGACTTACAAATCTATCGTCATCTCTCTCTACACGCCCTACGTCTTGTATTGAGGTGGTGGTATATGGAGGGACAGTAGGACTGATAACTGCAGAATCTCTTATATTCTTATCAACATAAATCTCTCTATAATCAGCTTTGTTTTCCGAAATTACACCCCGGACACTAAGATCGGTCGTGATAGGTATCTTAACTGCGGGCATTCCCCTAACTCGGAGTAAATAATGCAAACGGATGTCCCATATTCTTCTATCAATGCCAGTCACTATGTAAACAAAGTCCACCAAACGAGATAAATTGACATTCGTCGGGGCCCCCATCATGAACGTCTCACCCCCAACATAATTATTACCATTCCACTCTCCGTTGCATCTGATTATTATTGTCACTTCACTCATTTCTGCAAAATTGAAATAAATTAGTCTCATCCATACTCACATAATATTCAATAACCAATTGTTTTGTACGAAAAACAAAAAAAAAACTATATTTATTAAACGTTTCAAATGTAATTAAATTATTATCAAACATTGTATTACTTAAGGTTAATTCAATATTTTCTAAATATTATTTGCTAAATTAAATAAATAAAATCATAAACAAAATCGAGTTTTAATATACAATAAAACCTGCAACCGAGTTTTCAAGCCAAAACCAACCAAATCCATTAAAATCTAATTAAATCTTATCGTATATAACTCTAACTATCAATACCAAACTTCCAAAACAAAAAAAAATTGAAAAAAAAATTATAAACCCGGTCGGGGCATAAAACCCGAAACCGGGTTTTATGGGGGCATAAAACCCGGTTTCGGGTTTTATGCCCCGACCGGGTTTTATGGGGACATAAAACCCGGAACCGGGTTTTATACCCCCATAAAACCCGGTTCCGATACCAGAACTTTCGGGCTCTTTGATTTCCTTTAGTTTCTTGCAGATCACACTTATATATGATAAAATCACAACCATAAATCACTTTTAAGTCTTTCAACTAAGCATTATCAACAAAAAATTTCAAAAACAACCAACAACAATCACATACCTTTAAACTTGGAGAAAAATGTTGAATGTGAGGGTTGTTGTTAGAGAGAATGAAGCTTGATTGAATGTGTGTTTTTTGGATTCAAAAATGTTGAATGGGTGCACAAACAATAATGATGAGAGAATCGAAAATGGGATGGAAAAGAAGAAGCCTAAAACCGTAGGAAAAGAAGAAGAGTAGTGGTTATGGAGGCTTGAGGGTATTGTAGACATTTCATCTGAGTTTGGAAAGAATATTTGACTAAGGGGCAATTTGGGTAACTTGGGTATAGAAAGAAATTAGTTTGTTTGAGAGGTTAAAAACGAATTTTTGTAAAATGGTTGGTAAAAACAATATTTTTGTTTTCTGATGGACCAAACCTAAAATTATCTCCATTTAATATTAACATATATTTACATATGATTTTCTTCACGTACAAAATATGGAAATTATATTTATGTAGTAGCATTGTCGCGTCATTGCCCAACTTAACTTCCTAGAGGAGCCTTCCAATCTTAGTCACCCACTTCAATACCTGAAGAGATTTTTAAACATAAAAACAGAAAATGATGAGCTATAGGAGCTCAGTGAGTGCTTAATTTTTTTTTTAACTTAAATTGTTTTATTTCTTAAAAATACCTCCTTAAAATCTTTTCAAAATACGTTTATATTTCTTAAAACTTATCATAGGGTTCAAACTTATTTAATAGCAAAATATACATAGAAAATCTTTAAAATACGTATGAGTATAAAACTTCCCATAAAACTTATAATTCCATAAAATTCATAAAGACATTAAAATATGTATAAGCATATAAATATATATATACATATAAAACTTCATGGAACTTATAACTTAGAATACCTTATTTCTTAAAACTTTTCAATTGTAATCTCTTCCCATTTCAAAGCATACAAAAAAAAAAAAAAAAAAACTCTAAAGCATATATTACTTGAAATCTTGAAAAATATAAGTCTCATATCACTTGCAAAACATATATATAAAGACTATGAGTTTATATGTACATAAAATTTATACAAAACTTAAAAATTAAATAACACTTAAACTTATACATATAAATGATTAAATTGAAAAATAATCTAAACTTATATAGGCGTAGAGTTTCATAAAAACTTATAAATTTGTAAAACCTATAAACGAATTCTTATTTCTTAACTCCTTCAAAACTTAAATATTAAATTTCAAAGCATACCATAAGAACTTTTAACTCATGCATAATTAAAACTCCATATAACTTATAGCTTAAAAAGCGTAAATCTTGATTAAATTTCATAGCTTGCATATAAAAACAATAAATTCTCAAGTATTTAAAAATCCATATCAACTTGTAAACTTAAACAACATTTTAAATTCATATAGATATATATCTATATATGCATAAATTCATAGGTCAAAACTTATAAAATTCATGGATTCATAAATTTTCATGTAAAACGTATTAACTTCAATGCGTAATATGCGTGGAGAATTTATAAAACTTATACTTATATAATTTCATGTAAAACTTATAAATTGAAAACCTATGGAATGCCAAACACTTAAAAATCCACTTATAGTAAAATCAATAAAATGTTTTTCTTTATTTTTGATATTTCGGATGCTTACTTTGTCTTTCGAAAAGCACCATTTGTATCCCATAATACTTACAACCATGTGGAAGCTATAATAACGCTAATCGACGTGGAGTCACGTGGCGTTTTTAACAGACACCAACCGTGATACTTACTTACTTATAAAGAAATCTCGTTGTTCTGTCCGGAATATTACATCGTTAATTATAACACGAGATAATATCCCACAAAAGTAGAGGCGACACAACAGACTTAATTTGCCCCCCAAGTTAGTGACGTATCCCCTCCTAGACTTGCCATACTAATTTGGGATATACCGGCCGGGTCTGAAACTTACTTATAAGGGTGGGTATACTTATGACCTTTGAAAATTCATTTTATTTTCTTATTTAGTGTAAAAGCACAAACTCACTTATTGAAGTAAAATAAGCACAAAGTCTTAAATTTAAAATGCATAAAACATCAACCTCATACTTTGAATTACATAAGACTTCAAATTCTATTTTCTTAGTGCATAAAGCACAAAATATCTTTTTGATTCAATCGTACATAAAATCTCATGCATACACTTTTAAAATTTGGTATGGAGTTTAAAATTTAAATAAATATATAAATAGCTAATAACACTTCATATATAACACATATATATATCAATGCCAAGTGCACATAAAGAATTGATAAAACTTTATCTTTGCTTAAACCTCATATAAAACATACAAATTGCAAAATTTATAACTTAATAAACGCTTAAATTCACTTATATAAAAATCAAGAAAAATTGCCTTTCATTTCATAACATAAAACGTAGCTTCGCTTATAAAGGAGGGCCTAAAACTTAAATCAAGATCTTTATTTCCAGATAAGCTTGTACTTATAAAATTAAAAACATTTACTTCCCATATGAAATATCATGTAATTAAAATACTTCTTCAACCACCAAAAATGATAAATATATTCACAAAATACTTAAGCACTTAAAGTAAGCATAGCCTTATACATATAAAATTTCTTTAATATTCTCCATGAGAATTTTCTTATACATTTTTAAAAACAATTGAAAATATTTCAAATAAAGTAGAGCACCCACCTTGATTCCAAGTTTCCTTAAGTGGCTCCCATGGTTTTCTTCGGCTCCGTTTACTTCCCTTTCACCTACACAACACTTATTTACTTAAAATATACCAAATTGAACTGCGTGAAACTTATTACACAAATTCTAACTCAAACCAACCATAAAGGACATATTCACTAAAAATTTTCTCTACACGGTTTCCGCTTAACCCAAGCTTTCTAATTCCGATTTCTTTCCATAAATCCTCCTTATTCTTACCTAGGAACACCCCCATACACTCAAAACCATCATTCGAAATTCAAAACGAAAAGCTACAAAATCCTACCCCCCTAGCCGAATATGATGTAGCTCCTTACCTAGGGCTGCTTTTCACTTCTTTCTTGTTTCACACATCTTCTTGACTCGCATTTAGATCACCCGTAAAGCGGTTCTGAAAAATTCCAACTTTCGGGTGTCCAAACATAGGAAAAACCCTATTTTTTTCATCACTTTTTCATGACAATTTTCATCTTTTTCATCTTAAATCTTAATTCCTCTTTTCCTTAATGCCATATATATTCAAACATACTTATTTAATGCATGAAAACACACACATGAGATGGTATTCCATAACTCCCATCAATGCCCTTCACTTAATGGTTATAAAGGACAAGTTACCTAAATTGATTTTCAACATTCTTATAAGCTTTTCATAGGTTTCCTAATCATTTTTTAAACATAAAATCATACTTGATAACATCAAATGGTTTGGGTTTCATACTTCCCTCACTATGGTCTTACATGAGAAATCACATACCAACTTTAGTTCATTCAAATTTTGCATTTTCTTCACTTAGACATTTTATCAAGCATTTGGTGGGCATAAAAATTCAGTTAAAATCAATTCAACCAATTTAGTGTTTATTCCAACAAAACCCTAACACATCAAACCTAATGATTTCCATATAATTTATACTTAGTTTTTGTCTCATAAAATTCTGCTCCAATCATACATAAAAACCCATACCAAAAATCCAACCAAACACCACACAAACATCATGAACAACATCATGGAAACAACTTAAAAAGTGATGGAATCTTACCTATTTTTGGGTTTGATTTTGCTCCAAGCTTATTCTTCTAGCTTGGTTTGGTTTGATATGTTGATTGGAGACTTAAAATGGCATGAAAATCACTTGGTTCATCTTCCTCCCATGCATGGCCGAAATCACCCTTTTGCTTTTCTTCTCTCGGTTTTGCTTCTTTGATTTTGTGTGTGTTTTGTATGTTTGGCGAGAAAATGAAGAAGAAATTAACTAAGTCAATGAATTTATAATAATCTTCTTTGAAAATGACCATTATATCCTTTAATTAATTGCTTTTTGATCCTTAATTCTTGCTTATTCCACTTTGGCCCAAGTCATGCAAATTTGTTCATTTTGGTCCTTACTTCACTTCCTCTTAATCCCACTTTGACCCCAAGTAGAGAAACATATTTCGTTTTAGTCCCTTATCATATTTATTATTCACTTAATACTATTTATAATTCATTCCGAAATAAATTTCAAATTAATTCTATGATCACCCATTCATCAAATTGACTCCACAAGACTCGAATTAGATCTATTAGAATTTAATCCATGACTTCGAAAAATATTTAAACGGAGTTTAGGTCAATGTATTCACAATCTTGTCCATAAAGGTGTTTTCGTCGGGTAACTTTCGGAACCTTTAGAAACTACCCAAACGAACTTATTTTTACTCCGTTTCAGTTTTATTGGGTCCTACTAATCATTCTAAATATTTTTGATTTTCCAGGGTCCGTCTCAAAATTTCACTATTCATCGAGTACTATTCACTCGGAGAAACTATTTATCCGAAAATATTACTATTCACCCGTAAACAAGACCGAGGGCTTACAATATATTACTGATATATTCTATTTATTAAATTACTATATTAATATCATACGAATATATTAATGTGAATTTAATTGTATAAATAAGAACTGATTAACATTATTAATGGGTAATATATTAATATATGAACACATATTTTAATATTATTTATATCATTATATACTATTAAATAACATATATATTATTATATTAAATATATTATAATTAACTACTATATATCATTAAATAATTAATTGCATTTATTAGTATATACTAAATAATATTGATATCATAAGTTATTTAGTACCATATATAGGTATATATTCTTATTAATATGATTATTAATATTATAATATACATATTAATAAGTTAATACTATATATATTTTATAAATTAATATATAACTAATTATATAATACTGATATATTCCATTTATTAAATTACTATATTAATATATATATATTCTTATTAATATAATTATTTATATTATAATAAACATATTAATAAATTAATACTATATATATTTTATAAATTAATATATAAATAATTATATAATACTGATATATTTCATTTATTAAATTACTATATTAATATATATATTCTTATTAATATAATTATTGATGTTATAATAAACATATTAATAAGTTAATACTATATATATTTTATAAATTAATATATAACTAATATATAATATTAATATATTCCATTTATTAAATTACTTTATTAATATATATTTCTTTTATAGATTTATATATTATATTAATGTATAATTATAACATTTTTATAATTTGACCCATTATAACTATTATTAGATATACGCCATATACATATTGATAGTATATAGGTATTAGTATATTTTACAACATTATATATCATTTAGTATAATATGTATTAATGGTTACTATGTATTAATAACAATAATATAATAAAACTACATATAAATAACACCTAAACAATATTATAATCTAATTCGTAAAATAAGAATGACGAACTTTCTATAGGAGCCAATCCAAAATAAACGTATTAAGAGTATCATCGGCATGAGTATTGTAAGGCTTCGTATGATGCCTTTAAACATAATTTGACGCGTCACATGATTAGATGATTATATAAAATGTTATGTATTATTTTGTGGTAATTAAATACAGTTATTGTGTCCATAAATATTATATAGTCAGAGTAAGTCGAAGATATAATATAATACCATTATGACAAATACATATATATACACTAGTATTAATAACTTATTATATACTAATTAAATTATAGTACCACAATATAAGTCATATAATATTTGATTGTATTATAACTTAATTTGACTATAATCATATGTTACCAATAGTACATATTATGCAGATGGCTGTTGGTGCTAGTGGCACCCAATCCATGAGAGCTTGGCCCATTTGGACCAGACGTCCATGGTTTGATATGCATTGAGGGCCCTTGAGTTAAGGGTGATTTTTTCATACGATGTAGGTCTTTCCTTCCTTTTTTGGGAGCTTCAGTTTCATACCACGGCTTAGAGACCCTGATCAAGAGTGTTCGACAAGCTTCACGATATTTAATATACTCATGGTATGTATAATAAATCAAATAATAATAATAATAAATGTAAGCATCAACATAATATCATTGATGACTTATTGATAAAATATATATTCATAGTTATTAATACCGAACAAGAATTCCATGTCTATGCTAACATAGTGCTAAACTTTTGATGAGGAAAATTTAAATTTGAGTTATGTGTAAGAGAAAAAAAATGTAACAGCCTTGACCACCCATTATTTTATATGCTGAAGTGTCATTAAATTATCAAAAACTTAGCGAAAGAAAAAGATGACAGCGAATCCTTACTCATTACTGCCATTATATATATATTCGAATAAGCCTATATATTATCAATAAATACAAGTTAACAATTAATAGATTTTTGATAAGTTATTATATATGGAGTTTATATATAGTGTATATTATGTATAATATAGTTATATTATTATAATTAAACATATTATATCATTAATATAATATTTATTATATAATATGGTACAATATAGATATATAATTGATATATTTATAATAATATTAAATCATATTTAAAATAATATTTAATATATTTTAACTACATATTACAATCTAATGTGATTATACATACATACATACATACATATATATATATAGATATATATATACATATTGAAACTCTAATGTGATTATTGATTATATTTAATATCAGGGTTACTTATGCAAAGAGTTTATACTAAAATATAATATATTAATATAATATATCTAAGTCAACATATATCATATATATATTATAAAGGTATATGAAATTGTAATAATGTATAATTAAATATATGATTAATGAGATAGGTGCTAAGGTGATAAGTAAATATTATACGATAAATGATTAAACATGAAATTCTAATTTGATCAGGATATTACAAAAATATATAGATCCATTTATATAATTTATATATATACATTATATATATATATTCACGGTGACCCATTCCGACTCATCTCTTTAGTTTAGGAGAATCCTGTGAAAACTGATGGAACCTATCCTCACTCCTGTCTTGAGTTTATAAGGACGTCGTGAAACTTTGATCTTTCTAACCGAAATATGGAGTTTCTAAAATCTTTTTAGAAAAATTAATCCTTGTAAATTTCATGATTTCCTTGTAAATTTAATTGTAACTGTAGAACCCAGAAACTCCTGTTTATATGATAAATAACATTTTTTTGATGAATAGTATCTACATAAATAGTATTTTTTTGGGAAAACAGACCCCGCAAATCAAAAGTTCCGGGATAAATAATAGAGTCTTAGGAAACTGAAACGGATCAAAAATGAGTCTGTTTGAGTAGATTTTAAGAGCTTCGGAGACAATCGGATGAAAATACCCTTAATGAAAGAATAGTGAATATTGTTGATTTTAATTTCATTTGAATTTTTTTCAAAGCATGAAATTAAGAGCTAAGATATCCAATTAGAGTATTTCGTGGTCAATTTGATGGTTGGATGACCATAGAATATTTTTGGAATTTATTTAGAGGTGAAGGGAATTTAATATATAAGCGTGTGAATCAAATAAAAGTTGTATGAAGAAATTTTCAATCAAGAAGCACAATCCATGTGAATTTGAATAGACCAATGAGAGAATAACATATCAAAGTAAAAGTGGTGACTAATTTGCGGCCATGAAATTTTTAAATTTCATAAATTTGAATTAATGGATTAATTAATTAACACATGGACCAATAGAATGCAACCATGTGTAACATAAGGGCATGATTGACATTGTAGGAAATGATTAAGGGCAAAATGGTCATTTAGAGAGTTATATATATAAAGTGAACCATGAAATGAATGAAGAGAAGAGAGGCATTCGATCAAACAAGCAAAAACCAAAAGAAAAGGAGAGGAGACCATGAGGGAGAAAGTGTTGGCTAGAAAAAACAAAAATCAACAATTTGTTTTTACTAAAATTAAGAAATTTGCGGAACATTAAGTTTCAAAAACTTTTTAGAAAACTCAAGAACCCAAGATTCATCAAACAATGAAATAAAATAATATAAAGAAATAAAAATCAGATTTTTACCTTTTGTATTGATCTCTGTGGATTGCTCACCACCTTGCCTTCCTTGATATATCTCAAAACCAAGAAACAAGTGAGTGGACACAATTATATAGAATTGTGCTCACTTACTTTTTGATTTCTTTCTAAAAAAAAAATCAAATTAAATCAATGATTATAAGAGGTGAGTGTTTGATTTTTGGTTATACAAAGAACAAAGACACAAATTCTTGTTCTTTGTATTTGTTGAAAAAAAAAAAACTTCTTTTTCTTTTCTCCTATTGTTTTTCAAAAACCTAAACAACAACCAAAAACCTAGATGTAGAAAAGAAATTTTTTCTTTTTATAGGCAAACAATTAGGGTTTTAATTAATCAATATTAATATTGACCCTAATCTTATTATAATTAAACTTTTGCCCCATATAATATAATTAATTCAAAATTAATTCATATTATATTTTGAAATAGAACTTGTAACTTTTAATAAATTAATTCATAATTAATTTATACCAAAATCACTAAGAATCGAATTCAAGACCTCTTATAAAATTAATTAAATAATTATTAATTCATAATTAATAATTAAATAATTTGAATAATCAATATTATTCAAATATCAAGTGAACACAAATTTTGTTACTTATGTAACACCTGTAATTGGACGGTCCAATTACAACATTCTATATACATGTTTCTTATAGTAAAATGAGCTATCAAGGGGACCCGATGGACCTATAGTTTTGAGCTCCAATAATATCAGAATTATTAATTAAACTCTTTAATTAAATAATTCACTATTATTAATCTTAAAGTTACTCTACTAAAAACTTAAGATTGCACTCTCAAAACTGTAGATGTTTTTATACAATCTGAAATTTTTCAGTGTCCATTGATTTAATCACTACATATGATTTGACCCTCCACAAATAGTTCATAATTAGAGCTAGGTCAAATGTCCGTTTTACCTCTCTAATTATTTCTTGATCCTTAAGTACCATTGATTCTCTAATGAACAATATATTCATAACAACTTATGAATTTATCTTTTTGTTTACATATGAACAAAAAGTTGAGCGCTCTTATTGTTCAAGACCTGAATCAACCCTTAAGGGAACTACTTTTCTACTTCTCACAAGAAGGAGTGGATTCCACTATTGTATAGAATGTTCCCAGCTACTTACTAAATCATATCCCCAAAGTACGAAGTTATTGATCGGGTACCTACACCGATCTCACCCATGTCAATAAAAGGAAATAACTTAACAAGCAGGAGTTCATAATACACTTAGAATTAATATCAATTCATATATGATCATCTGGTTGATAAATATAAATCTCTAAGTTTAACGGATATTATTTAGAGACTTATATTTATCGTGGTCCAGTCCTATATAATATTTATTATATAAGGTGCCTCCATTTCCATGTCAGCACATGAACAGTCTTGGATAAGACTATCGTATCAAATACGAAAAGGACCACAACTGTAGATTTACCACAAATGAAGTACCCAACTTCGTTTGTTTTCTACGGACTCTTTAGATTACTTATTTCGAACTAAATCCATCTGTATATAACACTTATACACTTAGTTTGAAATTACATCAGTAATCAAGGATGTTTTTCATGATATTTACAATTTTTGCAAAAATATATAAATTGAATGAAATGAATACTTTATAAAAATTTATAAAACCGTTTACAATATTACAAGCTCTTAGGGCAGAAACCCCAACAATCTCCCACTTGCCCTAGAGCAGATGGGACATATCTCGTAATCCTAGACCCTCTAGATGACCTTCAAATACTTTAGCCGTTAAGGTCTTCGTAAACGGATCAGCAAGGTTGTCTTGTGATGCAATCTTCATCACTTTTACATCTCCCCTTCGTACGATCTCCCTAATGAGATGATATTTCCTCTCTATATGCTTCCCTCGTTTATGGCTTCTTGATTCTTTGGAATTGGCCACTGCACCACTATTATCACAATAAATGGTGAGTGGTTTATCCATGTCTGGAACAACTTCCAGATCAGCCAAGAATTTACGTAGCCATACCGCTTCTTTAGCTGCTTCACAAACTGCTACATATTCGGCTTCCATAATGGAGTCAGCAATGCATGATTGCTTAACACTCCTCCATGTAATGACTGCACTACCACGGGTAAATACTGATCCAGACGTAGATTTCCTAGAATCTTTGTCCGACTGAAAATCAGAATCTGTATATCCTAATGGGATCAAATCATCTCCAGAATATACTAGCATATAGTTTCTCGTTCTCCGAAGATACTTGAGAATATGCTTTACAACCACCCAATGATCAAATCCTGGATTGGATTGATAACGACTAACTATTCCCACCGAATAGCATATATCCGGTCTCGTGCATAACATAGCATACATGAGACTGTCTACTGTAGAGGCATACGGAATCCGTCTCATATCCTCAATTTGTTGAGGTGTCTTAGGACACTGTTCCTTAGACAAATGAACTCCATGATGAGAAGGTAAATAACCTTTCTTAGAGTTCTGCATCGAAAATCGCACAAGAATCTTATCGATATATGATGCCTGAGACAGCGCTAACAGTTTGTTCTTATGATCCCGTATTATTTGGATCCCAAGGACATAATTGGCCTCTCCCAAATCTTTCATTTGGAATTGGCTAGCGAGCCAGTTTTTTACGTCTGATAATACTCGTATATCATTCCCAATGAGTAGAATATCGTCAACGTAAAGTACAAGGAAAACCACTTTCTTATCGATAATCCATTTGTATACACAAGGTTCATAAATATTTTGCTCAAAACCATAAGACTTGATCGAAGTATCAAACCTTATGTTCCAAGATCGAGATGCTTGTTTAAGTCCATAAATGGACCTTTGCAACTTGCAAACCTTTTGCTTTTGACCTTGGGATACAAATCCCTCTGGTTGTACCATATAGATACTTTCATCAAGATTACCATTCAAAAATGCAGTCTTGACGTCCATTTGCCAAATCTCATAATCGAGACATGCAGCAATGGAAAGAAGAATCCGAATGGACTTAAGCATAGCTACTGGTGAGAAAGTTTCCTCATAGTCAACTCCCTCTTTCTCGGTATAACCTTTTGCCACTAGTCTAGCTTTGAAGGTCTCTACCTTTCCATCCACTCATTTCTTCCTTTTGTAGATCCACTTGCAACCTATGGGTTTTATCCCATCTGGTTGATCTACAAGTTCCCAGACATAGTTGGAGTACATAGACTCCATCTCAAGATTCATTGCGTTAAACCATTCTTCTTTATCAGAATCCTCTATTGCATTATGGTATGTAAATGGATCATCTACACTCTCATCAGAGATAGCAATCTGTGCCTCTCCGATCTTTCTGTAGCGGACTGGTGGTCTAATAACCCTCCCACTACGACGAGGTGGTAGATGATTCTAATGAGAATTTGTCTGACGTTCAGACGTGATCTGAATTATGTCTTTATCAACAACTATTGTTGATGGGGTACTGGTCGAACCAGGAAGTAATTCCTCTAGTACAACTTTACTTCGAGGTTTGTACTCTCTCATATAGTTCTCTTCAAGAAATGTAGCGTTTGTCGATACAAACACTTTGTTTTCTTCAGGACTATAAAAGAGTCCGCCCTTAGTCTCTCTAGGATAACCTACAAATAGGTAAACTTTTAAACGTGGTTCTAGCTTCCCAGTCTTGTTCTTCAGCACATGTGCTGGACAACCCCAAATGCGAAAATGTCGTAAACTAGCTTTGCGACCATTCCACAACTCCAAGGGTGTCTTTGGAACTGACTTAGATGGTACCACATTCAAAATATACATTGCAGTTTACAATGCATATCCCCAAAATGAACTAGGTAATGATGAGAAACTAAACATAGATCTCATCATGTCCAAAAGGGTTCGATTTCTCCTTTCTGCAATACCGTTCTGTTGAGGTGTTCCAGGAGCAGTCAGTTAGGATAGAATCCCATGCTCAAGTAAGTAATCCTCAAACTCTGAATCGAGATACTCACCTCTACGATCCGATCGTAGAGTTTTCAATGTTTTACCTAATTGATTTTCAACTTGAGCTTGAAATTGTTTGAACTTTTCAAAAGTTTCTGACTTCCGTTACATCAGGTAAACATACCCATATCTAGAATAATCATCAATAAAGGTGACGAAATATTCATAACCGCCTCTAGCTTTAACATTCATAGGACCGCAGACGTCCGAATGTATAAGCTCTAGTGGTTCCTTAGCTCTAAGCCCTTTACCAGTAAAAGGTCTTTTGGTCATTTTACCTTCTAGACATGATTCACAAACAGGTAAAGTGCCGATTTTTAACTCACTTAAATGTCCGCTCTTTACAAGTCTATCTAATCTGTCAAGGTTAATATGACCAAGTTTTAGATGCCAAAGATATGTGTCATCATTTTGAGAAATCTTTTGTCGTTTTATTTTTGGTTTTTCAACCTTAAACATTTCAGTATTAAACAGTGGGTTATGCATTAACGGTCTTAACACATATAAATTGTTTTCTTGTATCCCTGAACAAATTTTCAAACCATTTCTAGAAATAATAACTGATTTATTATAAAAAGAAACAGAATAATTAAATTCCAAAAGTTTGGATACAGAAATCAAATTTCTTTTAAAACCTGGAATAAAATAAACATTGTTCAGTATGATAAAACAATTATTATTGAAATGAAGTCTAACTTCTCCCACTGCCTTTGCTGAAACGATTTCCCCAGTCCCAACTCGCATGTTGAACTCGCCCTCACCAAGCTGCCTATAAGAGTCAATCAGCTGCAAAGAAGAACAAACATGATTAGTGGCTCCTGAATCAATTATCCAAGTGGATGAATCATCCTCCATTAAACAAGATTCAATAACTAGTAAATCATATTTACCTTTCATCTTCTTCTCTTTAAGCTCATTGAGGTACTTAGGGCGGTTCCTCTTCCAATGCCCATCCATACCACAATAGAAACACTTTCCTTTGGGCTTGGTGGCCTTGGTGCTCTTTTTGTTCTTCTTCTTGGTAGCTTGTGGTTTGGGCTTAGATGTAGCCTTTTTGGTGTTTCTCTTCCTCTTGTTTTTAGTAGAAGAAGAAAACTCAGTAACGTTTGCTTTACCAGACTTACTCTTATCCTTATTCATTGACTCATAAGTAGTAAGCTCATTAAGTAATTGTGTAAGTGAGTAAGTCAACTTGTTCATAACATAGTTACTCTTGAATTACATGAAACTCTTCGGAAGAGTTTCCAAGATCATACTCACTTGGCTACGTTCGTCTATTGCCCCTCCATGGCTTTCAGCTGTGTTAAAGTGGGTCATCATTTTCAAAACATGCTCTCGAACAGATGTACCCTCCTTCATCTTAGCAGTAGCAGCGGGCCTTTTCATCAACTGTGACCCATTTCTGATAGGTCTCGCGCATAGCACGTCCAGCATTATCTGCTGGCTGAGGAGGACAAGGTTGGGTCGTGACAAACTTAAGGTCCTCACAAACCAGGACTGCGTTCATATTACTTTTCCATTTGACATAATTTTCCCCATTAAGTTTATCATTAGCAAGAATAGAAATCAACGGAAATACCATTGCTGAAAATAAATAAAATGGAATTCATTTAATGTCAATTTGTAAAATTTAATATCATGTAATTTTGGCATAAAATTAAATATGATGCATGATCCACGAATAATGAATTATCAAAATCCCTAAAATTAATAATTATGCCAGGATAATCTAACATGCCAAAAATAGGTGCCGCCGTAGGGTAGGTCAAATATTTGTATGTTAGACTGAGACATTCTCAATCAAATAATATAACAGAAAACACTTTTTTATATATTATTTGACTACCGTTTTTCGGTCAAGAAAAATAATTAACAATTAATTATTTCCTTTATGAGTGTAACCCATCATTTCGGAGTCCATAGACTTAACTCGAGAATTGCCGCCATAGGGTAGGTCAATCACAAGATACATCTAGAATTCCTATCCGTTAGGAAGTCAACCTTGATCAACCTAAATGGACACCATCCGTAGGGGGACGATAACAAAGCCGTCTCGAGGCGCCATTTAAGTTTTACGGTGTTGAACTAATGATGGAGACCGCGGGATATATTGTCATATATCCCTCTCCCACTCACTATTTTAGGGTTAGGGATTTCTATTAAATTTTCCTAGTCATTGTCTTAGATTATTAATGGCTAAAAAGATAATCTAAATTACTAGGAATTTGTGTTTAGAGTTCGAAACTTATTAACACTTAATAAATTATCAGATTTTTAACATTTTGATTAGATTATTTTGATTAGATTTATAAATCGAATTAGATTTTTAAGTGTTAAAAATCCAGTAATTCATTACATTGGTTTCTGCCCTAAGAGCTTGTAATATTGTAAACGGTTTTATAAATTTTTATAAAGTATTCATTTAATTCAATTTATATATTTTTGCAAAAATTGTAAATATCATGAGAAACATCCTTGATTACTGATGTAATTTCAAACTAAGTGTATAAGTGTTATATACAGTTGGATTTAGTTCGAAATAAGTAATCTAAAGAGTCCGTAGAAAACAAACGAAGTTGGGTACTTCATTTGTGGTAAATCTACAGTTGCGGTCCTTTTTGTATTTGATACGATAGTCTTATCCAAGACTGTTCATGTGGTGACATGGAAATGGAGGCACCTTATATAATAAAGATTATATAGGACTGGACCACGATAAATATAAGTCTCTAAATAATATCCGTTAAACTTAGAGATTTATATTTATCAACCAGATGATCATATATGAATTAATCTTAATTCTGAGTGTATTACGAACTCCTGCGCTTGTTAAGTTATTTCCTTTGATTTACATGGGTGAGATCGGTGTAGGTACCCGATCAATAACTTCGTACTTTGGGGATATGATTTAGTAAGTAGCTGGGACCATTCTATACAATAGTGGAATCCACTCCTTCTTGTGAGAAGTAGAAAAGTAGTTCCCTTAAGGGTTGATTCAGGTCTTGAACAATAAGAGCGCTCAACTTTTTGTTCATATGTAAACAAAAAGATAAATTCATAAGTTGTTATGAATATATTGTTCATTAGAGAATCAATGGTACTTAAGGATCAAGAAATAATTAGAGAGGTAAAACAGACATTTGACCTAGCTCTAATTATGAACTATTTGTGGAGGGTCAAATCATATGTAGTGATTAAATCAATGGACACTGAAAAATTTCAGATTGTATAAAAACATCTACAGTTTTGAGAGTGCAATCTTAAGTTTTTAGTGGAGTAACTTTAAGATTAATAATAGTGAATTATTTAATTAAAGAGTTTAATTAATAATTCCGATATTATTGGAGCTCAAAACTATAGGTCCATCGGGTCCCCTTGATAGCTCATTTTACTATAAGAAACATGTATATAGAATATTGTAATTGGACCATCCAATTATAGGTGTTACATAAGTAACAAAATTTGTGTTCACTTGATATTTGAATAATATTGATTATTCAAATTATTTAATTATTAATTATGAATTAATAATTATTTAATTAATTTTATAAGAGGTCTTGAATCCGATTCTTAGTGACTTTGGTATAAATTAATTATGAATTAATTTATTAAAAGTTACAAGTTCTATTTCAAAATATAATATGAATTAATTTTGAATTAATTATATTATATGGGGCAAAAGTTTAATTATAATAAGATTAGGGTCAATATTAATATTGATTAATTAAAACCCTAATTGTTTGCCTATAAAAAGAAAAAGTTTCTTTTCTACATCTAGGTTTTTGGTTGTTGTTTAGGTTTTTGAAAAACAATAAGAGAAAAAGAAAAAGAAGTTTTTTTTTTTTTCAACAAATACAAAGAACAAGAATTTGTGTCTTTGTTTTTGTATAACCAAAAATCAAACACTCACCTCTTATAATCATTGATTTAATTTGATTTTTTTTTTTAGAAAGAAATCAAAAAGTAAGTGAGCACAATTCTATATAATTGTGCCCACTCACTTGTTTCTTGGTTTTGAGATATATCAAGGAAGGCAAGGTGGTGAGCAATCCACAGAGATCAATACAAAAGGTAAAAATCTTATTTTTATTTCTTTATATTATTTTATTTCATTGTTTGATGAATCTTGGGTTCTTGAGTTTTCTAAAAAGTTTTTGAAACTCAATGTTCCGCAAATTTCTTAATTTTAGTAAAAAAAAATTGTTGATTTTTGTTTTTTCTAGCCAACAGAAAGAAGAAGTAAGAAGAAAGAAGAAAAGGAAGAAGAAGAAGAAGAGACCAAGCTCAAGGGTGCTTCCATCAATCTTTTCATCTTGCTTTTATCAAGAATCATTCAAGAAGAAGTAAAGCTAATTAAGTAAGAAAAAATTTAATTATTTTCATGGTTAGTTTGATGGTAGTTTTTATAGGTGTTGATAGTACGGGTTATTGATGGAATTTTTTACATGAATAGAAGTTGATTATCTTCAAATTAAGCTCGGAAGTGGAAGGAAGCTCAAAACAAGAGTTAATCAAGAAAACTAGTACGGTAAGAGTTAGGGTTTTATGTAACTTTTCTAATAAAATTGAATTGATTTGATTTTAAGATGTTAGATGATTATTGGAGTAATTTGGAAGTAATTGATGCTTATGGAAATGAAAGAAATGAAATTGAATGTGTGGTATGTGTATGTATGGCTGAGGTGTAATTTTTGATATAATTGGATTGATTTTTGGTGTTTGAAGAATTTACATAAGGTTTGACATGATTTTAAGTTGATTTGTGGAAAGAAAATGAAATGAATGATTGATGGATGCATACTAGTATATTCGGTTAGATTGGGGTTTATGTGTGCTTGAAGTGATTTTGATGCTTTGATATAATTGTATAATGTTCTGGTATGGATTTAAGTTAATAGGTGTTAAGAAAATGAAAGAAACTTTGAGTTGGAATAACTTTGGGTATTGATTCGGCTATAGCATGGGTTTGGTGTGCAAAATTCAACTTGATCCTTTTGATGTATTTTATGGTGATATAAATGTATTTAAGTGAGTTTGAATGAAAGAAAGTGAAAGGAAATGATGTGAATATGTAATCCTGAACTTGGGTTGAATATGTGGAAATGGTGTAATTCTAGTATGGGATGTTATTGAGTTGAATTCAAGTGTAATTAATCTTGCCACCAAATGAATTAATTTGTGATAGATTTTATGGTGATATGTGACTTGTAGGTGGTGAGCCAACTAAAGAATCAATAGAGTGAAGTTGAAGGGCAAGCCATTAATTTGTAAGCCAAGTGAGTGTAAAACCCTTTTATAAATGTCAAATGCATATTTGAAATACTTTATGTGTTTTTATGAATTTTAAAGTATTTTGGTTATTGATGTGAGTGTAAAATGATTTTATAAGTGTTAAATGCACATTTAGTATGTTTTAAATGTTTTCAGGAATGTTAAAGTATTATAAAAGGCGAAATGAGTTTTATTGAAAATGCTAGTTTATGCATTTTTATGTATTTATTTAAAAGTGAAATGTTTTATGTATGAAAATTATGGAAATGTTGAGCTTTATGTTTAATGATTTTTATGGTTATGATTTTATATGTTTATGTTTATCGAATGGAAAGAAAGTGAATTATGATTGGCATGAAAAAGAAAGTTTTCAAACACCAATGGATTACCCTATGAATTATATGTGGAATTGACGGATATGAAATGATATAAATGGAAGTTTAGACCTGGCCAGAATACCCCTGCTTGTATGGCAAGTATTAGGAGGGCGTGTCACTAGCATCAGGGGGATTGAGTCTGTTAGTTGAGTAATGTCACCCTCTATATGTGTGGCTTATTATCTCACTTCACGTATGCAATATGGAATAATTCCGCTGCGTAGTTGTGAGATGTCTCATGTACATGGATACTATCACGTGGGGCTGTTGCCAGCTGGGGATGATGGTTCGTCCCGCCTAGCACTAAGGATGGTGGTTCATCCCGCCCAGTACACGTGACCATGTTATGCTGGGGATAGTGGTTCATCCCGCTCAGGGCACGTGACCATGTTGTGCTGGGGATGGTGGTTTGTAAACCCTCTATTTTTATTATTGTACGGATACCCAGGAACAGTCCCTAAGTGTCGATTAGAGACCCTAAATTAATTATGGAGACGCTTAAGGTCATAGAGAACCCATTGGAATTGATTTAAACCCAATTGGAGATTAATCGAGAAGTTAAAATGATAAATGAAGTTGAATAATTTTTAAGGTAGAAATGGATTAAAGTGAAAATAACTTTTAATAATTGTGGTCGTTGTAAGATTAAGCTAAAATCTAAGGGAGGAGAATGAAATTGTTTTAGGGTGTAAGTGGAATTAATGAGACTTGTGTGGAGGAATATAGAAGCCAAGAAGTATGTTTGACTTTTCAAAGTGAAAAGCAATCAAATAAAACCAGTAGCTTCTCTCGCGAGAAAGAAAAAAAGAAAGAAAGAAAGAAAAGAAAGAAGAAAGAAAAGAGAGAAGAGAGAAGAGAAGAGGATAAGAAGAAGAAGAAGGAGAGGACCACCGTCGGCCGACCAAGCCACCACCACCGTGCACCGTCGCCGTCCAGCCGTGAACTGAAGCCAAGTTGCAGCAAAACCGTGACAGACCGAAGCTGAAGACCAAGCTGAAACCGCGACGAGACAGCTCCGATCTATGCGGAGGAGACGCCGACGAGCTGCTCCAGCTCAACCTGCACCAAGATCAGCTCAAACCCGACCTGAATGGAGCTGAAACGGAGCTGATCCAGCGCCCAGAACAGCTTTCCACGTGTGCAGATCGGCGGCAGCAAAGACGGCAAATCGCGGCAGAACCAAGGGGGAAAGAGAGAGAGGAAGAGAGGGGAAGAAAAGAGGAAGGAAACCAGCCCAAACTCAGCTCAGATCCATCCCAAAAGCGAAGTAACGCAATAGAAAAAGGGGTGACGAGAGCGCTCAAGGATCGAGACGAGAGGATTAGGGGCTCCGCACGCGCTATTTTCAATCATCAGTTTTGTGAGTAAACTTTATTTGAAAGATTTTAAAAGTATTTGATATTATTAAGTTAATTTGATAAGTAACAGCATGAAATTACTTTAAATGCATTGATATGAGCATGAATTTAGAGATTGAAATGATGCTATTTTGTGCTTTTGCACTTACCAAAGATATCATAGTATTTAATGCACTCAGAAATCAGATTTTAGTGCTTTACGCACTCAGAAAAGAGATTTGTGCTTTTGCACCTGAAAGATAAAGTAGAAAAGGAAAAGTGTTTTCAAAACCAGAAAGTATCCCCTCAGGGATTTTCAGAGATTACAGAGCAGTTTAGACCCGATCGGTCTATCCCACTTCAGTTGGCACAGTCCTGGGGAGGGATAAGTCACTAACCAGGGGGATAAGTGTCAGAGTCTGTCAGTCGAGTCGCCATTACTGATGTGGGGTAGTGTTTCGTGTGCTATGGTTAGCGCTGAGAAATTCCGCACATGGCCACGAGATGTCTCAGGTTAGGCGAGCTATGGTTAGCGCTGAGAAATTCCGCACATAGCCGCGAGATGTCTCAGAGTTGACGAGCTATGGTTAGCGCTGAGAAATTCCGCACATAGCCGTTAGATTCTAGAGACCCCAGATTTAGGGATACTATGGTAATTTTGAAAGATATCGAGAAACAGATTTTAAAAGAAAAGCTTATTTGAGATAAAAGATATTTTATAATTATTATTGAAGTTATTTATGATTTACGGTTGAAAGTTTTGTATTTAAATACGTGCATGTGCTTAGAGATGAATTCTCTTGTTTAAGTTGATGTTTTAAAGATTTAAGTTTGAAATGTTTTAGAAACAAAGAATAGTTTTCAAACGTTTTCAGAGGAGGACGTTTTGAAAAAACAGATTTTCAAAGAAAAGATAAATTATCACCCACTGAGCTTTTAGCTCATTATTTTCTGTTTTATATAAAAACCTCCTCAGGTACTCTCAACAGGTAGCCGATCAGTAGCATTACCTCCAGCGGGTGAGCCAGTGCGACACGACATCATTGATTAGCTCATTTTGTTTCAGCAGTTATATTTTCATGTAAATATCTTTTGAAATGTATAAGTAATTTAAAAGTTGTAATTATTTGTTTATAACCGTTTTTAAACTGTTTTTGATTTAAATGCGGTCTATTGAATGTCATTTGAATTTTCATAAGTTGATTTTAACAATGAAATGCATGATTGAGGCCTACGGGCAACCAGAAGTTGGGTTGGTGATAAATTTTAGTCGAAGTGTTGTTTTTCTGTAAACAGGTTTTTCGGGAATGTTAAAAATACAGTTGTTATGCTGCCGAAATTTTATTAGAAAAATGAGTTTCGAAAATGAATTTAAAATTAAAATAAAAAATTTTTCCTATGCGTTTTTAGTTTTTAAAGAAAACTCAACCCAACAATGTTTCAGAAAGTATGAAAGAGTTTAGGGTTCGCTCCACGGGTTTCGCTTAGCCCAACGAGTCGGGTCTGGGAGGGATCCGTTGGGGTGCCCGGCGTGACCGACCGGATCAGAGTTAGAGGTATCCGGGTTGGGTCGCGTTATGGTTTGTCCCGTCCAGCACTATGGATGGTGGTTCATCCTGCCCAGGACACGTGGTCATGTTATGATGCTCTTTAAGTTCCATTGGTAGAGTTTCAATATACATGGAAATGCTTTTCCAAATGTTACATGATTTGTAGAAGTTATGAATTATTTTGTGCATTTTATAATTTTATGAAAAAATTGAAAACCTTCATGATGATTATGCATGAATTTGAATTTTAAAGTTTGCTTATGAAATAGTTAAAGTCTATATTTTGATTTCGAAATGTTTAAGAAAAGAAAAGAATTGCTTTCAAATGTTTTCGGGAGATGTATTTTCGAAAGGAAACATTTAGTTAGAAAAACTGTAACACTCACTGAGCTCCTGTAGCATACTATTTCATGAATTTTGTTTTAAAAACCTCCCATGGTGTAGGAACGAACGATCAGGGTACGCGCTCCCCTCCTTCGGAATAGATGGGTCGGACAAGCTTAAGATTCTATGAAGTCATATGCATTGCATTTTTGCATAAATGTGAAATGGGTTTATGTATATGATTTTTGGTGGTTGCATATATATTTTTGGGTTGTAAATTTGATAAACTTTACCACTATTGTGGTAACGTATTGTATAATGTAAATGAAATTGACAGACCCCTCTCCCTATAGGCAGCTTGTCCGACACCCCACGGAAGCCTTCCAGTTGATATCTGATCTGGTTGGAAAGTTCCCGTGAAGCAAAGTCGTTTTACTTTAAAAGCCTTCTAAATTTCTATTTGATTGCAGAAACGTGGAAAAATTTTTCATTTTAAATAACTTAGTTGCAAAATAGTTTCGTAAAAATTGGGGCAGCACAACGACTGTTTTTCTAAGTATGTCACCTTGTAAAAGCTTATAAAAATTGCACTTCAAAATTCACATTAATTTTCCCCAAATTACCGAGTCTCTAGCCCTCAATTTCTCAATCATAGCGCAACCATTTCAACAAGTTTAATCAGAAAATCGGAAGAGACAAGATTTATCTGAAGTAAAATAATTTTAAGCATAACTTAGTTTCACAATCTCAAAACAAAATATGTACAAGTGTTACAACTCTGGATAATTTTATTTACAAAACATTCTTTTACAATATATACATTTTAATTCACAGCATAGCACAATTGATCCACTTTGTCTTGAAGGGGTGTCCTTGCGACAGACGCACCAATACCTGCACCTAGGGAGGTTTGTTTAAAACACAAAAATTTGGGTGAGCTACAAAAGTCCTGTGAGTGTTAAGTATTTCTAATCAATTTGCTCTTTATAAAATTTCCTCTCTGAAAATGTTATGCTAAAACAGTTTAATGCTCTAATGTATAATCATGCTTTCCCTTAGAAATTTGAAATCATGCTTTCAATTTGAAATTTAAAATCATGTTTGCATAATAAATATGTAACATGTATGTGAATCATAAATAAAATTCCTGTTTCCTTTTCATTTAAACCTGATTCCAGTGGTGGTATTATTTTATGAAAATATCTTTTTAGGCTAAAATATTCAACCACTGTTGAGGCCAGGTTGGGGCTTGCCCTCGAGCGGTTAGGACCCGACCGCCTGACAAGTACTATACCCTCGATGATACGGTGGAATAGAATTTCTGCATCACTCAGGCCGCATTGGGTGGTAGAATGGAATTCCTACATTGCTCAAACCACCAAGACCAATAACGCAATGGAATTCCTACATCGTCGCATGGAAGCTAGCTCGCGAACTAAATATATACCCTGTACGTGCAAAGGGCGACACACTAGACTGAACAAATTGACATAGTCCCAATCTATGCTAGTGACAGACGACCTGACACTGCCATGCACGCTTAAGGTACTTTGACCGGCAATATCCTGATTTACCATTAGGGTGTACTATATGCAAAAGCTTTTCTTTCAAAACATGCTGGTTAATATTTATGAACTATATAAAACATTTTCGTAACTGATAATTGAGGAAAATAAAATTAAAGCAGCATTATAATGATTCACATATGCAATTTTTGAATTTTGGATTATGTTCAATCGATAAAATTCATATGAAACATTTCAATCATGAATTTTCTAAGCATAACATATTAAATTTTTCAAGCATGAATTTCTCAAAGCATAACATATATAAAACTCATTTAATTAGAAATAAAAACTTTCGAAAACATTTTAAAGACACTCACCGTCTCTATCTCGAAACCTACTAATTCAACCTTTCTTGCTTCCTCGCTACCTACACCATTTATACACTAATTTAGGCTATTTCGGAACCTAATTTCAAAGGTTTACAAACTACTATTTTCATCCACACAAAGCTACTCACAAGCTGCCATACATTTAATATATACAAGCTGTCCAAATTTTTCCTTTAACAATGCATATTCATTTGTCGCATGTAGTTTCCGAATCGTTGCCGTTTTATTCCATATGAATTCATTTAGTTGCGAATCCATTCCATTTGATTATTTATACATCCAAGCACTAATAAATTACTTCCAACATGTTGGCTTGAAAAAACAAAAATCAACAATTTGTTTTTCATAAAATTAAGGATTTTGCGGAACATTGAGTTTCAAAAACGTTTTTAGAAAACTCAAGAATCCAAGATCTATAAAACAATGAAATAAAAATAATATAAAGAAATAAAAATCATATTTTTACCTTCTGTATTGATCTCTGTGGATTGCTCACCACCTTGCCTTCCTTGATATATCTCGAAACCAAGAAACAAGCGAGTGGGCACAATTATATAGAATTGTGCTCACTTACTTTTTGATTTCTTTCTAAAAAAAAATCAAATTAAATCAATGATTATAAGAGGTGAGTGTTTGATTTTGGTTATACAAAGAACAAAGACACAAATTCTTGTTCTTTGTATTTGTTAAAAAAAAACTTTTTCTTTTCTCTTGTTTTTTCTCAAAAACATAAACAACAACCAAAAACCTAGATGTAGAAAAGAAACTTTTTCTTTTTATAGGCAAACAATTAGGGTTTTAATTAATCAATATTAATATTGACCCTAATCTTATTATAATTAAACTTTTGCCCCATATAATATAATTAATTCAAAATTAATTCATATTATATTTTGAAATAAAACTTGTAACTTTTAATAAATTAATTCATAATTAATTTATACCAAAGTCACTAAGAATTGGATTCAAGACCTCTTATAAAATTAATTAAATCATTATTAATTCATAATTAATAATTAAATAATTTGAATAATCAATATTATTCAAATACTAAGTGAACACAAATTTTTGTTACTTATGTAACACCTGTAATTGGACGGTCTAATTACAATATTCTATATACACGTTTCTTATAGTAAAATGAGCTATCAAGGGGACCCGATGGACCTACAGTTTTGAGCTCCAATAATATTGGAATTATTAATTAAACTCTTTAATTAAATAATTCACTATTATTAATCTTAAAGTTACTCCACTAAAAACTTAAGATTGCACTCTCAAAACTGTAGATGTTTTTATACAATCTGAAATTTTTCAGTGTCCATTGATTTAATCACTACATATGATTTGACCCTCCACAAATAGTTCATAATTAGAGCAAGGTCAAATGTCCGTTTTACCTCTCTAATTATTTCTTGATCCTTAAGTACCATTGATTCTCTAATGAACAATATATTTATAACAACTTATGAATTTATCTTTCTGTTTACATATAAACAGAAAGTTGAGCGCTCTTATTGTTCAAGACCTGAATCAACCCTTAAGGGAACTACTTTTCTACTTCTCGCAAGAAGGAGTGGATTTCACTATTGTATAGAATGTTCCCAGCTACTTATTAAATCATATCCCCAAAGTACGAAGTTATTGATCGGGTATCTACACCGATCTCACCCATGTAAATCAAAGGAAATAACTTAACAAGCAGGAGTTCATAATACACTCAGAATTAAGATCAATTCATATATGATCATCTGGTTGATAAATATAAATCTCTAAGGTTAACGGATATTATTTAGCGACTTATATTTATCGTGGTCCAGTCCTATATAATCTTTATTATATAAGGTGCCTCCATTTCCTTGTCACCACATGAATAGTCTTGGATAAGACTATCGTATCAAATACGAAAGGGACCGCAACTGTAGATTTACCACAAATGAAGTACCCAGCTTCGTTTGTTTTCTACGGACTCTTTAAATTACTTATCTCAAACTAAATCCACCTGTATATAACACTTATATACTTAGTTTGAAATTACATCAGTAATCAAGGATGTTTCTCATGATATATACGATTTTTGCAAAATATATAAATTGAATGAAATGAATATTTTATTAAAAATTTATAAAACCGTTTACAATATTACAAGCTCTTAGGGCAGAAACCCTAACAATCTCCCACTTGCCCTAGAGCAGATGAGACATATCTCGTAATCCTAGACCCTCTAGATGACCTTCAAATACTTTAGCCGTTAAGGTCTTCGTAAACGGATCAGCAAGGTTGTCTTGTGATGCAATCTTCATCACTTTTACATCTCCCCTTCGTACGATCTCCCTAATGAGATGATATTTCCTCTCTATATGCTTCCCTCGTTTATGGCTTCTTGGTTCTTTGGAATTGGCCACTGCACCACTATTGTCACAATAAAGGGTGAGTGGTTTATCCATGTCTGGAACAACTTTCAGATCAGCCAAGAATTTACGTAGCCATACCGCTTCTTTAGCTGCTTCACAAGCTGCTACATATTCGGCTTCCATAGTGGAGTCAGCAATGCATGATTGCTTAATACTCCTCCATGTAATGGCTCCACTACCAAGGGTAAATACTGATCTGGACGTAGATTTCCTAGAATCTTTGTCCGACTGAAAATCAGAATCTGTATATCCTAATGGGATCAAATCCTCTCCAGAATATACTAGCATATAGTTTCTCGTTCTCCGAAGATACTTGAGAATATGCTTTACAGCCACCCAATGATCAAATCCTGGATTAGATTGATAACGACTAACTATTCCCACTGAATAACATATATCCGGTCTCGTGCATAACATAGCATACATGAGACTGCCTACTGCAGAGGCATAGGGAATCCGTCTCATGTCCTCAATTTGTTGAGGTGTCTTAGGACACTGTTCCTTAGACAAATGAACTCCATGACGAGAAGGTAAATTACCTTTCTTAGAGTTCTGCATCGAAAATCGCATAAGAATCTTATCGATATATGATGCCTGAGACAGCGCTAACAGTTTGTTCTTACAATCCCGTATTATTTGGATCCCAAGGACATAACTGGCCTCTCCCAAATTTTTCATTTGAAATTGGCTAGCGAGCCAGTTTTTTACGTCTGATAATATTCCTATATCATTCCCAATGAGTAAAATATCGTCAACGTAAAGTACAAGGAAAACCACTTTCTTATTGATAATCCGTTTGTATACACAAGGCTCATCAATATTTTGCTCAAAACCATAAGACTTGATCGAAGTATCAAACCTTATGTTCCAAGATCGAGATGCTTGTTTAAGTCCATAAATGGACCTTTGCAACTTGCAAACCTTTTGCTCTTGACCTTGGGATACAAATCCCTCTGGTTGTACCATATAGATACTTTCATCAAGATTACCATTCAAAAATGCAGTCTTGACGTCCATTTGCCAAATCTCATAATCGAGACATGCAGCAATGGAGAGAAGAATCTGAATGGACTTAAGCATAGCTACTGGCGAGAAAGTTTCCTCATAGTCAACTCCCTCTTTCTGAGTATAACCCTTTGCCACTAGTCTAGCTTTAAAGGTTTCTACCTTTCCATCCACTCCTTTCTTCCTTTTGTAGATCCACTTGCAACCTATGGGTTTTATCCTATCTGGTTGATCTACAAGTTCCCAGACAGAGTTGGAGTACATAGACTCCATCTCGAGATTCATTGCTTTAAGCCATTCTTCTTTATCAGAATCCTCCATTGCATCATGGTATGTCAATGGATCATCTACACTCTCATCAGAGATAGCAATTTGTGTCTCTCCGATCTTTCTATAGCGGACTGGTGGTCTAATAACCCTCCCACTACGACGAGGTGGTAGATGATTCTGATGAGAATTTGTCTGACGTTCAGACGTGGTCTGAATTATGTCTTTGTCAACAACTATTGTTGACGGGGTACTGGTCGAACCAGGAAGTAATTCCTCTAGTACAACTTTACTTCGAGGTTTGTACTCTCTCATATAGTTCTCTTCAAGAAACGTAGCGTTTGTCGATACAAACACTTTGTTTTCTTCAGGATTATAAAAGAGTCCGCCCCTAGTCTCTCTAGGATAACCTACAAATAGGCAAACTTTTGAACGTGGTTCCAGCTTCCCAGTCTTGTTCTTCAGCACATGTGCTAGACAACCCCAAATGCGAAAATGTCGTAAACTAGCTTTGCGACCATTCCACAACTCTAAGGGTGTCTTTGGAACTGACTTAGATGGTACAACATTCAAAATATACATTGCAGTTTGCAATGCATATCCCCAGAATGAACTAGGTAATGATGAGAAACTAAACATAGATCTCATCATGTCCAAAAGGGTTCGATTTCTCCTTTCTGTAACACCGTTCTGCTGGGGTGTTCCAGGAGCAGTCAGTTGGGATAGAATCCCATGCTCAAGTAAGTAATCCTCGAACTCTGTATCGAGATACTCACCTCCACGATCCGATCGTAGAGTTTTCAATGTTTTACCTAATTGATTTTCAACTTCAGCTCGAAATTGTTTGAACTTTTCAAAAGTTTCTGACTTCCGTTGCATTAGGTAAACATACCCATATCTAGAATAATCATCAATAAAGGTGACGAAATATTCATAACCGCCTCTAGCTTTAACATTCATAGGACCGCAGACGTCCGAATGTATAAGCTCTAGTGGTTCCTTAGCTCTAACCCCTTTACTAGTAAAAGGTCTATTGGTCATTTTACCTTCTAAACATGATTCACAAACAGGTAAAGTGCCGATCTTTAACTCACTTAAATGTCCGCCCTTTACCAGTCTATCTAATCTTTCAAGGTTAATATGACCAAGTCTTAGATGCCAAAGATATGTGTCATCATTTTGAGAAATCTTTTGTCGTTTTGTTTTTGGTTTTTCAACCTTAAACATTTCAGTATTAAACAGTGGGTTATGCATTAACGGTCTTAACACATATAAATTGCTTTCTTGTATCCCTGAACAAATTTTCAAACCATTTCTAGAAATAATAACTGATTTATTATAAAAAGAAACAGAATAATTAAATTCCAAAAGTTTGGATACAGAAATCAAATTTCTTTTAAAACTTGGAATATAATAAACATTGTTCAATATGATAAAACAATTATTATTGAAATGAAGTCTAACTTCTCCCACTGCCTTTGCTGAAACGACTTCCCCAGTCCCGACTCGCATGTTGAACTCGCCCTCACCAAGCTGCCTATAAGAGTCAATCAACTGCAAAGAAGAACAAACATGATTAGTGGCTCTTGAATCAATTATCCAAGTGGATGAATCATCCTCCACTAAACAAGATTCAATGACTAGTAAATCATATTTACCTTTCATCTTCTTCTCTTTGAGCTCATTGAGGTACTTAGGGCAGTTCCTCTTCCAATGTCTATCCACACCACAATGGAAACATTTTCCTTTTGGCTTGATGGCCTTGGTGCTCTTTTTGTTCTTCTTCTTGGTAGCTTGTGTTTTGGGCTTAGCTGTAGCCTTTTTGGTGTTTCTCTTCCTCTTGTTTTTAGCAGAAGAAGAAGACTCAGCAACGTTTGCTTCACCAGACTTACTCTTATCCTTATTCATTGACTCATAAGTAGTAAGCTCATTAAGTAACTGTGTAAGTGAGTAAGTCAACTTGTTCATAACATAGTTACTCTTGAATTGTATGAAACTCTTCGGAAGAGTTTCCAATATCATACTCACTTGGCTACGTTCGTCTATTGCCCCTCCATGGCTTTCAGCTGTGTTAAAGTGGGTCATCATTTTCACAATATGCTCTCGAACAGATGAACCCTCCTTCATCTTAGCAGTCATCACAGCACAAACAGCTTCGTGCCGTTGCTGCTCAGAAGGTTGCCCAAACATGCCCTACAATGACTCTAGCATCTGAGTTACTGTTGTCATTGACTCGTGCTTGGTAGCAAGCACATCAGACATCCCTGCTAACAAGTAGCAGCGGGCCTTTTCATCAGCTGTGACCCATTTCTGATGGGCCTCGCGCACAGCACGTCCAGCATTATCTGCTGGCTGAGGAGGACAAGGTTGAGTCGTGACAAATTTGAGGTCCTCACAGACCAGGACTGCGTTCATATTACTTTTCCATTTGACATAATTTTCCCCGTTAAGTTTATCATTAGCAAGAATAGAAATCAACGGAGATACCATTGCTGAAAATAAATAAAATAGAATTCATTTAATATCAATTTGCAAAATTTAATATCATGTAATTTTGGCATAAAATTAAACGTGATGCATGATCCACGAATAATAAATTATCAAAATCCCTAAAATTAATAATAATGCCACGATAATCTAACATGCCACAAATAGGTGCCGCCGTAGGGTAGGTCAAATATTTGTATGTTAGATTGAGACATTCTCAATCAAATAATATAACAGAAAACTCTTTTTCATATATTATTTGACTACCGTTTTTCAGTCAGGAAAAATAATTAACAATTAATTATTTCCTTTATGAGTGTAACCCATCATTTCGGAGTCCATAGACTTAACTCGAGAATTGCCGCTGTAGGGTAGGTCAATCACAAGATACATCTAGAATTCCTATCCGTTAGGAAGTCAACCTTGATCAACCTAAATGGACACCATCCGTAGGGGGACGATAACAAAGCCGTCTCGAGGCGCCATTTAAGTTTTACGGTGTTGAACTAATGATGGAGACCGTGGGATATATTGTCATATATCCCTCTCCCACTCACTATTTTAGGGTTAGGGATTTCTATTAGATTTTTCTAGTCATTGTCTTAGATTATTAACGGCTAAAAAGATAATCTAAATTACTAGGAATTTGTGTGTTATTAAAGTTCGAAACTTATTAACACTTAATAAATTATCAGATTTTTAACATTTTAAAATCTAATTTAATATATCCATTTAATGAATTACTGGATTTTTAACACTTAAAAATCTAATTCAATTTATAAATCTAATGAATTACCAGATTTTTTAACATTTAAAAATCCAATTCAATTTATAAATCTAATCAAAATAATCAAAATTACAAAGAATAGATTTAATATGATATCATCCGATTTTAACTAATTAAAATCTAATCCACATTATGAATGCCAATTTATTGAAATCAAATTTCTAATTTGAAACCTATGATTTTCTATTAAAATCAATTCAAATTATTTTAAAGGCATTCCATGTATTATTTTTCTATTTATACTAATAAACAATTTTAATAGCAAAATAAAAATAATACATATGATGCATGTCATGTTATAATGTAGTGAGTAGGCACTTCATGATTCTATATGACATATTTTTAATGCATGTACATGTTATATATATTTATCCATTCATCTCATGAAAATAAAAAATAAATAAATAAATAACATGTGTATGACCGGGTTCTTTGGTTTTAACGACCTACAACTAATTTTAAGATTACAAAAATTAACCAAGGCATTCCTTGGCCTTCACTTGTAGTCTTCATAGTCTTCATGGTCTTCAAGGTCTTCATGGGCTTATAATTAAATCTAATTTAATTATCAAAAAACTTCTATCAAATAGATTAGACTAGAAAAGCCCATTTCTTGATTTATGGATCCAAGAAAATTATCCAATCATATCGATATTTTCAATAGTGTTACAATTGAAATGGAAACCCCAAAAATATGGAACACATAATTTTAGGGACTATTATTATAATTTTATTTGTTTGCACATCTAATGTGCAACGCATCTAATGCGCATACATTTATTCATAATAAATGTCTTATTGGACCGTTCAAAACAGCCGCATTAATAATCCATTTCAATTCAAGTAATTATATTTTAAACGGTAGTTTTAAATACTATTAAATAAAACCAGCCGTTTTCAAAATAATTTTCCGTTTCAAATCATAATTATACCATTCAAAACAGCTGCATTAAAAATCCATTTTAATGCAATTAATTATATTTTAAACGGTAGTTTTAAATACAATTAAATAAAACCAGCCGTTTTCAAAATAACTTTCCGTTTCGAATCATAATTATACCATTCAAAACAGCCACACAATAAATTTCCATTTATACAATTAATTATGTTTGAAATGGTAGTTTTAAATGCAATTAAATAAAACCTTCCATTTTCAACATAAAAAAAAATCTGATTCGAATCATAATTCTGGCACAGCAAATCAACCCCGTTGACATCAATCTTCAGCTTTAATTGTTAGGCATTGTGCCCTAAGAGCTTGTAAATTGTAAACGTTTAAATAAATTATAAATAAATAAGTTTATTTTATTCAAATTAATGTGCATTTATGAAATGTTTGCTTCATACGAATATCATGTAACATCCATGATTACTTATGTAGTCTCAAATTAAGTATGTAAGTGTTATATACAAGAGGATTTAGTTTGAGATTAGTAATCAAAAGAGTCCGTAGAAAGCAAACAAAGCTGGGTACTTTGTTTGTGGTAAATCTACAGTTGCGGTCCATTTCGTATTTGATACGATGATCTTATCCGGGATTGTTCATATGGCGCTATGAAAATGGAGGCACTTATATAATAGAGATTATATAGGACTGGACCACGATAAAATGAGTTTCTTATTAATATCCGTTGAACAAAGAAATTCTTATTTATCGATTAGATGATCATATATGGATTGATCTTAATCCTGAGTGTTTAATGGACTCCTATTTGTTGGGTCATGTCTTTTGATTTACATGAGTGAGACTGTTATAGATTTACGGTCAATATGCTTCGTACTTTGGAGATGTGATTTAATAAATGGCTGGGAACATTCTACATAATAGTGGAATCCACTCCTTCTTGCGAGAAGTAGATGAGTAGTTCCCTTAAGTATTGATTCGGGTCTTGAACAATAAGAGCGCTCAACTTTGTGTTTATGAGTAAATGGAAAGATAAATTCATAAGTTGTTATGGATATATTGTTCATTAGAGAATCAATGGAACTTAAATGGAATAAGATATAATTAGAGAGGTATAACGGATTTTAATAACCTAGCTCTAATTATGAACTACTCGTGAAGGATCGAATCATATGAAATGATTAAATCGATGGACACTGAAAATTCAGATTGTGTAAAACATCTACAATTTTGAGAGTGCAACCTTAAGTTTTTAGTGGAGTAACTCTAAGGTTAATAATAGTGAATTATTAATTAAAGAGTTTAATTAATAATTCCGATATTATTGGAGCTCAAATTGTAGGTCCATTTGGTCCCCTTGCTAGCTCACAACCACATAAAGAAACAAGTTGAAGAATATAATTGGATTGTCCGATTATTGATGAACATATAAATTTATGTACATATTCATAAATTATTTAAATAATTTGATTATTTAAATATTTATAATTATTTAATTAATAGTTAATTATTTAATTATTTGTAGAGGTCATGGGTTCAATTATAAATGATGTCATTAAATTAATTATGATTTAGAATCATTTAAATTTAATGAAAAATCATTTAATTAATTAATGAAAATAATAATTTTAATTGGAATAAGATTCCATTTAAATTATATTAAAAGAGTTTTAATTTAATAGGAATTAGATTTCATATTAAATTAAAAGAATAGAATTCTAATCCAATAAGGAATTTGATTCCATAATGGATATGAATTAAGTCTTTCAATTTAAATAGGAATTTGGATTCCTTGTTAAATAAGAAGTGCCCTAGTTTACCAATATATATAAAAAAATGTTTTTTATGATTGGGAAGTGTAATGGTGATTGAGAGAATTTTTGGCTACTTGAACCAAAAATTTTCATTGATTAAAAATCACCAAATAACCATCTACTTCAAAAGAATCTTCAAAAAGATTGTGCCCACACACAGTTTCTTTTGTGAAGAGTCATAGCAAGGAAGATCAGGTGGTGAAGAATCTGCGAATCAAAAGGGATCAATTCAATCTTCATGCAAGGTAAGATTCGATCTTATTATTTTAATTATTGAATCGTTATTACTAGAATCGATCGGGTATGTTTTATTTGAAAATTTTTAAAATTCACGTTTCCGCATTCGAATTAAAATCGAAATTTTTTCCTTCAATTGGTATCAGAGCTTGGTTTTTTAAGGCTTATAATTAAATCTAATTTAATTATCAAGAACCTCCATCAAATTGATTGGGTTACAAGCCCATTTCTTGATTTTAAAGCCATCAAAAATTATCCAAAACGAGTGAATAATTTTTTTTTTTTTTTTGTAATTTTTACGATTGAAAACGGAAACCTGAAACTCGAGAAAATTCGAAGACGGATCGCATTTGGGACTATTTGGAAACAGTCCAGCTACTGCCATATGGCAGCAGCTTTGTGCTGCCAAGTGGCATCTACAACTTGCCACCTGGTGCATGTTGACTGCTGCACTTGGTGTGCATCGCACATGCACACTTTTTGCATGCCATCTGGTTGTACATCACATGCACACTCAACAGCTCATCTGTTTTGTGCACAACTATTTGTGCAAACTCGGTCACTTCAGAAGAGACCAAACAGACGTGGAAAAACTGGTTCAAAACCAGTTTTCTGCGCACAGCAAACTGGTTCAAAAACCAGTCCTTTATGCGCAGTCTAACGCACAGCAAAACTGGTTCAAAACCAGTTCATACAACCACACCATACAGCACAAACGCAACCAGTCCCCAGACCTGCACACTGCTGTCAAACTGCACAGGCACAACCAGTCCTATTTCGCAGCGAACCAGTGCACCAGGCACCAGCCGCGCCAACGCAGTAGCCGTACCAGCGCAGCAGCCGCACCAACGCTGCGCACTGCAGTCCAGCCGCACCAGCGCATCAGCCATGCGCGTTACTGTCCAACCGAACCAGCGCATCAGCTCAGCCGCAGACCCAACTGGTTCAAAAACCAGTCCGCACAGCCGCTCAGCCGCACAGGCCGTGAAACGCAGCGAATCAGCACACCAGATACCATCATGCATTGCTGACTCCACTATGGAAGCCGAATATGTAGCAGCTTGTGAAGCAGCTAAAGAAGCGGTATGGCTACGTAAATTTTTGGCTGATCTGGAAGTTGTTCCAGACATGGATAAACCACTCACCCTTTATTGTGACAATAGTGGTGCAGTGGCCAAAACCAAAGAACCCGGTCATACACATGTTATTTATTTATTTATTTTTTATTTTCATGAGATGAATGGATAAATATATATAACATGTACATGCATTAAAAATATGTTCTATAGAATCATGAAGTGCCTACTCACTACATTATAACATGACATGCATCATATGTATTATTTTTATTTTGCTATTAAAATTGTTTATTAGTATAAATAGAAAAATAATACATGGAATGCCTTTAAAATAATTTGAATTGATTTTAATAAATTTTTTTCTTTTCTCTTGTTTTTTCTCAAAAACATAAACAACAACCAAAAACCTAGATGTAGAAAAGAAACTTTTTCTTTTTATAGGCAAACAATTAGGGTTTTAATTAATCAATATTAATATTGACCCTAATCTTATTATAATTTTATTTGTTTGCACATCTAATGTGCAACGCATCTAATGCCCATACATTTATTCATAATAAATGTCTTATTGGACCGTTCAAAACAGTCGCATTAATAATCCATTTCAATTCAAGTAATTATATTTTAAACGGTAGTTTTAAATACTATTAAATAAAACCAGCCGTTTTCAAAATAATTTTCCGTTTCAAATCATAATTATACCATTCAAAACAGCTACATTAAAAATCCATTTTAATGCAATTAATTATATTTTAAACGGTAGTTTTAAATACAATTAAATAAAACTTGCCGTTTTCAAAATAACTTTCCGTTTCGAATCATAATTATACCATTCAAAACAGCCACACAATAAATTTCCATTTATACAATTAATTATGTTTGAAATGGTAGTTTTAAATACAATTAAATAAAACCTTCCATTTTCAACATAAAAAAAATCTGATTTGAATCATAATTCTGGCACAGCAAATCAACCCCGTTGACATCAATCTTCAGCTTTACATTTTCAAAAAAAAATAAAGCCTAAAACTATTGAATTACAACAAAAAAAAATTGCCACAAACGGCTTACATATTAATCGAATAAAAATTTGCCACAAACGGCTTACATATTAATCGAATAAAAAGTTGCCACAAATGGCTTACATATTAATCGAATAATATAACCAAAGAACCATACAATTAACGATCATACCATGCAATCCCATTCATCAAACATGAATATAAAATATGCATATCAATAATCAAATCAAAATAATAGTGTCTACTCATTGACATACATAATCAATACAGAAGGTAAAAATATGATTTTTATTTCTTTATATTATTTTTATTTCATTGTTTTATAGATCTTGGATTCTTGAGTTTTCTAAAAACGTTTTTGAAACTCAATGTTCCGCAAAATCTTTAATTTTATGAAAAACAAATTGTTGATTTTTGTTTTTTTTCAATCCATCAATTGGTATCAGAGCCAAGGTTTTCAATAAAACAATGAAATCATCTACTTCAAAAGGATCTTCAAAAGATTGTGCCCACACACAATTTCTTTTGTGAAGAGTCATAGCAAGGAAGATCAGGTGGTGAAGAATCTGCGAATCAAAAGGGATCAATTCAATCTTCATGCAGGGTAAGATTTGATCTTATGAATTAATTATTGAATCGTTATTACTAGCATCAATTGGACATGTTTTATTTGAAAATTTTTAAGATTCACGTTTCCGCATTCGAATTAAAATCGATATTTTTTTCCCTTCAATTGGTGGGTTTCTGCCCTAAGAGCTTGTAATATTGTAAACGGTTTTATAAATTTTAATAAAATATTCATTTCATTCAATTTATATATTTTGCAAAAATCGTATATATCATGAGAAACATTTTTCTAGTGTCCATTGATTTAATCACTACATATGATTTGACCCTCCACAAATAGTTCATAATTAGAGCAAGGTCAAATGTCCGTTTTACCTCTCTAATTATTTCTTGATCCTTAAGTACCATTGATTCTCTAATGAACAATATATTCATAACAACTTATGAATTTATCTTTCTGTTTACATATAAACAGAAAGTTGAGCGCTCTTATTGTTCAAGACCTGAATCAACCCTTAAGGGAACTACTTTTCTACTTCTCGCAAGAAGGAGTGGATTTCACTATTGTATAGAATGTTCCCAGCTACTTATTAAATCATATCCCCAAAGTACGAAGTTATTGATCGGGTATCTACACCGATCTCACCCATGTAAATCAAAGGAAATAACTTAACAAGCAGGAGTTCATAATATACTCAGAATTAAGATCAATTCATATATGATCATCTGGTTGATAAATATAAATCTCTAAGGTTAACGGATATTATTTAGAGACTTATATTTATCGTGGTCCAGTCCTTATATAATCTAAGACAATGACTAGAAAAATCTAATAGAAATCCCTAACCCTAAAATAGTGAGTGGGAGAGGGATTTATGACAATATATCCCGCGGTCTCCATCATTAGTTCAACACCGTAAAACTTAAATGGCGCCTCGAGACGGCTTTGTTATCGTCCCCCTACGGATGGTGTCCATTTAGGTTGATCAAGGTTGACTTCCTAACGGATAGAAATTCTATATGTATCTTGTGATTGACCTACCCTACGGCGGCAATTCTCGAGTTAAGTCTATGGACTCCGAAATGATGGGTTACACTCATAAAGGAAATAATTAATTGTTAATTATTTTTCCTGACCGAAAAACGGTAGTCAAATAATATATGAAAAAGAGTTTTCTGTTATATTATTTGATTGAGAATGTCTCAGTCTAACATACAAATATTTGACCTACCCTACGGCGGCACCTATTTGTGGCATGTTAGATTATCGTGGCATTATTATGACCGTTTAAAATACAATTAAATAAAACTTGCCGTTTTCAAAATAACTTTCCGTTTCGAATCATAATTATACCATTCAAAACAGCTGCATTAAATTTTAAAGGCATTCCATGTATTATTTTTCTATTTATACTAATAAACAATTTTAATAGCAAAATAAAAATAATACATATGATGCATGTCATGTTATAATGTAGTGAGTAGGCACTTCATGATTCTATATGACATATTTTTAATGCATGTACATGTTATATATATTTATCCATTCATCTCAAGAAAATAAAAAATAAATAAATAAATAACATGTGTATGACCGGGTTTTTAGGGATTTTGATAATTTATTATTCGTTAAAACCAAAGACCAATTGTTGGAATGAAAAAACAAAAATCAATAATTTGTTTTTCATAAAATTAAGGATTTTGCGGAACATTGAGTTTCAAAAACGTTTTTAGAAAACTCAAGAATCCAAGATCTATAAAACAATGAAATAAAAATAATATAAAGAAATAAAAATCATATTTTTACCTTCTGTATTGATCTCTGTGGATTGCTCACCACCTTGCCTTCCTTGATATATCTCGAAACCAAGAAACAAGCGAGTGGGCACAATTATATAGAATTGTGCTCACTTACTTTTTGATTTTTTTCTAAAAAAAAATCAAATTAAATCAATGATTATAAGAGGTGAGTGTTTGATTTTGGTTATACAAAGAACAAAGACACAAATTCTTGTTCTTTGTATTTGTTAAAAAAAAACTTTTTCTTTTCTCTTGTTTTTTCTCAAAAACATAAACAACAACCAAAAACCTAGATGTAGAAAAGAAACTTTTTCTTTTTATAGGCAAACAATTAGGGTTTTAATTAATCAATATTAATATTGACCCTAATCTTATTATAATTAAACTTTTGCCCCATATAATATAATTAATTCAAAATTAATTTATATTATATTTTGAAATAGAACTTGTAACTTTTAATAAATTAATTCATAATTAATTATACCAAAGTCACTAAGAATTGGATTCAAGACCTCTTATAAAATTAATTAAATAATTATTAATTCATAATTAATAATTAAATAATTTGAATAATCAATATTATTCAAATACTAAATGAACACAAATTTTTGTTACTTATGTAACACCTGTAATTGGATGGTCCAATTACAATATTCTATATACACGTTTCTTATAGTAAAATGAGCTATCAAGGGGACCCGATGGACCTACAGTTTTGAGCTCCAATAATATTGGAATTATTAATTAAACTCTTTAATTAAATAATTCACTATTATTAATCTTAAAGTTACTCCACTAAAAACTTAAGATTGCACTCTCAAAATTGTAGATGTTTTTTTTTATACAATCTGAAATTTTTCAGTGTCCATGGATTTAATCACTACATATGATTTGACCCTCCACAAATAGTTCATAATTAGAGCAAGGTCAAATGTCCGTTTTACCTCTCTAATTATTTCTTGATCCTTAAGTACCATTGATTCTCTAATGAACAATATATTCATAACAACTTATGAATTTATCTTTCTGTTTACATATAAACAGAAAGTTGAGCGCTCTTATTGTTCAAGACCTGAATCAACCCTTAAGGGAACTACTTTTCTACTTCTCGCAAGAAGGAGTGGATTCCACTATTGTATAGAATGTTCCCAGCTACTTACTAAATCATATCCCCAAAGTACGAAGTTATTGATCGGGTATCTACACCGATCTCACCCATGTAAATCAAAGGAAATAACTTAATAAGCAGGAGTTCATAATACACTCAGAATTAAGATCAATTCATATATGATCATCTGGTTGATAAATATAAATCTCTAAGGTTAACGGATATTATTTCGAGACTTATATTTATCGTGGTCCAGTCCTATATAATATTTATTATATAAGGTGCCTCCATTTCCATGTCACCACATGAATAGTCTTGGATAAGACTATCGTATCAAATACGAAAGGGACCGCAGCTGTAGATTTACCACAAATGAAGTACCCAGCTTCGTTTGTTTTCTACGGACTCTTTAAATTACTTATCTCAAACTAAATCCACCTGTATATAACACTTATACACTTAGTTTGAAATTACATCAGTAATCAAGGATGTTTCTCATGATATATACAATTTTTGCAAAATATATAAATTGAATGAAATGAATATTTTATTAAAAATTTATAAAACCGTTTACAATATTACAAGCTCTTAGGGCAGAAACCCCAACAATCTCCCACTTGCCCTAGAGCAGATGAGACATATCTCGTAATCTTAGACCCTCTAGATGACCTTCAAATACTTTAGCCGTTAAGGTCTTCGTAAACGGATCAGCAAGGTTGTCTTGTGATGCAATCTTCATCACTTTTACATCTCCCCTTCGTACGATCTCCCTCATGAGATGATATTTCCTCTCTATATGCTTCCCTCGTTTATGGCTTCTTGGTTCTTTGGAATTAGCCACTGCACCACTATTGTCACAATAAAGGGTGAGTGGTTTATCCATGTCTGGAACAACTTCCAGATCAGCCAAAAATTTACGTAGCCATACCGCTTCTTTAGCTGCTTCACAAGCTACTACATATTCGGCTTCCATAGTGGAGTCAGCAATGCATGATTGCTTAATACTCCTCCATGTAATGGCTCCACTACCAAGGGTAAATACTGATCCGGACGTAGATTTCCTAGAATCTTTGTCCGACTGAAAATCAGAATCTGTATATCCTAATGGGATCAAATCCTCTCCAGAATATACTAGCATATAGTTTCTCGTTCTCCGAAGATACTTGAGAATATGCTTTACAGCCACCTAATGATCAAATCCTGGATTAGATTGATAACGACTAACTATTCCCACTGAATAACATATATCCGGTCTCGTGCATAACATAGCATACATGAGGCTGCCTACTGCAGAGGCATAGGGAATCCGTCTCATATCCTCAATTTGTTGAGGTGTCTTAGGACACTGTTCCTTAGACAAATGAACTCCATGACGAGAAGGTAAATGACCTTTTTTAGAGTTCTGCATCGAAAATCGCATAAGAATCTTATCGATATATGATGCCTGAGACAGCGCTAACAGTTTGTTCTTACGATCTCGTATTATTTGGATCCCAATGACATAACTGGCATCTCCCAAATCTTTCATCTGGAATTGGCTAGCGAGCCAGTTTTTTACGTCTGATAATATTCCTATATCATTCCCAATGAGTAGAATATCGTCAACGTAAAGTATAAGGAAAACCACTTGCTTATTGATAATCCGTTTGTACACACAAGGCTCATCAATATTTTGCTCAAAACCATAAGACTTGATCGAAGTATCAAACCTTATGTTCCAAGATCGAGATGCTTGTTTAAGTCCATAAATGGACCTTTGCAACTTGCAAACCTTTTGCTCTTGACCTTGGGATACAAATCCCTCTGGTTGTACCATATAGATACTTTCATCAAGATTACCATTCAAAAATGCAGTCTTGACGTCCATTTGCCAAATCTCATAATCGAGACATGCAGCAATGGAGAGAAGAATCCGAATGGACTTAAGCATAGCTACTGGCGAGAAAGTTTCCTCATAGTCAACTCCCTCTTTCTGAGTATAACCCTTTGCCACTAGTCTAGCTTTAAAGGTTTCTACCTTTCCATCCACTCATTTCTTCCTTTTGTAGATCCACTTGCAACCTATGGGTTTTATCCCATCTGGTTGATCTACAAGTTCCCAGACAGAGTTGGAGTACATAGACTCCATCTCGAGATTCATTGCTTTAAGCCATTCTTCTTTATCAGAATCCTCCATTGCATCATGGTATGTCAATGGATCATCTACACTCTCATCAGAGATAGCAACCTGTGCTTCTCCGATTTTTCTATAGCGGATTGGTGGTCTAATAACCCTCCCACTACGACGAGGTGGTAGATGATTCTGATGAGAATTTGTCTGACGTTCAGACGTGGTCTGAATTATGTCTTTGTCAACAACTATTGTTGACGGGGTACTGGTCGAACCAGAAAGTAATTCCTTTAGTACAACTTTACTTCGAGGTTTGTACCCTCTCATATAGTTCTCTTCAAGAAACATAGCATTTGTCGATACAAACACTTTGTTTTCTTCAGGACTATAAAAGAGTCCGCCCCTAGTCTCTCTAGGATAACCTACAAATAGGCAAACTTTTGAACGTGGTTCCAGCTTCCCAGTCTTGTTCTTCAGCACATGTGCTGGACAACCCCAAATGCGAAAATATCGTAAACTAGCTTTGCGACCATTCCACAACTCCAAGGGTGTCTTGGGAACTGACTTAGATGGTACAACATTCAAAATAGACATTGCAGTTTGCAATGCATATCCCCAGAATGAACTAGGTAATGATGAGAAACTAAACATAGATCTCATCATGTCCAAAAGGGTCCGATTTCTCCTTTCTGCAACACCGTTCTACTGGGGTGTTCCAGGAGCAGTCAGTTGGGATAGAATCCCATGCTCAAGTAAGTAATCCTCGAACTCTGTATCGAGATACTCACCTCCACGATCCGATCGTAGAGTTTTCAATGTTTTACCTAATTGATTTTCAACTTCAGCTCGAAATTGTTTGAACTTTTCAAAAGTTTCTGACTTCCGTTGCATCAGGTAAACATACCCATATCTAGAATAATCATCAATAAATGTGACGAAATATTCATAACCGCCTCTAGCTTTAACATTCATAGGACCGCAGACGTCCGAATGTATAAGCTCTAGTGGTTCCTTAGCTCTAAGCCCTTTACCAGTAAAAGGTCTTTTGCTCATTTTACCTTCTAGACATGATTCACAAACAGGTAAAGTGCCGATCTTTAACTCACTTAAATGTCCGCTCTTTACAAGTCTATCTAATCTGTCAAGATTAATATGACCAAGTCTTAGATGCCAAAGATATCTGTCATCATTTTGAGAAATCTTTTGTCGTTTTGTTTTTGGTTTTTCAACCTTAAACATTTCAGTATTAAACAGTGGGTTATGCATTAACGGTCTTAACACATATAAATTGTTTTCTTGTATCCCTGAACAAATTTTCAAACCATTTCTAGAAATAATAACTGATTTATTGTCAAAAGAAACAGAATAATTAAATTCCAAAAGTTTGGATACAGAAATCAAATTTCTTTTAAAACCTGGAATATAATAAACATTGTTCAGTATGATAAAACAATTATTATTGAAATGAGGTCTAACTTCTCCCACTGCCTTTGCTGAAACGACTTCCCCAGTCCCGACTCGCATGTTGAACTCGCCCTCACCAAGCTGCCTATAAGAGTCAATCAGCTGCAAAGAAGAACAAACATGATTAGTGGCTCCTGAATCAATTATCCAAGTGGATGAATCATCCACCACTAAACAAGATTCAATGACTAGTAAATCATATTTACCTTTCATCTTCTTCTCTTTGAGCTCATTGAGGTACTTAGGGCAATTCCTCTTCCAATGTCCATCCACACCACAATGAAAACATTTTCCTTTGGGCTTGGTGGCCTTGGAGCTCTTTTTGTTCTTCTTCTTGGGAGCTTATGTTTTGGGCTTAGGTGTAGCCTTTTTGGTGTTTCTCTTCTTTTTGTTTTTAGCAGAAGAAGAAGACTCAGCAACGTTTGCTTCACCAGACTTACTCTTATCCTTATTCATTGACTCATAAGTAGTAAGCTCATTAAGTAATTGAGTAAGTGAGTAAGTTAACTTGTTCATAACATAGTTACTCTTGAATTGTATGAAACTCTTCGGAAGAGTTTCCAATATCATACTCACTTGGCTACGTTCGTCTATTGCCCCTCCATGGCTTTCAGCTGTGTTAAAGTGGGTCATCATTTTAAAAACATGCTCTCGAACAGATGAACCCTCCTTCATCTTAGCAGTCATCACAGCACAAACAGCTTCGTGCCGTTGCTGCTCAGAAGGTTGCCCAAACATGCCCTGCAATGACTCTAGCATCTGAGTTGCTGTTGTCATTGACTCGTGCTTGGTAGCAAGCACATCGGACATCCCTGCTAACAAGTAGCAGCGGGCCTTTTCATCAGCCGTGACCCATTTCTGATGGGCCTCGCGCACAGCACGTCCAGCATTATCTGCTGGCTGAGGAGGACAAGGTTGAGTCGTGACAAATTTGAGGTCCTCACAGACCAGGACTACGTTCATATTACTTTTCCATTTGACATAATTTTCCCCGTTAAGTTTATCATTAGCAAGAATAGAAATCAACGGAGATACCATTGCTGAAAATAAATAAATGGAATTCATTTAATATCAATTTGCAAAATTTAATATCATGTAATTTTGGCATAAAATTAAACGTGATGCATGATCCACGAATAATAAATTATCAAAATCCCTAAAATTAATAATAATGCCACGATAATCTAACATGCCACAAATAGGTGCCGCCGTAGTGTAGGTCAAATATTTGTATGTTAGACTGAGACATTCTCAATCAAATAATATAACAGAAAACTCTTTTTCATATATTATTTGACTACCGTTTTTCGGTCAGGAAAAATAATTAACAATTAATTATTTCCTTTATGAGTGTAACCCATCATTTCGGAGTCCATAGACTTAACTCGAGAATTGCCGCCGTAGGGTAGGTCAATCACAAGATACATCTAGAATTCCTATCCGTTAGGAAGTCAACCTTGATCAACCTAAATGGACACCATCCGTAGGGGGACGATAACAAAGCCGTCTCGAGGCGCCATTTAAGTTTTACGGTGTTGAACTAATGATGGAGACCGCGGGATATATTGTCATAAATCCCTCTCCCATTCACTATTTTAGGGTTAGGGATTTCTATTAGATTTTTCTAGTCATTGTCTTAGATTATTAACGGCTAAAAAGATAATCTAAATTACTAGGAATTTGTGTGTTATTAAAGTTCGAAACTTATTAACACTTAATAAATTATCAGATTTTTAACATTTAAAAATCTAATTTAATAATAGTCCCTAAAATTATGTTTGAAAATGGAAGGTTTTATTTAATTGTATTTAAAACTACCATTTCAAACATAATTTTAGGGACTATTATTATAATTTTATTTGTTTGCACATCTAATGTGCAAACAACATGCATAAAATCATGCTAAACCATCCAAAACACAGAAAATGAAAACCAAGACAGCTTGCACATAACATGTCCGTTTTTGTCCGTACGACATCCATATGAATCCTAATTCAATTCTTTCAATTTCTATGATTATTCTAGTATCCCAATAACTCAATAAGTCATTCAAAAGTATCAAAACCAGTAGCTATCAACTCTAGCACACCTTGGCCGAATGCTTCACAAATCATACACAACTTTTTCATTTTTCATTTTAACTTCATTTCAACTTATTTCCAAGCATTTGCAAGCATAAAACTCATCCATATCATTCAAACTCATTTTGAACCTTTGTCCATCACTTTAGCTGTGACTCATACCAATACAATTAATCTATTTTCTTCAAGTTTTCACATAGAAAATCACATGGAAACTATATCAATATCATGGCAACAACTAACACCCTAAATTTCCAAAATCAAGTTTCCATTTCATTTTCGATTTTGAGTGAATAAACTCACATTGGAAATCACTTGAAACCACTTTGAAGAGCTGGTTGTCGTGACCACCTAGCTTCTCCCTTTTGGTTCTCCTCCTTTCGGCTTCACTTTCTTTCTCTCACACTTTGTTTGCTTCTTGTTGTCTCTTGGTTTGAATTGCCTCTCTTGCTCTTTTCTCTCAAATGGATGGCAACAAACACATTCAATTTGATTTCTCTTGAAATGGCTTATATATATTGCATTGGAATTGAATTTGCCATTGGACTTTTTCAAAATTACCATTATGCCATCCACAAAGGCTTGACAAGTGTCACCATGCATGCATCCTCCTTGACAAGTGGCGTTCATGCACTAAATCTCCTTGACATGTGTCAATTATGCGCATCCTTTCGTATTTTCGTTTAATACGAGCTTTCCAAAAACATTCATAATGGGTTACTCCGAGATCTTTTCAAAACTTCTCTTAAATTTTTCAGGGCCTATATTCAAATTTCTCTCGTCCTCCCTATAGTCCCCAAATTTCCTAAAAGTCATTCCATACCCTAATTTGGGTCCCCATAATCTTAAAGTTAACTTTAAAATGCCTTTTGATATAAATCCGATTAAAAATCCGGATTTTTTTTTCGAAGGGATCTTTTAGGATTCTAAAATATCCTTTAAACTTTTTGATATTCAATAGGGACCCCGGTCAAACCATTATTAATCTTCGAAATCCTTTCGTAATTCCGACGGGATCCTAAAATATTTCTAATCCACCCATGATTCAATAATTATAAACTTATACACCTCATATACATATTACTAGATCAATAGAATAATTTTATTCACTTTAGACTTATACACATGTCCAGAAATGCATATTACAGAAACAATTATGAATACCTTTTATATGGAAATATTTGGATGTTGTATAAAAGCTTTTGATTTGTGAATGAATGTTTACTTCTAAAGTTTTGAAATGATTTTATTTGAATTAGATAAATTTGTGACTACGGAATGAAATTGAAATGGACCGAAGGTCTTTTGGAAGTTGAGATGATGTTTGAAAATTTAGAAGTGCTTTTATTATTTGCAAGTAATTTGCAAGAATTTTGGGAAATCTTGAAAAACAGTTGAAATGCTGCCAAAATTTTTAGAAAAGTTAAACTATGAAAAAGAGAATTTTATGGTTTTAATTTATAAGTTTATGAAATGTTCTTAAGTTTTCAAGCTTTGCTCCTCCGAATCTCTTTCGGGTCTTGTGAGTTAGAGTCCAAAAGGGTTCCGTGGGGTGCCAAGCAGGCACTTGAGCCTCGAGAAGGGAAAGGTTGGGGTAGGTCCCATCAAGGTTGGTATCAAAGCAAAGATTTTTGTATGATTTTGAGATGAAGTTTTAAAAAACATGTAAATGTTGGTTTTGTCGAATAATTTTTCTGTAATTGCATAAGTCTTCAACATTATTTTTATCATCATTATTTTATGCATTGCATGTAACTGAACTTCATAGAATCACGCATTGTTAAGGCCGTCCAATTACGAGGAGGGTAGCTGAAGAGGCACCCGTACCTGCCGAGGAATGCATTAACGAATCAGTCAACATCCCAACAAATCGAACTTAGGTAGGACCCTCATAGCCTACAGACCTAGCAGGAAGGAATATAAATGTAGAACAGATGGTGAGACACCCTTTCCCGGACCGCCACTAGGCTCCTATCCGAGAGGTACGCCCGGGCACTCTATCGATTTCCTTTAGCCCGTCTCGACGAACTAAAAGACAATCGAGGAGCGAACCCTCTAACTTTGTCTTTAACTTTCTTTGAAAAGTCATTAGAAATTTCGCGCGCGACTAAATTTTATAAACCTTAAACTTTAAATATGATTTTGGGTTGGTTTTAACTTAAAAATTTGGTCATTTAGAAAACTAAATTTCGGCAGCATAACGGCTGCAAAATGAATAATACCAAAACCTGCAGTTTCAAAATAAAACACTTCAACTAAATCCTTTTCAATTGCCAACCCAAACTTTTCCCAACAAGTTCAATAAAATGTAATTATTTTCCACAAAACACAAGTTCCATAGTAAACTCATGACCATTCCAAATGAACTACTTTTTATCACAACTCAAACTACACTTTATTTACAAATGTACAAATATGCACATGCTATATGCAAAATCTTCAAAAAGCAAGAAGCATAGCCAACTTGATGCCCACCTATTGCGATGGAGGAGATTGTCGATCACCCACAAAAGTACCTAAGGAGGTTAAGGAAAAATAAAGAGTGAGCTAGATAGCTCAGTGAGTGCATTTAATCTTTAGAAAACTAAACTTTAACTTAAACTAAACTTTTCTTAAAAGCTTTTACAATAAATTTCTATTTCTTAAAACATAATTCATAAGTCTCATTCATTCTTTGCATAGCATTATAAAAGCACTTTGTAAACATACATAAAACATTCATTTGCAAAAGCAATATAATGTTACAAACTTTAGAAAAGCACCATTTCGTAACCCAAATCTCTGATCACATGTGACTTCACTCGCTAATGCCGCAATGTGAAGATCACGTGGCTTTGTATACTGACACCAATCGTGACCCAAATCTGGAACTCTCAACACTACCTGCAGAATCTCTACATCGCATAAATGTAGTGTGAGACTATATTCCATAAAGTAGGGCACTCACTCACTAGGCACTCTAATCCCATACACACACGGTTAGTGATTTGTCCCACAACTTGCCCTACTAAATAGTATATACTATACGGGTCGGAACTCGATAATTGGAGGGTACTAATGGCCTTTGAAAATCTGGTTTTCTCAAATGCTATGCCTTAAAATTTCTTTCTTGGTGCACAAGACACTAACTTTAAATCTTGTAAGCTTTAAACTTAGAGTTCTTGGACTCTTTTCTTAGCTTAATTGCAACAAGAGCTCTCGAGCTTCGTTCTTGAAACTTTCTTTAAATCTTTGAAGCTTTAAAATTATAAACTTGCGCCCTTGGGCTCATTTTGCTCAAATCTATATAACATGCATAAGTATTCAGATAATTAAGCATGCAAAAGCAAAAATGTGATTTCATATGCAAAAGCATAAAACTTTTGAAAATTCATTCATAAAAAGTGCACTCACCTTGACTTGTAGCTCAACTAAACAAACCTCAAAGACCCTCTCTTGGCTCGGTCAAGTGCTCCTCACCTACACAAAGATAGGCAAGCTTAGAATAGGCTAAAAATGCATAAAGATAATGCATTGGAATGCACCTAAACGCTCTTGCACAATGACATTGTCTATGCACTAGTAACTTCCAATCTCCATTTTTCTTCAACCAACGCTTCAAAATTCCGATTTCTTTGCATGAATCCTACTTATCTATCCCTAGGAACATGCCCAAGTGGTCCATTTCATCAATTGAAGCTTGGAACGAAAAATTATGATTTTTGACCCCCTAAACCCGAATGTGATGCACAGCCCCCCTCGGGCATGCTTTTGCTTCGATTCTTGTTCCAAGACACTTCTTATCTCTCAATGTGGTCACACGTAAAATTTCGTCGAATTCTAAGATCGTTTGATATGGTTTCTAGCCTAAAAACCCACTTTCAGGACCACCTTTTAAGGGGCTTACTCACACCTTTGTAATTTAACTTCAATTATCTATCTTGAGTGTTCCCTAACTCTTATACACTCATTCATGATCATACATGGCAAAGAAATGTGGAAGAGAAGGGACATTGGTTGGTGCCCTTCACTAGTGCATTACAATGCCCAATAACTCTATGTATGCCTTAGTGCATTCTAATCTCTTCAATGCATTGTCTAGCTTATCTTAAAATTATTTTGAGCCTTCAATGGATGGAATTTGTTGGATGTCCCTACACTTTTACCTTGACCAAACCTACCTTAGTGTATACACCAATTATGGCTTTTCACTTTCTTTGCATTTTAATAGCTTAGTTCACTTAGGAATTTAATCAAACACTTGGTAGGCAAGCAATTAAACTAAACCAAGCTTAATCAACTCACTTAGGGTTCTACCATATACAACCCTATGATCCATTCTTTCACTAGGTTTTGTTCATTTCATTGTCAACAACTCATCCATAAACTCATCTCATAATCTAACACTAAAGCCCTATCAAAAATCAACTCAAAACTTAACTTGAAACCAACATGGAATGATACTTAAAATTTCACCAAACTAATCTCAATTCAAGAATTCTTACCTCTTTTAACTTGAATTAAGCTCTTGGGATGTTAATCAAACTTGGGAGAGCTTAATTTGATGAGTGGGAGTCTTGGATTGCATGATCACCTATACTTCTCTTCCTTTCTCCTTGGTTGCCACACTTTCTTTGGTTTTTCTTTGATCCCGTATGTATGCTTCTCTTGCCCAAAATGACTAAGTGTTTGATTATATATAAGGTTTCTTTGACTCATTTGACCACCTTTTGATATTATACTATAATCCTAAGCCTTTTAAAATTGCTCTTGACCATGGAAAGTCTTGATTTCTTATAATTTGGTCCTTAATTTTTAAAATACATTATCCTACTTAAATCTAATGGAAATGACTATAATGCCCCTTCTTGGAACTTGTTCTAAAATCATATTCCATGACTTTTATCAAGTTCTCTACACAATTTAAAGGCTTAAATTTGGCATTTGTCATTTCGTTCTCAAACTCTATCATATTTTTATTTAACTCTTAAAAGAAACATTCTTCAATTCTATGTCCCTTAACTTGGCTCATCCACTAATACTAAACTAATCACGTATGTGGATGAGGGTTTACAGATGGCTCATGTATTAGTAGCGGCAATCTGTCAGTCACGAGAAGCAGGGAACTTCAGTGAAAGGGGCTCGAAAGTTAGGAGCCAAGAATTATAATGGGATTGGTGAACCAAAGAGAGAGTTTTATTATGGTTGGAGAATAATGAAAGCACCTTGAAGTCATGGGATGCTTTAGTGTTATTGTAAAATCCGAAATTTCATGAATGATACTTCTGAAGGAATAGTACCTTCGGACGGAATAGTATTTTTAAATGAATCGTATTTTCAAATAACTAGTATATCCAGATGAATGATATTGTCAGATGAATAGTATTTTTGAATGAATAGTGATTTTTCGGATGAATAGTGATTTTCTGGAAAATGAACCAAGTGAATCCCAAGTTCTGGAATGAGTAATAAAGTATAATAAAACTAGAATGGAGTGAAAATGAATCCGTTTGAATAATTTTCAAGGGCTCCGAAGGTTATTTTACGAAAATACACTCTTATGGACGGAAATATGGATGTCGTTAATCTAAACTCTGTTCGAATTTTTTGAAGCATGGAATTGAATGTTAAGACACCAAATTAGAGCATTACATAGTCAATTTGATGATTAGGTAACCATATAATATGTTTTTAATTATTTAGAGATAAATAGAGATAATTCTGAATCCAATCGGAATTTCGAAAAGATTTTCGGATTTAGAAAATTTTAAAAAAAATCTAAATGAGTATTAAGATACTCAAGAGGTAATTTAAAAACCTAAATGACCCCTTCGAAAGAAATTCGAATTGAAACGAAATCAATCCGAAAATCGTCAAAGACGATTTAGTGATTTTACAGACAGCTAAAAAGGGGCATAAAATGATTTTTAAGAGTCACCAAGGCTACTTGGAGTATGTATGTAGTCTGAATATAGGCTCTGGAGAATTTTGCTAGAATTTCGAAAAAGTGCAAGAAAATTCAAATCCGGGCATTTCGAAAAGCTCGTATTGAAATAGAAAAGCATAAAGGATTAAAGGAAGACAAGTCAAACAAGCAACCCATAGAAATGTGACACTTGGCAAAGAGATAAGGTTGAGGACACTTGTCAAGTTTCTAATGGATGACAATTTGATAATTTTAGGCAAAAGTAAGGACAAAATGGTAAATTGGATAGTTAATATATAAAGTGAGGGCATGAATGGATGGAAAACAAGTGACATTCGGCCAAAGGAAGCAGAAATTTGGAGCAGCCATGAAAGGAAGCAAAATCGTGAGAAAAGTAAGGAAAAAGAAAGAAGAAGAAGAAAGAAGAAGAAGAAGAGGAAGAGGAGGAGGTTCCAAGGTGTCTCCATCAATCTCTTCTCCTTGTTTTCATCAAGAAATAGCCATGGAAAAATTGAAGAGAAGTTCGTAAGTGAGTTAATTTTATGGTTAGTTTGATGTGTTTTTAAGAATTTATGATCAATTAAGTTATTGATGAAATTTATAGTATATTTAGGAGTTGATTAACTTCAAATTGAGATTAGAAAGCAAAGGGAGCTTCAAGGAGTTGTGATCAAGGAAAATTAGTAAGGTAAGTTTAGTATTTTATAACATAATGCTATGAAATTTTATGGATTGTGATTTTTATGGCTTTAGTTGATTAATTGGTGTTTAAATGATGCATTTTAATACGATTTTTGAGCTTGAAATGAAGAGAATTGATTGATGGTGTGATATACTAGTATGTTATCATAATGGAGAACATGGTGTAATTGAAATATTTTTAATGTGTAGATGAATTTATAAGAGGTTTTATATGATTTTGAGATGATTTATTGAAAGAAAAATCAAGAGCATAGATGGTTGAAATGTAAGTTAGTGTATGGTCAAGTTATGTTTATGCATGAGCTTCAGTTTATTTTAATGTGTAATATGGTTATATTATGTTTTGGCACAAAATTAAGTTGATTGGTGCAATTAGAAATGAAAGAAAATGATTGTGTAGGTGTGTTGTATAGTGTACGGCCAAACGAAAAAATGTGGTGTAATTGGAATGATTTTTGATGTTTGATGAAATTACATAAAATTTCATATGATTTTAAGTTGAATTGTGAAAAGAAAATGAAAAGAATGGATTGTAATGCATGATGATGATTTTTGACTAGAATGGGGTGTATATGTATTTGAATTGATTTTTTTAAATGTTGACTTCATTTTTAATGTGTCTTAATTATTTTTCATGAGTATTAAATGATTTGAGAATATGACATGGTTTTATGGAAATACTAGTCTGTGCACATATTATGTACATGCCTGAACTTGACAAATTTTATGCATGAAATTATGAAAATATGAAGTTAATTTTAATGTCATTCAAGATGATGCTTGCATGTGATTATAATTGTTGAATAAAAAAAATGAAATTGAACCGTGAATGGCATGAAAATGTAGTTTTCAAAGACCAATGGATTACCCCATGTTTATACTATGGAATTGACGGATATGAAATGAAATGAATGAATGATTAGATCCAGCCGATGTAAACTCTCATTCACATACGTGACTAGTTTAGTATTAGTAGATGAGCTAAGTTAAGGGACATTGAGTTTAAGAGTGTTTCTTTTAAGAGTTAAATAAAGAGATGATAGAGTTTGAGAAAGAAATGACAAATGCCAAATTTAAGCCTTTAAATTGTGTGGAGAACTTGATAAAAGTCATGGAATATGATTTTAGAACAAGTTCCAAGAAGGGGCATTATAGTCATTTACATTGGATTTAAGTAGGATAATGTATTTTAAAAAAAAAAGTGTTAAGGACCAAATTGTAAGAAATCAAGACTTTCCATGGTCAAGAGCAATTTTAAAAGGTTTAGGGTCATAGTATAATATTGAAAGGTGGTCAAATGAGTCAAATGAGCCTCATATATAATCAAACACTTGGTCATTTTGGGCAAGAGAGGCATACATACGGGAACAAAAAGAAACCAAAGAAAGAAAGCAAAGAAAGTTATGGCAACCAAGGGGAAAGAAAGAGAAATATAGGTGATCATCCAATCCAAGACTCTCACTCATCAAGTTAAGCTCTCCCAAGTTTGATTAACATCCCAAGAGCTTAATTCAAGTTAAAAGAGGTAAGAATTCTTGAGTTGAGATTAGTTTGGTGGAACTTTAAGTATGATTCCATGTTGGTTTCATGTTAAGTTTTGAGTAGATTTTTGATAGGGCTTTAGTGCTAGATTATGAGATGAGTTCATGGATGAGTTGTTGATAATGAAATGAACAAAACCTAATGAAGAAATGGATCATAGGGTTGTATATGGTAGAACCCTAAGTGACTTGATTAAGCTTGGTTTAGTTTAATTGCCTGTCTACCAAGTGTTTGATTAAATTCCTAAGTGAATTAAGCTATTAAAATACAAAGAAAGTGAAAAGCCATAGTTGGTGTATACACTAAGGTAGGTTCGGGCAAGCTAAGGGTGTATGGACATCCAATAAATTCCATCCATCCAAGGCTCAAAATAAGTTTAAGATAAACTAGACAAGGCATTGAAGAGATTAGAATGCACTAAGGCATACATAGAGTTATTGGACATTGTAATGAACTAATGAAGGGCACCAACCAAACACTTGGTAGACAAGCAATTAAACTAAACCAAGCTTAATCAAGTCACTTAGGGTTCTACCATATACAACCCTATGATCCATTTCTTCACTAGGTTTTGTTTATTTCATTATCAACAACTCATCCATGAACTCATCTCATAATCTAGCACTAAAGCCCTATCAAAAATCTACTCAAAACTTAACATGAAACCAACATGGAATCATACTTAAAGTTAGGGAACACTCAAGGATAGATAATTGAAGTTAAATTACAAAGGTGTGAGAAAAGCCCTTTAAAAAGTGGTCCCGAAAGTGGGTTTTTAGGCTCGAAACCATATCAAACGATCTTAGAATCCAACGAAACTTTACGGGTGACCACATTGAGAGATAAGAAGTGTCTTGGAACAAGAATTGAAGCAAAAGCATGCCCGAGCTTGGCTGTGCATCACATTCGGGTTTAGGGGGTTAAAAATGGTGATTTTTCGTTTCAAGCTTCAATTGATGAAATGAACCATGTGGGGATGTTCCTAGGGATAAATAAGTAGGATTCATACAAAGAAATAGGAAGTTTAAACCATTGGTTGAAGAGAAATGGAGATTGGAAGTCACTAGTGTATAGACAATGTCATTGTGCAATAGAGTTTAGGTGCATTCCAATGCATTATCTTTATGCATTTTTAGCCTATTCTAATCTTGCCTATCTTTGTGTAGGTGAGGAGCACTTGATCGAGCCAAGAGAGGGTCTTTGAGGTTTGTTTAGTTGAGCTACAAGGCAAGGTGAGTGAACTTTTTATGAATGAGTTTTCAAAAGCTTTATGCTTCCGCATATGAAATCATATTTTTGTTTTTACATGCTTAAATACTTGAATACTTATGCATGTTATATAGATTTGAGTAAGATGAGCCCAAGGGTGCGAGTTTATAATTTTTAAAACTTCAAAGATTTAAAGAAAGTTTCAAAAAAAAAATGGAGCTCGAGAGCTCTTGTCTCAATTAAGCTAAGAAAAGATTCCAAGGACTCTAAGTTTAAAGCCTACAAGATTTTAAGTTAGTGCCTTGTGCACCAAGAAAGAAATTTTAAGGCATAACATTAGAGAAAACTAGATTTTCAAAGGCCATTAGTACCCTCCAGTTATCGAGTTCCAACCTGTACGGTATATCCTATTTAGTAGGGTAAGTTTGTGGGACAAGTCATTAACCATGTGTGTATGAGATTAGAGTGTCTAGTGAGTGAGTGCCCTACTTTATGGGATATGGTCTCACACTGCATTTATGCGATGTAGAGATTCCGCATGTAGTGTTGAGAGGTCCCAGATTTGGGTCACGATTGGTGTCAGTATACAATGCCACATGATCTTCACATTGCAACATTAGCGAGCGAAGTTGCATGTGACCGAAGGTTAGGGTTATGAAATGGTGCTTCTCTAAACTTTGTAACATTATATTGCTCTTGCAAATGAATGTTTTATATATGTTTGCAAAGTGCTTTTATAATGCTATGGAAAGAATGAATGAGATTTATGATTTATGCTTTAAGAAATAGAAATTTATTGTAAAAGCTTTTAAGAAAAGTTTAGTTCTAGGTAATGTTTAGTTTTCTAAAGATTAAATGCACTCACTGAGCTATCTAGCTCACCCCTTATTTTTCCCTAACCTCCTCAGGTACTTTTGTGGGTGATCGATGATCTCCTCCGTCGCAATAGATGGGCATCAAGTCGGCTATACTTCTTGCTTTTTGAAGATTTTGCATATAGCATGTGCATACTTGTACAATTGTAAATAAAGTGTAGTTTGAGTTGTAATAAAAGGTAGCTTATTTTGAATTGTCATGAGTTTACTATGGAACTTGTGTTTTGTGGAAAATAATTACATTGTTATTGAACTTGTTGGGAGAAGTTTGGGTTGGCGATTGAAAGGGATTTAGTCGAAGTGTTTTATTTTGAAACTGCAGGTTTCGGTATTGTCCATTTTGCAGTCGTTATGCTGTCGAAATTTTGGTTTTCTAAATGACCAAATTTTTAAGTTAAAACCAACCCAAAACCATATTTAAAGTTTAAGGTTTATAAAAGTTAGTCGTGCGCGAAATTTCTAGCGATTGTTCAAAGAAAGTTTAAAGACAAAGTTAGAGGGTTCGCTCCTCGATTGTCTTTTAGTTCGTCGAGACGGGTTAAAGGAGATCGATGGAGTGCCCGAGCGTACCTCTCGGATAGGAGCCTAGTGGCGGTCCGAGAAGGGGCGTGTCAGGTGGTATTGGAGCCCAAGATTTAAGAAAGTGTTGAAGTTGTTTTGAGTTTAGTTTGGAGCTTGCATAAATTGCATGTTTTCGAGTATACATTCCATGATTTCTTAAATGATTTTCATGCATTAAAAAAGTCTCATGTTCATGCATTTTTGAATCTTACAGAAGCATGCAACGCCGAGGTCGCCCGAGGACAAGGAGGGCAGCCGCAGAGACACTCATACTAGAGGAGGAACATGTTGATGAGTCTATCAACGTGCCTAGTAGCTCCTCACACCCAGAACCACCACCCCAGCCTGTTAGACCCGAGCAACCGCAGGTAGATGTGGAGCACTTAGCATAGGCAATAGCAGCGGCAGTTAATCAGTAGCGAGAACAGGCTCGAGTGACCATAGAGCACGCCCATAAGTTAGGCGCCAAGACCTTTGATGGCACAGGAGAGCCCGAACAGGCACTCTCATGCCTAGAGGCTAATGAGGAGATTTTTCAGATCATGGGGTGTACTGACGAGCAAATGGTAAACTTCTCAGCCTTCCTATTGAAAGATAGAGCAAAGGATTGGTGGAAAGCATTTTAGAGTGAGACGCCCCAATACGAACCGCCACTAGACTCCCATCCGAAGGGTACGCCTGGGCACCCCAACGAATCCCTCTAAGCCAATCTTGATGGGGAAGAAGGCATTCGAGGAGCGAACCCTCTTAACTTAAAACTTAACTTTAGCAGAAGCTTAATCTTTTAAACCTTAAAGTTGAAATGGTTTGGGTTGGTTTGACACTATTCATTTGGTCATTTTTAAAGCTTAAAACTGGCAGCATAACAGCTACAATTTGGATAAACCAAAAACCTAAAAATCAATTTGGACACTTCGAAATATAATCACAATCCAACCCAACTTCTCGCAATCCAATTTATCAACATAAACACAAAAATTTGAAACCTTCAAAGACAAGATATAAACATGCACTTTTAAATCTAGCAAGCTTGATTTTACAAGCACAAAATGGTGCACTTTTACACAACTCAAAAGATGTCACTCTTTTTATACAAAATGTACAAACATATGCAATATACAAAAGACCCAAAATATGCTTATTACATTCTTCAAGAAGCAAATGCCAACACTTGCGCCCACTTGAATACGAAGGAGGGAGGCTTCACTAGTCTTTACCCACACAAGTACCTGAGGAGGTTTTAAAAACAACTTGAAGAGTGAGCTATAAAGCTTAGTGAGTGCAATAGTTTATAAACTTAACTTTACTTTCTGAAAACTTCCTCGTTAGAAAACTTTAATAAAATTTTTTATTTCTTAAAAGATAATTAAAGTATAAATCTCATTCAATTGCATAGCATCAATATAAACAACGGATAGTAAACTGGTAAAGCATAAATTTGAACATGCTTAAAAATAACTGAACTTTATAAAAGCACCATTCGTAACCCTAATCTCTTGACCACACGGCGACTTAGCTAAGGCCGCAGGTGTGGTAGGTCATAAGGTGATGTATCTGACATCCACCGCAACCAACTCTCTGAGACCTCTCAGCAACTACGTGCGGAATTTTGCATCTCTAACTGTAGTGCGAGACCATATCCCACAAAGTAGGGGCGACACAGTCACTCATAAGTCTAACCACACAGTTAGTGACTTGTTTCCCCCAACCCTTGCTTTACTAAGTGGGATATACCGTACGGGTCTGAACTCGATAAACTGGTGGGTACTTATGACTTCTGAAAATTTTATTTTTCTATAATACTGTGCCATTCAAATCTTTGTACTTGGTGCACAAGCACAAAAGCTTTAACTTGAAAGCTTTAAACTTAAGTTCTTGGACTCGTTTACTTTATAAATACAATACATACATTTAAATACAAGAACTTATACATGCAAAAGCATAAAATCTAGCTTATCAATACAAAAGCATAAAATCACTTTAGAAAACTCTTTGAAAGTGCACTCACCTTAAGCTTGGGCTTAACTCAAATGAGCTTCAAAAGCCCTCTCGTGATCGGGTCGGATGCTCCTCACCCACACATGATAAGCACACTTAGAATGTGCTCAATATACAATGCAAAGATGCACTAAAATGCACCTAACTACACTAACTCTATAAAATTCTCTCTACACTAGTAGCTTCTTCTTTCAATTTCTCTTTGATCCATGCTTCAAATTCCCAATTTCTTTGCATGAATCCTTCTTATTTACATCAAGGAATGTCCCCATATGCTTCCCATCATAAATTGAAGCTTGGAACTCAAAATGGTCGTTTTTGACCCCTCCAAACCGAATGCAATGCACAGCCCAAACTGTGCATGCTTTTGCTCCAATTCTTTCTCCTGCACTCCTCTTATCTCCCAATGTGGTCACCCGTAAAATTTTGTCGAATTCCGATATCGTTTGATAGGTGTTTTGGGCCAAAAACACCACTTTACGATCACTTTTTAAGGGGCTTTTTCACCAATTTCATTCTAAAACTTAACTCTCCATTTCCTAGTGTTATACATACTCAAAGCTATCCATACAATTCAATCAAACTCATAAAAGAAGTGGTTTTCGATGACAACTCAATATGCCTTTCCTAGGTACTTTACAATGCATTACAATGGAATAGCTTCCAATGCAATTCTAACATTTCTATAAGTTTGTTTATCACTTAACCAACCTAAACTCATGCTTAAAACACTTTCATTTCATTGGTTTCTCATACGTTTCCATATGGCCTTACAAGCACTAACATACCCTAGGTTCATTTGTTTCAAGTTTTACAAACTAGTTCTTTTAGACATTTTGTCAAACATCTAATCTACATCTCATTCCAATGATTTCCAATCTAAAATCAATTTAAATTTTATCTCATGCCAACCCTAGTTCATCAATTTTAGTAGGTTTCCATGCCATCTACACAAGCCTTTCAAGTCTCAAATAAATCATCTCCTAACATAGGTAAAAACTTCCCATCAAAACCAACTCAAACATCATCAAAATAACCAACTCCAATATCACAACAAGTTTAAAAGTGAGTAAACTAACCTTAATTGATTTTATTTCTTGCTTCAAATTTGATTTCCTAGCTTAGGAAGGCTTGATTGGATGATTAGAAGCTCAAAAATCACTTGAACCAACTTGAATCACCATTTTTCTTGCCTTGGCCGAACCTACCTCTTCTTCTCACGTTTTCTCTCATTTTCTCTCTTTGGTTTTCCTTGTTTCTTTGTGTTTGGCGAGAATGAAATGAAAAATTGACCAAGTCTTGTTTACATACTAATATCAATTCCATAAATGACCATCTTGTCCCTTAAATAATTAACTTATGACACTTAAGTCTTGCTTATTCCATCTTAACCCATAATTTATAAACTTCATTCAATTTAGTCCAAGGTCCTATTAGCTTATGAACTCCTATGGAAATAAAATGCGTCTTCTTGGAACTTGTTCTAAAATCATGTTCCATGACTTTTATCAAGTTCTTTACACAATTTAAAAACTTGAATTTGGCATTAGTCACTTGTTTCTTAATCTCCTTCATCTCTTTATTGATCATGTTAAAAGATTTACTTATCTCGCTCTATGCTTTCGACTTAACTTGGCTACTTTTACCTATCTCGTCATGTATGTGAATGAGGGTTTACACAGAGGACACGCCCAGAGGGAGTCACATGGGCGGAGTTTCAGAGGGAGTTTAAGGACCAGTTTTTCCTCAAGCCTTATAAAGATGCTAAGATTGAGGAGTTTTTCAAATTTGAGCAAGGGAACTTATTAGTGGCAGAGTATGAAAAGAAGTTCACTGACTACTTGAGACTAGTTCCATTCATTGTTGCTGATAAGGAACAGAAAGTTAATAGATTCATGTCTGGCCTCAATTCCAAGATTCAAGCATATGTGACTTCAGCTGTTCACACTAGATATGGGGATTTAGTGCAGGCTGCTACCAGAGTAGAGAAAATAGTAGCCACCTTCCCCAAACCAAAGAGGTTCGGGCAAAAACGCGGATGGACAAGGAACCCACAGGGTAGCTCCAGTAAGGTCAGTAAGAGTGGAGGCTAGTCTTCCTTCACGAATAGCTATAGACAGTCCCAAGCAGCTCGTAGTAGCTAGAGTTCAGTGGGACAGATGGGCGGATCTAAGAGCCAGTAGAGCGGCAAGTCCAGATAGCCATGCCCTAAGTGTGGGAGAGTACATCCGGGTGAGTGTATGCAGGGTAAGACCGGATGCTACAGATGTGGCCAGGAGGGTCATTTCATGAGGGATTGTCTATTGGTAGCCGCCCCACAGTAGATAGAGACCAGAGTAGGGGCGTAGGGATAGACCAGTGGGGGTCGTGGACCAGACAAGAGAGGCCCCCAGAGTACAAGTGTAGCACGACAAACTAGTGTTGGCCCCAGTGGTAATGCGCCACCCAGATCACAGCCCGGTAGGCCGAGGACTCAGGCCAGAGTTTATGTCGCCATTCAGCAACAAGCAGAGGCTGCCCCAGATGTAGTTACAGGTATAATTACCTTATTCAATACCACAGCATATGCATTGATAGACCTAGGGCCGACACATTCATTTGTGTCAAAGGATTTTATAAAGAGAGTTAAGCCAAAAATGAGCCCCTCAGAGTGTAGTATGATCGTTTCACTTCCCACAGGAGAGTCCCTTGCCACAGATAGAGTTTACGTGGGATCTAAGGTAGAGATAGCAGGGCAGGCATTCAATGTAGACTTAGTTGTGCTAGCCATACATGACTTCAATGTGATTTTGGGTATGGATTAACTAGCTACACACAGAGCTGCGGTAGATTGTTAAAAGAAGGAGGTAAGATTCAGACAACCTGAGGGATTAGAGGTTATCTTCAAAAGAGTCAGAAGGATGCCCCCAGTAAGCCTTATCAGTGTAGTGAAAGCAGAAAAGATGTTGAGAAAGGCGTGTCAGGGATACTTGGCTTATGTAGTGGAACCTGAGGACAGCCGGTTGAGACCAAAAGAAGTTTCAGTAGGGAGAGAGTTCTTGGATGTCTTCCCAGAGAACCTTCCAAGGCTATCTCCAGATAGGGAGATAGAGTTCGAGATAGAGCTGATCCCTTGTACAGAGCCCATCTCCATAGCGCCATACGGGATGGCACCAGCTGAATTAAAGGAATTGAAGGTCTAGATAGAAGAACTCTTGAATAAAGGATTCATCAGGCCAAGTACGTTGCCATGGAGAGCACCTGTCTTGTTTGTTAAGAAGAAAGATGAGAGCCTCAAGTTGTGTATTGATTACAGACAGCTCAACAGAGTTACCATTAGGAACCAGTACCCGCTACCACGTATAGATGATTTGTTTGATCAGTTGCAGGGAGCCAGGGTGTTTTCAAAGATTGATGTGAGATCAGGGTATTATTAGTTAAAGATACACAGGGAAGATGTGCCAAAGTCAGCCTTCAAGACGAGATATGGGCATTATAAGTTTCTGGTAATGCCATTTAGGTTAACTAATGCCCCAGCTACTTTCATGGATATTATGAATAGAGTCTTCAAGCCTTACTTGGATAAGTTTGTGATAGTATTTATAGATGACATTTTAGTGTATTCAAGCAACCGAGAGGAGCACGCAGAGCACTTGAGGATAATTCTTCAAACTTTGAGGGAGCACCAGTTGTATGCAAAATTCAGTAAGTGCTAGTTCTGGTTAGACAGAGTAGCCTTCTTAAGACGTGTAGTATCAGCTGAGGGTATTTCAGTGGATCCCCAGAAGGTAGAAGCAATAGTTAACTGGCAACCACCTATGAATGTGATTGAAGTTAGGAGCTTCTTAGGCTTGGCAGGATATTACAGGAAGCTAGTGGAAGGATTCTCTAAGATTGCAGCTCTCTTAACCAAGCTCACTAGGAAGGAGGTAAAGTTCCAGTGGACAGATGCGTGCCGAAGGAGTTTCGAGGAGTTGAAACAGAGATTGATTTCGACGCCTATTCTTACATTGCCTTCAGGGACGAATGGCTTTACAGTGTATTGCGATGCATCTAGACAGGGCCTAAGATGTATGTTAATGTAGCATGACAGAGTAGTAGCTTATGCTGTAAGGCAGTTCAAGAAGCATGAGGTTAATTACCCAACACACGATTTGGAGTTAGCAGCTGTTGTGTTTGTTCTCAAGATATGGAAACACTATTTATATGGAGTTCCCTATAGGATATTTACAGATCATAAGAGTCTTCAGTATCTATTCACCCAGAAGGAATTAAATATGAGGCAGAAGAGGTGGATAGAATTGATTAAAGACTATGATTGCACCATAGAGTATTATCTTGGCAAGGCGAATGGTGTAGCAGATGCCTTGAGTCGGAAGGCTAATGGTTCATTGGCCCAGTTGCGAGCTGAGTATCTCCCCCAACTAATAGAGTTGAGATCTATGGGCATACAGTTGGAGACAACGGACTCAGGTGCTTTGTTGGCTACTTTCCACATCCGTCCAGTTTTAGTTGATCAAATCAGAGATTTACAACCCCAGGATCCAGAGTTGAGCAAGATTAGGGGAGAAATAGAAGCTGGGCAACCAAGCAAGTTTAGATTGAGGGAAGATGGAGCACTGGTTTTAGGTCACAGGTTTTGTGTGCCAGTTGCAGGAAACCTGAGGATGGAGACCATGCAAGAGGCACACGCATCAGCTTATGCCATGCACCTAAGGAGCACCAAGATGTACCGAACTCTGAAGGATCATTATTGGTAGAGAGGAATGAAGAGAGATATAGTGGTGTTCGTGTCAAAGTGCCTAACCTGCCAGTAGATCAAAGCAGAGCACCAGAGGCCAGCAGGTTTATTGTAGCCACTACTTATCCAAGAGTGGAAATGAGAGAGAATTACAATGGATTTCGTAGTAGGGTTGCCAAGGACGCATAGTGAACATGATGCTATTTGGGTGATAGTTGATAGGTTTACCAAGTCCGCTCACTTTTTGGCGATCAAGAATACATACTCCCTGGAAAAGTTGACATAGTTGTACATAGACAAGATAGTCAGATTACATGGTGCACCAGTGTCCATCATCTCTGATAAGGACCCTCGATTCACATCTAGATTTTGGCCCAAGTTGCAGGAGGCCATGGGCACCAAGTTAAGCTTTAGCAAGGCCTTTCACCCATAGATAGATGGCCAATCAGAGAGGACGATCCAGACCCCTTGAAGACATGCTAAGTGAAGGGAAAAACGATTTTAATATGAATACAGAAATGTGGATTTTTAAAATTTTCAAACAAAAACATGTCCGATAGATGCTAGTAATAACATTTCAATAATTAAATTAATAAGATCGAATCTTACCTTGCATTAAATTGAATTGATCCCTTTTGATTCGCATATTCTTCACCATCTGATCTTCCTTACTATGATTCTTCACAAAAGAAATTGTGTGTGGACATAATCTTTTGAAGACTTTCTTGAAGTAGATGGTTATATGGTGATTTAATCAATAGAAATCTTTGGTTCCAGTAGCCAAAAATTTTCTCTTACCCATTACCATTCATAAAACATCATTTTATAATGGTAAACTAAGGTTCTTCAATTTTAACAAGGAATTTAAATTTCTATTTAAATTGAAAGACTTAATTCGTATCCAATATGAAATAAAATTCCTTATTAGTTTAGAATTCTATTCTTTTAATTTAATATAGAATCTAATTCCTATTAAATTAAAACTCTTTTAATATAATTTTAATATGGAATCTAATTCCAATTAAAATTATTATTTCCATTAATTAATTAAATGATTTTTCATTAAATTAAATTATTCTAAATCATAATTCATTTAATGACATCATTTAGAATTGAACCCATGACCTCTACAAATAATTAAATAATTAACCATTAATTAAATAATTATAAATATTTAAATAATTTATGAATGTGTACATAAATTTATATGTACACTTATAATTGGACAATCCAATTATATTATTCAATTTGTTTCTTTATGTGGTTGTGAGCTAGCAAAGGGACCAAATTGACCTACAATTTAGGCTCCAATAATATCGAAATTATTAATTAAACTCTTTAATTAATAATTCATTATTATTAACCTTAGAGTTACTCCACTAAAAACTTAAGGTTGCACTCTCAAAATTGTAGAAGTTTTACACAATCTGAATTTTCAGTGTCCATCGATTTAATTATTTCATATGATGCGATCCTCTACGAGTAGTTCATAATTAGAGTTAGGTTATTAAAATCCCTTATATCTCTCTAATTATATCTTGTTCCATTAAGTACCATTGATTCTCTAATAAACAATATATCCATGACAACTTGTGAATTTATCTTTCTGTTTACTCATAAACAGTTGAGGACTCTTATTGTTCAAGACCCGAATTAACACTTAAGGGAACTACTCATCTACTTCTCGTAAGAAGGTGTGGATTCCATTATTGTATAGAATATTTCCAGTCACTTATTAAATCATATCTCCAAAGTACGAAGCTTATTGATCATAAATCTATAACAGTCTCACCCATGTAAATCAAAAGACATGACCCAACAAATAGGAGTCTATGAAACACTCAGGATTAAGATCAATCCATATATGATCATCTAGTCGATAAATAAGAATTTCTTTATTTAATAGATATTAATAAAAAATTCATTTTTATCGTGGTCTAGTCCTATATAATCTCTATTATATAAGTGCCTCCATTTTCATATCGTCATATGAACAATCCCGGATAAGATCATCGTATCAAATATGAAATGGATGGTAGCTGTAGATTTACCACAAACAAAGTACTCAGCTTTGTTTGCTTTCTACGGACTCTTTAGATTATTAATCTCAAACTAAATCCTCTTGTATATAAGACTTACATACTTAATTTGAGACTACATAAGTAATCATGGATGTTACATGATATTCGTATGAAGCAAACATTTCATAAATGCACATTAATTTGAATAAAATAAATTTTATTTATTTATTATTTATTTAAATGTTTACAAATTACAAGTTCTTAGAGCACAAACCCTAACAATCTCCCATTTGCCCTAGAGCAAATGAGACATATCTCGTAATCCTAAACCCTCTAGATGACCGTTAAACACTTCAGCCGTTAAGGTCTTTATAATACGAAAATGATACGAAAATAACAATACACTTACAAGGCACTTAACACGTAAAACAACAGAAACAGATATATGACTTACTTAAACCATCACTAAAATTTTCTTATATTTTATTTTCTTAAAAGCTTTATAATCCCATCACAACACTTTCAAAATAATATAAAACACTTATGATAAAACATATTGTTAAAATTTTCAAAACCCATCGAAAGTACTTCAAAAGCAAGTGAAGCACTCACCTTATTCAAGTTTCCTTAAGTGAGCTCCCACGGCCTCCTTTGGTTCCGCCTACTTGTCCTTCACCTACATATCACATATTCACTTAGAATAGGCTAAACTTAACCACACCAAACTCATTACATAGCTTAGAACCCAATTAATTCACTTGAACATTATTCTACCAACTTACTTCCCTATTCGGTTTCAACTTAACCGAAACTTTAAAATTCTGTTTTCTTTGCATGAATCCTACTTATTCTTGCCTAGAAACACCCCCATACATTCGAAACCATCATTCGAAACCTAGAACAAAAAGTGACCATTTTTAACCTACCTTGGCCGAATATGGTGCAGCTCCTTACCTAGGGCTGCTTTTCATTTCTTTCTTGCTCCATACATCTTCTTGACTCGCATTTAGATCACCCGTAAAACGGTTCTAAAAAATTCCAACTTTCGGGTGTCCAAACCTAGGAAAAACCCTATTTTTCCACTACTTTTTAAATGCCATTTTCATCATTGTCATTCTAATTCTCGTTTCTTCTTTCCATAATGTCATATATACTTAAACATATTCCTTTAATGTATTACAACACATAAATGGGGTGATATTTCATGATATTCATTAATGCCCTTTACCTTAAGTTATAATGGCCAAGTTATCCAAATGAATTTCTAACATTGTTATAAGCTTTTCATAGATTTCCTTACCACCTTTTAAACATGAAATCATACTTAATAACATCAAATAACATTAGTTCCCTACTTCCCTCATTAGGGTCTTACATGACCTATCACTTAAACCATTCATTTAATTCAATTTTTGCATTTTTCTTCACTTAGGCATTTTGTCAAACACTTGGTGTGCATCCAAATTCACTTAAAACCAATTCAACCAAACATAGTGTTTATTCCAACAAAACCCTAACACATCAAACCTAATGATTTCCATATGATTCATACTTAGTTTTTATCTCATAAAATTCTACTTCAATCATACATAAAAACTCATACCAAAAACCCAACCAAACACTACACAAACATCATGAACAACATCATGGAAATAACTTCAAAAAACCATAAAACTAACCTTGTTTTGCTTGGATTTTGCTCCAAACTTGTTCCTATACCTTAGGGTTGCTTGATTCCATAATTTGGAGGTTGAAAATGCATGAAAATCACTTGATTTCCTTCATTTCCATGCTTTGGCCGAGATCTCTCTTTCTCCCTCTCCATTCTTGGTTTTTCTCCTTCATTTGGTGTGTTTGGCGAGAAATGAAGTGAAAATGGTGAAGTCACATATTTATACTTTTTAAAAATTTCAAAATGACCATCATGTCCCTTAATTAATTATCCTTTGGCCCTTAGCTTTTGCTTATTCCATTTTGGCCCATTTCATGTAAACTTATCTCCATTTAATCCTTACTTCACTTTCTCTTAATCCCACTTTGACCACAAGTAGGATTCATTTTAGTCCTTTGTTATACTTACTATTCACTTAATACTATTTACAATTCATTCTGAAATAAATTCCAAATTAATTCTATGATCACCCATTCATCAAATTCACTTTACAGTACTCTAATTAGATCTCGTAGGACTTAATCCATAGCTTCGAAAAATATTTAAAGGGAGTTTAGGTCAACCATATTCACAATCCTATCCATAAGGGCGTTTTCGTCGGGTAACTTTCGGAACCTTCAGAAACTACCCAAACGGACTCATTTTTACTTTGTTTCAGTTTTATGGGGTCCTACTAATCATTCTAAACATTTGCAATTTTCTAAGGTCCGTCTCAAAATTTCACTATTCATCTGAAAACACTATTCATCCAAAAATATTACTATTTATCCGTAAATAAGGTCGGGGGCTTACAATATATATTGTTGATAAGTATATTGATTGGATAACTAGTGAATGTCCAAAAGTTGGGGTTGCTTGTGACATTTGAATTGTCGTGGATTAAGCATTGATATGAATACTTGGTGATTAAGTTTCAATGCATTTAGATGATGTGATTTTATATATTGATCAATTAGAATAATTATGGTGTTATTTTGTTTGATTTCTATTTAGCGCAAAGTGTAGAGTTTGAGAATGTTGATATTATAAATTATAAAAGTTTGTGGAATCCATTGGGAAGATAATATGTAAGAAAGTAGATCCAATGTGATTCAAATCTTTGGTGTTTATATAGCCTTTTAATTGATGGATATGATAAGATGAGATTGAGTTGTTATATATGGACGTAAATCCCTATTTTTGAATATAGATGAAATTTGAGGATTTAAGCCTCTCTTATAAAGATTTTCAGAGTTAAATGTTAATCGTGACATAATATTTTGCTTTTAAGTGATGATTCTGACTCTAGTTGTGAGTATAAGGTAATTTATGGATTCACTTAAGGTTATGAAGTAGATGCAATTTTGATGGAGTTTAATCAAATTTAGTAGTTAAAAATATTTTTTTGGTGGAATTTTATTTTTATTGGTGACAAATTTGATATAGATCTTCATTTGTATTGGTGTTAGTACATTGATTTTAATTAGTGAATATTCGTTGCTCCAGATTCTTTTTGGTTTAATTTGATTGTTTGTTTTATATTTATCTGGGTGAAAAGTGTGGATGAATTCCAAGGAAATATTAGTGAAGAATTTTTATATCATCGTGGAGAATTGTCATATTACATGTGGTGATAGTGTATATTATTATTAGCCTTTTAATAACGAAATGGAAACAAAATATTTTTATAAGGATTGGTTGCGATATGTTTAAATCTGGAGTTATTATTTACAGATGTTTATGGATTTTATTGTTAGGTGATAATATGTATTACATATGATGTCTCTAACATTTTATGATTTGGAGTTTCAGATGATGAGAAATTCTAGAATATTGAATAAAATTTTATAGTGATTCTTGAACTATGTATTAAATGACATAATTGTTATATGATATTAGTAATTGTGTGAGTAAGGCATTGTTGTTGAATATCATAGTTGCGCAATGAAAGCGTGGTATATAATCCTGGGGTTGAGAAAATTTATGTTATTAGATTTGAAATTAAGATATGAAACAGTAGACTGAGATCTTGAGATAATTGAATGAGGTGTATATGAATGTGATATGGTATTGGTGTCATAGAATGATTTTTTAGTTTTGTTTATTATTAGAAGTTATAAAAAGAATGTAAGCCCTCGATCCTATTTTACGGATTTCCTAATAATAGTCCCTAAAGGATATTTTGAGATCCCAAGTGATCCATGAAAGTGTCTATGGATGTAGAAAATTTTTAAGAAATCAATTGAACTCAATTGGAAATTAAATGAATAATTGTAAAGGATTGATTTGTGAATGGCCATAAGTGAATAGTAAGTATGATAAGGGACTAAAATGAAATATGTTTCTCTATTGAGGTCAAAGTGGAATTAAGAGAAAGTGAGTTAAGGATCCAAATGAAATAAGTTTACATGGCATGGGCCAAGGTGGAATAAGTGAGAGTTAAGGGCCAAAAGTTAATTAATTAAGGAACATAATGGTCATTTTGAAAAGATTAAAATATATATATGTTGACTTACCACAAAATGAAGCAATTCTCGCCAAAATGAAAGAAGAAAATCGAGAGAGTAGAGAAAAATGGGTAATTTCGGCCATGCATGGAGATGAAGTGAATCAAGTGGATTTCATGCCAACTTTATCTTCCAAATCAAGTAATCAAGCAACCCTAAGCTAGAAGAACAAGCTTGGAACAAGATCCAAGCCAAAAATAGGTAAGTTTTATCACTTTTTAAGTTGTTTCCATGATGTTGTTCATGATGTTTGTGTGGTGTTTGGTTGGGTTTTTGGTATGGGTTTTTATGTATGATTGAAGTAGAATTTTATGAGATAAAAAGTAAGTGTAAATGTAAACCCTCTATTTTTATTTTACGGGTTTCTCAGGAATAGTCCCTAAGTATCAATTAGAGACCTTAAATGATTTATGAAAACGTTTAAGGTTATAAAGAACTCATAGGGATTGAATTAAACTCAATTGGAGATTAAATGGGAGGTTAAAATAATAAATGAAATTGAATAATTTTTAAGGTAAAAATAGACTAAATTGAAGATAAGATTTGATTTGTGTGGTCAAAGTAAAATTGAATTAAAATCTAAGGTATGAGAATGGAATTTTGAAGGGATGAAATTGGTATTATAAGAGTTGTTTGGGGAGGAAATTAGAAGCCAAAAACATTGTTATTTACTCACAAAAACAGACCCAGTCAGCTCGCCAAAACAAAAGAAGAAAAGAAGAAGAAAAAAGAAAAAGAAAAGAAGAAAGAAAAAGAAAAAGAAGAAGAAGAGAAGAAGAAGTCGCCGCCGTTCACCGCCGACCGACCAGCCGAGAAGCTCGCCATTGCCACACCATCCAGCCGCCGAGCTCAAGCTGAAGCGTCGAACTCGTCATAAACCAGAACTGGAACCGAGCTGAATCGCTGAGCAGGTCAGACCCGATCGGCGATGAAGAAGATGGCGACGAGTTGCTGTCTAGTCACCTGCAGAACCCGCGCACTAACCCGTCTGATCCCCACCATTTCCAGCTACAACCGAGCTCGTTTTCAGCTCGAAATCGCCATCCAAACCCGACCCCAGAGTAGCTGAAACCGAACCAGAAAAAGAGGTGGTCGACCGGAGAAGAAGAAGGGAAGTTCGGTTGGAAGAGAGAAGCCACACGGAGGAAGAGAAAGAGGAAGAAAAACAGCTCAAACCCAGCCCAGATCTGTCACCAAAATTAGTCCAAAACCACCCCAAAATCAACTTCAAAACAAAGTTAATGCGAAAAGGATATAGGGGTGAGTTATTTGAGTTTAAGATTGATGATTTTGTTGGTGATTAAATTGGTTAGAAATGGATTTATTCCGATTTTTTGGTTGGTTAGTTTTGATTAAATATGAGTTGAAAAATAAATGGATTTAAGCATATTGGGAGTTTAGAAAACCAAGAAAATATCAAGGATCTAGAGAGAAACTAAATCGCCCAATAAACTAGTTGAAGGGCAATTTCATAAATTGGCCCATATGGCGTCCGTTGAGAGTTCGGATGACCCTAACGAGTTTAATTAGGCGTATTGAGATTAATAAAAGTTAAAGATTAAATTAAGGAACCAAAATGAAAGGTTGCGCCTAAAAAGGGTCACTTAGGGGCGATTATGCAATTTTAATTATTTCGAGTTTCCAGAAGTTGACATGAACGTAAATTTACGTATATATATGTTGTGTAGGTGACGATCAAGCTAGTGGAGCAAGGGAATAGCGTTAGGGCACAGTTTTAGAGCCTTCCGGAGATCTATTCGGAAGTGATAGTTAAAGGTGAGTGTCAAAATGATTTTTAATGTGATTTGTGTTACTTTGATTTATGAATGAATGTTTCATGCATGTTTGGATATTTTGATGAAAGCGAAATATGATTTAAATGATAAATGGCACGGTAACAGATAATATGGTTTTGTGTTTTCATTAAAACAATGATTTCTCGTTTTGAATTATATATATGTGAAATGAATTGTAATTTTATAAAGATGGAAATAAAACCTATGGCTTACCCAAAGAGTATCAGATTATTACCGGTTTGGGTTGAGTACTCAAAGCATGCATTGGTAGAGTTAGTAGTGTCAGTATGTCACTAACTAAACTAATCGCGGGAGGTACCCGCAAGGTGTCGTGTCAGTCAGATGTCTGAGAGATTAGCCCAATGCACGTGAAAGGTATATTATTAGCTAGCTTACCCAAGCGAGACAGAGTTCCGCTCTGTAGCGATGTAGGATTCCGCTACATGAACCGGACAGAGCGATGTAGGATTCCGCTCTATACTAGGGTGCTATGAGGCACGGGTCACTATAGGTTGGCGGGAGCTGGATTGGTTGGCTGGACACCTTCGAGCGGAGTCGGACCATATCCGGTTTATAAAAAGAAAAAGGGTTTTAGAATAAAAACCCCACAACCATAAGAGATCCCTTTATAAAATTGATAACCGTGCAACATATGTTTTATAATATTAATGCATGAAACTAAATTTAAAATAAATGGATTTGAATGATGAAAACTGTTTTAGGGAGGTTTTTATAAAAGTATGGTTTTAAATAATATTATATGACACTTACTGGGCTTTTAAAGCTCACCGAAGCTTTAAAGTTGTTTTGAGTCAAGTTTTTCAAGATTACATGAGTCTAAAGTTTTAAGTTCATGCATTGCATGATTTCTTAAATGATTTTCATGCATTGAAAAGTCTCATGTTTATGCATTCTTGAACCTTACAGAAGCATGCAACGCCGAGGTCGCCCGAGGACGAGGAGGGCAGCCGCAGAGGCACCCATACTAGAGGAGGAGCATGTTGATGAGTCTGTCAACGTGCCTAATACCTTTTCACACCTAGAACCATCACCTTAGCCTGATAGACTTAAGCGATCGCAGGTGGATACAGAGCACTTAGCACAGGCAATAGTAGTGACAATTAATCAGCCGCGAGAGGCTCGAGTGACCATAGAGCGCACCCAGAAGTTAGGCGCCAAGACCTTTGATGGCACAGGAGAGCCAGAGCAGGCACTCTCATGGCTAGAGGCTAATGAAGAGATATTCAAACTTATGAGATGCTCAGATGAACAAAGAGTAGAATTCTCAGCCTTCCTACTTAGAGACAGTGCTAAGGAGTGGTGGAAGGCACATGAAAGATCGCATTCAGAGGGAGTTATTTGGGCAGATTTCAAAAGGAATTCAAGAATTAGTTCTTCCCTAAAGCATATAAAGATGCGAAGATTGAAGAATTTTTCAGGTTTGAACAGGGGAGCTTGACCGTGGCAGAGTATAAGAGGAAGTTTACAGTGTACCTCAAGTTGGTTCCTTTCATCGCCACAAACGAAGAGCAGAAGATAAACAGATTTATGTCAGGTCTCAACTCAAGGATTAGGGCTTATGTTACCTCTGCTACACATACTAGATATGGAGAATTGGTATAGGTAGCCATTAGGATTGAGAAGATAGTAGTAACTTTCCCCAAGCTAAAGAAATTCGGGCAAAAGCGCGGATGGACAGGTAATCCACAAGGCAGCTCCAGTAAGGTAACCAAGAGTGGAGGTCAGTCTACCTTCACAGAGAGTTGCCAGCAATCACAAGGTGCCCGAAGCAGACAGAGCTCAGTGGGTCAGACAGAGGGTTCCAAGAGTCAGCAATCAGTGAAGTCCAAACCTCCGTGCCCTAAGTGTGGCAGAACACACCTAGGAGAGTGTATGCAAGGCAAGACTGGGTGTTTCAGATGGTCGAGAGGGCCACTTTTTGCGAGATTGTCCCATGGCAGCTGCGCCTCAGTAGACAGAGACTAGGACAGAGGCACAGAGGCAGCCTAGTGGGAGTAGAGGACTCGACAAGAGAGGTCCTCAGGTTGGAGGAGCTGCGGGTACAGAGAGGCCTAGTAGAGGCCCCAGTGGCAGTACAGCACCTAGGGGACAGCCTGGTAGACCTCGTACCCAGGCCAGAGTATATGCCGCCACTCAGTAGCAGATAGATGCCACGCCAGACGTAGTGACAGGTATGGTTACTCTTTTTGGCATAGCGGAACATGCATTGATTGACCTAGGGGCCACACATTCCTTTGTGTCAGGAGACTTTGTGGATAGGGTTAGGATAGATGTGAGCTCCTCAGAATGTAGTATGTTGGTCTCATTTCCCACAGGAGATTCCCTTATTGCAGATAGAGTTTACATGGGAAGTAAGGTAGAGATAGCGGGGCAGGCATTCGAGGCAGACTTAGTTGTGCTAGCCATGCATGACTTTGATGTGATCTTGGGTATGGATTGGCTAGCTACGCACAGAGTAGTGGTAGATTGTTACAAGAAGGAGGTAAGATTCAGACAACCTGAGGGATTAGAGGCTATCTTCAAAAGAGTTAGGAGAATGCCTCTAGTAAACCTTATCAATGCAGTGAAAGCAGAAAAGATATTGAGGAAGGCGTGTCAGGGATACTTGGCTTATACAGTGGAACTTGAGGACAGCCAGTTGAGACCAGAGGAGGTTTCAGTAGTGAGAGAGTTCTTAGATGTCTTCCTAGAGGACCTTCCAGGGCTACCTCCATATAGGGAGATAGAGTTTGAGATAGAGCTAATCCTTGGTACAAAACCTATCTCCATAGCGCCATATAGGATGGCACCAGTTGAATTAAAGGAATTGAAGGTCCAGATGGAAGAACTCTTGGAAAAAGGATTCATCAGGCCAAGTACGTCGCCATGGGGATCACTTGTCTTGTTTGTCAAGAAGAAAGATGAGAGTCTCAGATTATGTATTGATTACAGACAACTCAACAGAGTTACCATTATGAACCAGTACTCGCTACCATGTATAGATGATTTGTTTGATTAGTTGCACGGCGCCAGGGTGTTTTCAAAGATTGATATAAGATCAGGGTATTATCAGCTGAAGATACATAGGGAAGATGTGCCTAAGTCAGCCTTTAGGACGCAATATAGGCATCATGAGTTTTTAGTGATGCCATTCGGATTAACTAATGCCCCAGCTGCTTTCATGGATTTAATGAATAGAGTCTTCAGGCCTTACCTGGATAAGTTTGTGATAGTATTTATAGATGACATTTTACTATATTTAGGCAGCCGAGAGGAGCACGCAGAGCACTTGAGTATAGTTCTTCAGACTTTGAGGAAGCACCAGTTGTATGCAAAATTTAGTAAATGCCAGTTCTGGTTAGATAAAGTAGCCTTCTTGGGACATGTAGTATCAGTTGGGGGTATTTCAGTGGATCCCCAGAAGGTAGAAGCAATAGTTAACTGGCAACCACCCACGAACATGACTAAAGTTAGGAGCTTCTTAGGTTTAACAGGATATTATAGGAAGTTCGTGGAGGGATTCTCTAAGATTGTAGCTCCCTTAACCAAGCTCACTAGGAAGGAAGTAAAGTTCCAGTGGTCAAATGCGTGCCAGAGGAGTTTCGAGGAGTTGAAATAGAGATTGATTTCGGCGCCTGTTCTTACATTGCCTTCAGGGACAGAGGGCTTTACAGTCTATTGCGATGCATCCAGACAAGGCCTAGGATGTGTGTTGATGCAACATGATAGAGTAGTAGCTTACGCTTCGAGGCAGTTAAAGAAGCATGAGGTTACTATCCAACACGCGATTTGGAATTAGCAGCTGTTGTGTTTGCTCTCAGGATATGGAGACATTATCTATATGGAGTTCCCTGTAGGATATTTACATATCATAAGAGTCTTCAGTATCTATTCACCCAGAAGGATGTAAATATGAGGCAGATGAGGTGGATAGAATTGATTAAAGACTATGATTGCACCATAGAGTATCATCTTGGCAAGGCGAATGTGGTAGCAGATGCCTTGAGTCAGAAGGCTACTGGTTCATTGACCCAATTACAAGCTGAGTATCTTCCCCAACTGATAAAGTTAAGATCCATGGGCGTACAATTGAAGACGACGGATTCAGGTGCTTTATTGGCCACTTTCCAAGTCTGTCCAGTTTTAGTTGATCAAATCAGAGATTTACAGCCCTAGGATCCAGAGTTGAGCAAGATCAAGGGAGAAATAGAAGCTGGGCAATCAAGCAAGTTTAGATTGAGGGAAGATGGAGCACTGGTTTTAGGTCATAGGTTGTGTGTGCCAGTTGCAGGAAACCTGAGGATGGAGATTATGCAAGAAGCACACTCATCAGCTTATGCCATGCACCCAAGGAGCACAAAGATGTATCGAACTCTGAGGAACCATTATTGGTGGAAAGGGATGAAGAGAGATATAGCAAAGTTCGTATCCAAGTGTTTAACCTGCCAACAGATCAAAGCAGAGCACTAGAGGCCAGCAGGTTTATTGCTGCCACTACCTATCCCAGAGTGGAAATGGGAGAGAATTACACTGGATTTCGTGGTAGGGTTGCCAAGGACGCAAAGTGGACATGATGCTATTTGAGTGATAGTTGATAGGCTTACTATGAAACGCCCCAATCCGGACCGCCACTAGGCTCCTATCCGATGGGTACGCCCGGGCACCCCAACGAATCCCTCTAAGCCCATCTTGATGGGGAAGAAGGCATTCGAGGAGCGAACCATCTTAACTGAAAACTTAACTTTAGCGAAAGCAAAATCTTTTAAATCTAAAGTTGAAATGGTTTGGGTTGGTTTGACACTATTTATTTGGTCATTCTTAAAACTAAAAACCGGCAGCATAACGACTGTAATTTGGATAAACCAAAAACCTGGAAATCAATTTAAACACTTTAAACTATAATCATATCCAACCCAACTTCTCACAAATTCAGTTTATCAACATAATCACAAAAATTTAAAACCTTCAAAGACAATGTATAAACTTGCAATTTTAAATCTCGTAAGCTTGATTTTTCAAGCATAAAATGATGCACTTTCACACAACTTTAAAAGTATAACTCTTTTTAAACAAAATACACAAAATATATGCAATATAAAACTCAAAATATGCTTAATACATTATTCAATATGCAACTGCCAATAATTGCGCCCACTTGAATGCGAAGGAGGGAGGCTTCACTCGTCTTCACTCACACGAGCACCTAAGGAGGTTTTAAAAACAATTTGAAGAGTGAGCTATAAAGCTTAGTGAGTGCAATAGTTTATAAACTTAACTTTACTTTTCAAAGATTTCCTCCTTAGAAAACTTTAATAAAAGTTTCTATTTCTTAAAACTTTTAAAACTTAAATCTCATTCAATTGCATAGCATTAATATAAACAATTTATAATAAACTTGTAAAGCATAAATCTGAACATGCTTAAAATAACTGAACTTTATAAAAGCACCATTCATATCCCTAATCTCTGGACCACACGGCGACTTAGCTAAGGCCGCAGGTGTGGTAGGTCACAAGGCGATGTATCTGACATCCACCGCAACCAACTCTCTGAGACCTCTCAGCAACTACGTGCGAAATGCTGCATCGCTAACCGTAGTGCGAGACCATATCCCACAAAGTAAGGGCGACACACTCACTCATAACTCTAACCACACAGTTAGTGACTCAATTCCCCCAACCCTTGCCTTACTAAGTGGGATATACCGTACGAGTCTGAACTCGATAAACTGGTGGGTACTTATGGCCTTTGAAAACTTATTTTTTTCTAATGCTATGCTTACAAATCTTTATTCTTGGTGCACAAGCACAAAAGCTTTAACTTGAAAGTTTTAAACTGGAGTCCTTGGACTCGTTTACTTTCTTAGTGCACAAGCACAAAAGCTTTAACTTGAAAGCTTTAAACTTGAGTCCTTGGACTCGTTTACTTTACAAATACAATATATGTATTTAAATACAAGAACTTATACATGCAAAAGCATAAATCTAACTTATCAATGCAAAAGCATAAAATCACTTTTGAAAACCTTTTTGAAAGTGCACTCACCTTAAACTTGGGCTTAATTTGGATGAGTTTCAAACGTCCTCTCGTGATTTGGTATGATGCTCTTTACCTGCACAACACATATATACTTAAAATTACGTTTGTGTCAACTTCTGGAAACTCGAAATAATAAAAATTACGTAATCGCGCCTAAATGACCCTTTTTAGGCGTAACTTTCCATTTTTGGTTTCTTAATTTAATCTTTGACTTTTATTAATCTCAATACGTCTAATTAAACTCATTAGGGTCATCCAAACTCTCAACGGACGCCATATGGGCCAATTTACCAAATTGCCCTTCGAACTAGTTTAGTGCGCGTTTTGGTTTCTCTCTAATTCTTTGGTTTTCTAATCTCCCAATAAGCTTAAATCCACTTATTTTTCAACTCATTTTCACTCAAAAACAACCAACAAACAAATCATAACGAGATCCATTTCAAATCAACTTAAATCACCAACGAAATCATCAATTTCTAACTTAAATAACTCACCCCTTTTCTTTCGCGTTAACAACGCTTTGAGGATGATTTTCGAGTTGTTTTGGACTACTTTTGGTGACAGATCTGAGCTGGGTTGGAGCTGATTTTCTTCCTCCTTCCTTCTCCTCTCTTCCTCTCTCTCTTTCCCTCTCACTTCGCCGCGATTCACGGCTGAAATCGCCGCCGTTCTGCTGTCTCTGTCGCGCGGGTGGAGGGCTGTTTTCAAGCTGAAAATCAGCTCAGATGCAGCTGAAATGGGGAAGAATCAGCTGGGTTCTGCACGCAGGACTGCAGGTGACTGGACAGCAGCTCGCCACTGCCTTTTTTCTCGCCGATCGGAGCTAATTCGCGGCTGATCTGCTCGGCTTTTCGCGCTGGACGAAAGCTCGCCGTTTCTGCTCAACTTCGGCAGCTTTGCGGCGGTCGATCTGCACGGCAGTGACGTCGACCGGAGCTGCTTGGTGGTCGCCGGCGTCACTCCTTCTTCCTTCTCTTCTTCTTTTTTTTTCTTCTTCTTCTTCTTCTTTCTTTCTTCTTCTTCGCGAGAGAGAGCTGCGGGTCTGATCTGTTTTTATTTTTTTCAAAGTCAACTTCATAGTTTTTGGCTTCTAATTTCCTCCTCACAACTCTCAATAATTACACTTACGCCCTAGAAAATCTCATTCTTCCCCTTAGCTTTTAACTAAATCATACAATGACCATAATTTTAAATTTTATTTTCAACTTAGTCCCTTATTTCCTTAAAAAATTACTCAATTTCATTCACCATTTTATCTTTCCGTTTAATCTCCAATTGAGTTTAAATCAAATCTTAGGGGTTCTCTATAACCTTAAATCTTTCCATAAACCATTTAGGGTCTCAAATAAATACTTAGGGACTATTCCTGAGTAATCCGTACAATATAAAAATAGAGGGTTTACAATTTCTCCCCTCCTTATAAAAATTTCGTCCTCGAAATTAAATTACATACCTTACTCAAATAGGTAAGGATACTGAACACGCATCTGCTCCTCATGCTCCCATGTAGCTTTCTCAGATCCGTGATTCCTCCACCAGACTTTAACCAATGGTATTGCTCTACGGCGCAACACCTGTTCTCTACGATCCAAGATCTCTATAGGCTGCTCTTCGTAGGTCAAATTCTCTATAAGTTGCACCGGCTGTTCTCTAAGAATATGTGAAGGATCTGCTACATATTTCCATAACATGGAAACATGGAATACGTCGTGGATATTAGCTAACTCTGGTGGCAGTTCCAATTTATAAGCCACCTCTCTAATCTTTTCCACGATCTCATACGGCCCTATGTATCGCGGACTCAGCTTGCCTCGCTTCCCAAATCTTAACACTACTTTCCATGGCGATATCCGTATGAACACTCTGTCACCCACCTGAAATTCCAAATCTCTTCTTCGATTGTCCGCATAGCTTTTCTGCCTGTCACTGGCTATCTTCAGCTTTTCTTTGATCACATTTATCTTTTCTGTAGTAATCTGGACAATCTCTGGGCCAATCAATTTCCTTTCACCTACCTCATCCCAGCAAACTGGGGTTCTACATTTTCTGCCATACAACGCTTCATATGGTGCCATCTCTATACTGGACTGGTAACTGTTGTTGTAGGCAAACTCTATCAGTGGTAGATGAATATCCCAGCTCCCCCTGAATTCCATAACACAAGATCTCAACATATCCTCAAGGGTCTGGATAGTCCTCTTAGATTGGCCATCCGTCTGTGGGTGAAAGGCCGTACTGAAATGTAGTCTGGTACCTAAAGCTTCCTGTAGCTTAGGCCAGAATCTAGATGTGAATCGAGGATCTCTGTCTGATATTATAGACACTGGGGCGCCATGCAATCTCACAATCTCATCTACGTACAACTACGCCAATCTATCCAGGGAATAGGTATTCTTAATCGCTAAAAAGTGAGCAAACTTCGTCAATCGATCAACAATCACCCATATAGCATCATGCCCACTCTGAGTCCTCGGTAACCCTACCACAAAATCCATAGTAATCCTCTCCCATTTCCACTCAGGGATCGGTAGGGGCTGTAGTAAACCTGCTGGTTTCTGATGCTCTGCTTTAATCTGTTGGCAGGTTAAACACTTGGCTATGAACTCTGCTATGTCTCTTTTCATCCCTTTCCACCAATAATGGTCTCTCAGAGTTCGATACATCTTTATGCTCCCTGGGTGCATGGCATAAGCTGATGAGTGTGCCTCTGTCATGATTTCATTCCTCAAATCTCCCAAATCTGGCACACATAACCTATTGCCCAAGACAAGCGTCTGATCATCCCTCAACTTGAAGCTAATCTGCTTTCCAGCCTCTATTTCCCCCTTTAACTTGCTTAACTGAGGATCTTGGGCCTCCGTGCTTTTGTTCAAATTTCCTTGGCTTGGGGAAGTTTGCTACTGTCTTCTCAACCCTAGTGGCTGTCTGTACCAACTCCCCATATCTGGTATGTGTAGAAGAGGTAACATAAGCCTTGATCCTGGTGTTGAGGCCTGACATAAATCTATTTATCTTTTGCTCTTCGTCTGTGGCAATGAAAGGAACCAATCTGAGGTACTCTTTAAACCTCCTCTCATACTCTGCCACTGTCAAGCTTCCCTGCTCAAACCTGAAAAATTCTTCAATCTTTGCATCCTTATATGCTTTAGGGAAGAACTGATTTTTGAATTCCTTCTAAAAATCTGCCTAAGTAACTCTCTCTGGATGCGACCTCTCATGTGTCTTCCACCACTCCTTAGCACTGTCTCTGAGTAGGAAGGCTGAGAATTCAACTTTCTGATCATCTGAGCATCTCATAACTCTGAATATCTCTTCATTAGCCTCTAGCCATGAAAGTGCTTGCTCTGGCTCTCCTATGCCATCATAAGTCTTGTCGCCTAACTTCTGGGCGCGCTCTATGGTCACTCGAGCCTCTCTCGGCTGATTAATTGCCGCTGCTATTGCCTGTGCTAAATGCTCCGCATCCACCTGCGGTCGCTCAGGTCTATCAGACTGAGATGGTTCTAGGTGTGAAAAGCTACTAGGCACGTTGATAGACTCATCAACATGCTCCTCCCCTGGTGTGGGTGCCTCTGCGACTACCCTCCTCGTCCTCGGGCGACCTCGGCGTTGCATGCTTCTATAAAATTTTAAAACTGCATAACTATGAGACTTTTTAATGCATGAAAATCACTTATGAAATCATGCAATGTATGAACTGAAAACTTTAAACTCATGAAATCTTGAAAAACTTGACTCAAAACAACTTTAAAACTTTCTAAATTCTTTCTAAAAACCGTGGCTCTGATACCACCTTGAAACGCCCCAATCCGGACCGCCACTAGGCTCCTATCCGATGGGTTCGCTCCTCGAATGCCTTCTTCCCCATCAAGATGGGCTTAGAGGGATTCGTTGGGGTGCCTGAGCGTACCCATCGGATAGGAGCCTAGTGGCGGTCCGGATTGGGGCGTTTCATACTAAGTCCGCTCACTTTTTGGCAATCAAGAATACATACTCCCTGGAAAAGTTGGCATAGCTGTACATAAACGAGATAGTCAGATTACATGGTGCACCAATGTCTATCATCTCAGGCAAAGACCCTAGGTTTACTTCCAGGTATTGGCCTAAGTTACAGGAAGCTTTAGGCACAAGATTGAGTTTCAGTACGGCCTTTCACCCACAAACAGATGGGCAATCAGAGAGGACTATCCAGACCCTCGAAGACATGTTGACAGCATGTGTTATGGAGTTCAGAGGGAGCTGGGATACACACCTATCGCTTATAGAGTTTGCTTATAACAATAGCCATCAATCAAGTATAGGAATGGCACCATATGAGGCGTTATATGGCAGGAAGTGTAGGACCCCAGTGTGTTGGGATGAGGTAGGTGAGAGGAGATTGATTGGCCCAGAGATTGTCCAGGTGACTAATGAGAAGATTAGAGTCATTAGAGAAAGATTGAAAGTAGCAAGAGATAGGTAGAAAAGCTACGTGGACAACCGAAGAAGAGACTTAAAGTTCAAGTGGGTGATTAAGTCTTCATTTGCATATCGCCTTGGAAAGGAGTCTTAAGGTTTGGCAAGCGTGGGAAGCTAAGTTTGAGGTACATTGGACCATACGAAGTTATTGGGAGAGTTGGCGAGGTAGCTTACAGATTGAAGTTACCACCAAAACTAGCCAACATCCTTGATGTCTTCCATGTTTCCATGCTTCGCAAGTATATTGCGGATCCTTCACACATCCTAAAAGAGTAGCCGGTGCAACTCAGAGAAAATCTCACCTACGAAGAGCAGCCAGTACAGATTCTAGATCATAGAGAGCAAGTGTTGCGCCACAAGACCATTCCATTGGTTAAAGTGTTGTGGAGGAATCATGCAATAGAGGAAGCTACATGGGAACATGAAGAGCATATGAGAGATCAATATCCTCACCTCTTCGAAACAGGTATGTGATTTTAAATTTCAAGAATGAAATTTTTATAAGGAGAGGTGAAATTATAAGCCCTCAATTTTATTTATATTTTCCCTAGTATTAGCACTCAAAGATGTTTTAAAAAGCATATTCTTAGCCTTCAAAACTTCCATAAATGGTGAAGATTGATGTATTTATAGGTTGGAGAGTTGAGGCGTGAAAAATTGGGTTAAAAGGTCAAAAACTCTTTTTTTTTTCCAACATTTGCACTCACCTAGGCGCTTAGTGGGAAGGAAGCACGCAAAGGAGCATGCTTGGGACAGTAGGTGGTGCTCCCTTGGGCGCCTAGAGACTGCTAAGTGTGCAGGTAGGCGCGCTGGAGGCGTTCAGGCACGCTGGCACGCGCACTGGGTGGCGCGGAGGCGCATAGGTCGGCGCTAGCACTGACATTTGGTCACTAAAATGGTCATAAGTGTCTCTACGGACCTTCGATTCACAAACCGTCAATGGATATGGAAACTAGACATCCGTAGCTTCAATTTGATAGGTTATAGCTCATGTAACTCAAACAAATGACTCTACACAAGTTGTTACAAGTCAACCCATTGTTTAAAGAAAAAGTGAAGGATGAAAAAAAAAAAACCAATTAGTTAAGGACACAACGATCATTTATGGAATGTTAGAAGTATAAAAGCAAGACTTAGGCATTTTTCTCACCTCAAGTAAGAAGCAAAATGTGGAAGTGAGGGAGAGGGAGATGTGTGTTCGTGCAAACAAGAAGACAAGGTGATCCAAGTGATTTTTGATCCAATTTTAAGCTCCAATACAATCAAACAAGCCTCCCTAAGCTAGAGGATCAAGTTGGAGCAAGAAACCAAGAAGAAAATAGGTAAGTTTCATGAATTTGATCTTGTTTTGAGTGGTGTTGTTGATGATGTTTTGAGTTGATCGTTGATAGGGCTTTAGTGCTAGATTATGAGATGAGTTCATGGATGAGTTGTTGTCAATGAAATGAACAAAACCTAATGAAGGAATGGACCATAGAGTTGCATATGGTAGAACCCTAAGTGACTTGATTAAGCTTGATTAAGTTTTCTAAGGAGGAAGTTTTCAGAAAGTAAAGTAAAGTTTATAAACAATTGCACTCACTGAGCTTTATAGCTTACTCTTCAAATTGTTTATAAAAACCTCCTCAGGTACTCGTGTGGGTGAAGACCAGTAAAGACTCCCTCCTCCATATTAAGTGGGCGCAAGTGTTGGCATTTGTTTCTTGAAGAATGTAATATGCATATTTTGTGTCTTTTGTATATTGCATATGGTTGTACATTTTGTATAAAAGAAAAAGTTATATTTTTTTTAAGTTGTATAAAAGTGCATCTTTTCATGCTTGTAAAATCAAGTTTGCTGGATATAAAAGTGCATGTGTACATCTTGTCTTTGAAGATTTGAAATTTTTGTATTCATGTTGATAAACTTGATTGCATGAAGTTGGGTTGGATTGTGATTATAGTTCGAAGTGTCCAAATTTCTTTTCAGGTTTTTGGTTTATCCAAATTGCAGTCGTTATGCTGCCGGTTTTGAGTCTTAAAAATGACCAAATAAATAGTGCCAAATCAACCCAAACCATTTCAACTTTAAGGTTTAAAAGATTAAGCTTACACTCAAGTTATGTTTCAAGTTAAGAGGGTTCGCTCCTCGAACGCCTTCTTCCCCATCAAGATGGGCTTAGAGGGATTCGTTGGGGTGCCCGGGCGTACCCTCCGGATAGGAGCCTAATGGCGGTCCGGAGTGGGGCGTCTCATTAAGGGTTCGCTCCACGAATTCTTTTTAGGCCAATTGGAAGGGTTTTGGGAGGATTTTGTCGGGGTGCCAGGCAGGGCTCTCTGGATACTAGTATGGTATGGTTCGGAATGGGTCTTGTCGACGTGGTATCAGAGCCCATGGTTTTATAAATGTTTTGATGTTTGTTTTAATATGAATTTAAAAAGTTGCTTTTGTGCATCACTAGTTTTCAAATTCATGCATTCCATACTCATGTTTGATTGAATGTTTAAGAAGCATGCAATGTCGAGATCGCCCTAGAACAAGAAGGGCAGCCGCAGAGGCACCTGCACCCGAGCAGGAGCATGTTGACAAGTCTATTAACGTGCCAGCTAGCCCTACCCAGGCAAAACCTTCTCAGCCAGCCGAACCAGCTGGTCCACAGGTTAATTACGAGCAGATGGCCTAAGCTTTTGCAGCGACACTTCCTCAACCCCGTGAGGCAGTAGGATTGATTGAACGCACTCGAAAATTGGGCGCTAAGTCTCATGATGGAACTGGTGATCCAGAGCGCGCCTTTTCTTGGATGGAAACAAATGAAGAGATCTTCTAGGTGATGGGTTGTACGGAAGATCAGATGGTGACCTATTCAGCTTTTCTCCTCAAGGATCAAGCGAAGGATTGGTGGAAGGCACTGTAGAGGAGACATGCAGAGGGAGTCACTTGGGCCCTATTCAAGCAAGAGTTTCTTGAAAAGTTCTATCTGAAGAGTTACAGGGATGCCCAGATCAACGAATTTTTCAAATTGGAACAGGGCAATCAATCAGTAGTTGAATTTGAAAAGAGATTCTCAGAGTTGGCCAGACTAGTACCATTCATCAATGAAAACGAAGAGCAAAAGATTAACAGGTTTATGGCAAGCCTTAATCCCAGAGTCAGGGCCTATGTAGCATCATCCAACCACACTCAGTATAGGGATTAGTGGAAGCAGCCACTAAAGTAGAGAGAAGTGTAGAGGCCACCCTAGACCCAAGAAGTTCACCCCTAAGCGTAGTTGGTCAGGTGGATCACAAGGAAGACCCAGCAAGACAGCGAAGACTGGAGGGAAGTCCTTAGGGTCATCCAGCTGGAGACCGAGTCAGGAAGCCCAGTCTAGCCAGAGTTCAGTGAGACAGTCATCAGGGCCCCAAAACACAAGGGAAAACTGGAAGAATTGGCCAACCTACAAGAAGTGCGGAAAGACACATCCGAGCGAGTGTGTCAGGGGTAGGAATGTATGCTTCAGATGTGGTTAGGAGGGCCACTTTATTAAGGATTGTCCTGGGCTAGCTTCATCTAATAAACCAGAGGCCAGGACTAATACTCCAGGGCAGTCCAGTGGGGGTCGTGGACCCGAGAGGAAAGGCCCCCAAGGCAGAGGATCATGTGCTATAGATCAGCCCAACGGGGCGGCCAGTAGGGGTTTACCACCCAAGAGACAGCCTGGTAGGCCCCGTAGTCAGGCCAGAGTGTATGCAGTCACTCAACAGGAAGCAGATGTTGTTCCTGAAGTCGTCACAAGTACAATCTCTTTGTTTGACACTGATGCTTATGTATTGGTTGATTCAGGAGCGACACACTCCTTTATTTATGCTAAGTTTGTCGCCAAAGTAAGAATGGAAGACGAGCCATTAGATTACAGTGTGGTAGTATCCCTTCTTATTGGAGATACACTCCTGTCAGATAAGGTTTATATAGGTAGTAAGGTTGTGATAGCTAGTCACTAATTACAAGCAAATTTGATCCTGTTGGACAAGCAGGATTTTGATTTTATATTAGGGATGGATTGGTTGTCAAAACATCGTGCTACGGTAGATTGTTTCAGGAAGGAAGTTAGGTTCAGTAGACCTAAGGAACCCGATGTGGTCTTTTGTGGTATAAGGAAGATGCTCCCTACTAGTATGATAAGTGCAGTAAAGGCTAGTAGAATGCTTAGAAAGGCGTGCCAGGGATACTTGGCTTATGCAGCGAGACCAGAGAATAATGAGGTGAAGTTGGAAGAGGTTCCAGTGGTTAGGGAATTTCCAGATGTGTTCCCAAATGACCTTCTAGGGCTACCACCGGATAGGGAGATAGAGTTTGAGATAGAGTTGGCTCCGGGCACAGAGCCTATCTCTATAGCCCTATACAGGATGACCCTATTAGAATTGAAGGAATTGAAGGCCCAAATGGAGGAACTGACAGATAAGGGTTTTATTAAGATGAGTACATCGCCTTGGGGAGCTCCAATTTTATTTGTAAAGAAGAAGGATGGAAACCTCAGGTTATGTATTGACTACCGACAGCTTAATAGGATGACCATAAGGAATCATTACTCGCTTCCAAGGATAGATGACTTGTTTGATCAGCTTCAGGGAGCTAAGGTATTCTCTAAGATTGATTTGAGGTCCGGGTACTACCAGCTAAAAATCTGTAAGGAATATGTTTTAAGACAGCTTTCCAGATGCGCTATGGACATTATGAGTTTTTGGTGATGCCGTTCGGATTGACGAATGCCCCAGCAGCCTTTATGGATCTTATGAACAGGGTTTTCAAGCCTTATTTGGATAGATTTGTGACAGTGTTTATTGATGACATTCTGATATATTCAGGTAGCCGAGAGGAGCACGCTGAGCACTTGAAGGTTGTATTACAGACTTTGAGGGAACATCAGCTTTATGCTAAGTTCAGTAAGTGCCAGTTTTGGCTGGATAGAGTGGCATTTCTAAGTCATGTAGTTTCGATGGAAGGAATTTCTGTAGACCCTCAAAAGATAGAAGCTATAGTAAACTGGCAGCCGCCTACGAACGTGACTGAAGTTAGGAGCTTTTTGGGATTAGTTGGATATTATAGGAAGTTCGTGGAAGGGTTTTCGAAGATAGCAGTTCCCTTGACTAAGTTGACATGAAAGGAAGAGAAGTTCATGTGGACTGAGGAGTGTCAGGGCAGTTTTGAAGAATTAAATAAGAGATTGACATCAGCTCTAGTGCTTACTCTACCATCAGGGATAGATGGGTTTACAGTGTATTGTGACTCCTCCAGACAGGGTCTAGGTTGTGTATTGATGCAGCATGATAAGGTGATAGCCTATGCATCTAGACAGTTGACAAAACATGAGCAAAACTATCCAACGCACGACCTAGAACTCGTAGATGTAGTGTTTGCTTTGAGGATATAGAAGCATTACCTGTATGGAGTCCCTTGTAAGATCTTTACTAATCATAAGAGTCTACAGTATTTGTTTACATAGAAAGAGTTAAATATGAGGCAAAGAAGATGGATTGAACTCATCAAGCATTATGACTGTACAATTGAGTATCATCCTGGTAAGGCTAATGTGGTGGCAAATGCATTAAGTCGAAAGCCATCAAGTTCAATAGCCCAGCTGAAAGCCGAACACCTGCCATTATTGGTAGAGTTAAGATCTATGGGGGTTAAATTGGAGGTGACAGACTTTGGAGCATTGATAGCTGCATTTCGTGTCCGTCCTGTTTTGGTGGATCGAGTTAGGGACCACCAGAATATGGATCCTTATTTGATGAAAATAAGAAGTGAAGTAGAAACTGGGAAACAGGGTAATTTCTCACTAAGGAATGATGGAACATTGATGATAGGGCAAAGGTTATGTGTGCCAAACGTAGCAAAATTGAAGAAAAACATCATGGAAAAAGCTCACTCTTCAGCTTATGCCATGCACCCAGGAAGCACTAAGATGTATCGAACTTTGAAGGATCACTATTGGTGGAAAGGAATGTAGAAAGAGATAGCAGAGTTCATTTCCAAATGCCTAACCTGCCAGCAGATTAAGCTGAACATCAGAAGCCAGCAGGTTTATTACAACCCCTACCCATCTCGGAGTGGAAATGGGAAAGGATTACTATGGACTTTGTGGTAGGACTTCCACGGAGTCGGAGCGGATACGATGCGATATAGTTGATAGATTGATGAAGTCCGCTCATTTCCTGGCAATAAGAAATAACTACTCCCTGGATAAGTTAGCCCAATTGTACATAGATGAAATTGTAAGATTGTATGGCGTATCGGTATCCATCGTGTCAGATAGAGATTCGAGGTTCACCTCTAGATTCTAGCCGAGCTTATAGAAGGCATTAGGCACTAAGTTAAATTTCAGTACGGCTTTTCACCCACAAACAGATGGGCAATCTGAAAGAACTATCCAGACCCTAGAAGATGTTAAGGGCTTGTGTGATGGAGTTCAAAGGGAGCTGGGATACCCACCTATCTTTGGTAGAATTTGCATATAACAATAGCTACTAGTCTAGCATTGATATGGCACCGTATGAGACTCTATATGGTAGGAAATGTAGAACCCCAGTTTGTTGAGACGAGATGGGTGAAAGGAAGCTGATTGGCCCTGAGATTGTCCAAGCTACGACTGAAAAGGTTCAAGTTATCAGAGAAAGGTTGAAGATAGCAAGTGGTCGACAGAAAAGCTAAACGAACAATCGTAGAAGAGATTTAGAATTTCAAGTGAGTGACTGAGTCTTCTTACGCGTCTCCCTGTGGAAGAGTGTGTTAAGGTTTGGGAAGCGTGGGAAGCTATCTCCTAGGTACATTGGGCCCTACGAGATAGTAGGAAGAGTTGGAGAGGTTGTCAATCATTTGTAGTTGCCGCCAGAGTTGGCTAGGATTCATGATGTTTTCCATGTTTCCATGCTTCGTAAGTATGTGGCAGATCCTTCACACATATTAAGAGAGCAACTGGTGCAACTAAAAGAGAATCTAACCTACGAGGAAGAACCACTGGAGATACTAGACCGTAGAGAACAAGTGTTGCGCCATAAAGTGATTCCGTTAGTAAAGGTGTTGTGGAGGAACCATGGATCCGAGGAAGCTAAGTGGGAACATGAGGAGCAAATGAAAGCTCAATATCCTCACCTCTTTGAATCAGGTATGTAATTTTAAATTTCGAGGACGAAATTTCTATAAGGAGGGGTGAAACTGTAAGCCCTCGATGTTTAAGTATGGTTACTTTAATAACAACCTCTAAGTGATGTGTGAAATTGTAAATAATTATTAAGAGATATTTTGAGACCCTAGAGGATTAAACGAAAGTATTGTAAAACTATAGGGATTGGTGAAACCTCATCGGAAGCTTAGTTAAGTATAAGGGCAAATTGGTCATTGTCATCAAAACTCATAAGTTAGTATGACCTATGGACTAAATTGAAAGAAGTTTATAAGTTAAGGGTCAAAATAGGATAAGTAAAAGTTAAGTGCCAAAAACCAATTAAGTAAAGGATATAATGGTCACTATGGGAATTGTTATAAATATATAAACAAAAGTTAGTGGGATTTTGAGACCATTCTCACCAAACTCAAACAAAGCCAAACCAAGACATCAAATAAGAAGAGAAAAGAGAGACCAAAAGGAGGTGGTGGTTCGACCAAAGGGTAAGGGTGGTGATCAAGGTTGGTTTCCATCAATTTTCACATTCTAATCAATCAAGCAAGCTTCCTTAAGCTAGGAAATCAAACTTGGAACAAGACCCAAGCCAATCAAGGTTAGTTTGCTCATTTTTGGATTAGTTTTTGTGATGTATGTGTTGGTTATTTTGATGATGTTTGAGTTGGTTTTGGTGGGAGGTTTTTATCTATGTTAAAAGATGATTCTTTGGAGACTTGAAAGCATGTGAAATATGGCATGGAAACCTACTAAAATTGATGGACTAGTGTGGCATGAGATAGATTTTAAGTAGATTTTGGATTGGAAATCAATGGATTGAGATGTAGACTAAGTGTATGACAAAATATCTCAAAGAACCAACATGTAAAACTTGAAAGAAATTAACCTAGGGTGCAAGCCCTCGATCTTATTTACGGATGAATAGTAATATTTTTGGATGAATAGTGTTTTCGGATGAATAGTACCCAATGAATACTAAAATTTTGAGACGAGCCCCGGAAAATCAAAAATATTTAAAATGATTAGCAGGATCCAATAAAACTGAAACGGAGTAAAAATGAGTCTGTTTGGGTAGTTTTTGAAGGTTCCGAAAGTTACCCGACGAAAATGCTCTTATGGACAGGATTGTGAATACTGTTGACCTAAACTTCGTTTGAATTTTTTTCGAAACCATGGATTGAGTCCTAAGGGATCTAATTAGAGTATTGTAAAGTCAATTTAATGAATGAGTGATCATAGAATTAATTTGGAATTTATTTCGGAATGAATTATAAATGGTATTAAGTGAATAGTAAGTATGACAAGGGACTAAAATGAAATATTTTTCTCTACTTGGGGTCAAAGTGGGATTAAAAGGAAGTGAAATATGGACCAAAATGAAACAAGTTTACATGATATGGGCCAAGGTAGAATAAGCAAGAGTTAAGGGCCAAAATCTAATTATAAAAAGTTTATAAGTATAAATATCAAGACTTAGTCAATTTTCTTCCACCATTTCACCCATTTCACGTCACACAATCGCAAACCACTCCAAAACCGAGAGCAAAGAGAGGAAGAGAAGTGTGGTTCAACCAAAGAGGAGGAGGAAGTGATCAAGTCAATTCAACCAATTTTTGACATATAAATCAAGTGATCAAGCTTCCCTAAGCTAGGAAAACAAGTTTGGAAGCAAGATCAAGCAAAACCAAGGTTAGTTTTATGAATTTTGAAGTTATTTCCATGATGTTGTTCATGATGTTTGTGTGATGTTTTGGTTGGATTTTTGATGAGGTTTTTATATATGATTTAAGTGGAGTTTTATGGGACAAAATTTAAGTGTAAACCATATGGAAATCATGAGGTTTGATGTGTTAGGGTTTTGTTGGAATAATTACTAAGTTGATTGAATTGGCTTTTAAGTTAATTTAGTGCACACCAAGTATTTGTTAAAATGCCTAAGTGAAGAAAAATGCAAAATTTGAATGAATTAAATTTGATATGTGATTTCTCATTTGAGACTATGATAAGGGAAGTATGAAACCAAAGCTATTAGATGATATGAAGTATCATGTTGGAAATTTGATGGAGAAATCTAAGACAAGTTAATAAAATTGTTAGAAAATCTATTAAGACAATTTATAGTTTATGGCTTTAAGTGAAGGGTATTGATAGAAATCATGAAATATCACCCCATGTATGTTTTTTCATGCATTAAATGAGTATATTTAAGCATGTATGACACTAAGGAAAGTAGAATTAAGATTTAGAATGAAAAATGTGAAAATTTTATTGAAAAAATGGTGAAAAAAGTGAGGTTTTTCCTAGGTTTGGACACCCGTTTGTTGGAATTTTTCAGAGCCGTTTTACGGGTGATCTAAATGCGAGTTAGGAAGATGAATGAAGCAAAAATGAGGTCAAGAGCAGCCCTAAAATGGACTGTGAACAGTTCTCAGCCTAAAGGGGTACCAAAATTTTGACTTTTTGTTTCGAGCTCCAGAAAATTATTTCGGGCATATGGGGATGCTCTTAGGGGTATATAAGTAAGGTCCATGCAAAGAACACGGAATTTTAATGATAGGACCCAACCCAAACCATACCGTACTCGTATTCGGAGGGCCCTGCCTGGCACCCTGACGGGATCCTCCTAAACCCTTTCAATTGGCCTAAAAGAAATCCGTGGAGCGAACCCTTAAAATCTTTCCTTACTTATAAACAAGATTGGGTTGGGTTTTTTTTTTTTTTTTCAAATGAAAATTCGGCAATCTAACATCTGTATTTTTAGGTTCCAAATACCTGTAAGGTTAAAATACACTTCGACTATTTTCAATAGCCAACCCAACTTCTTTCACAACTTCTTTCAAAGGTTAATTTTCCAATTTCATACAAAATAGTTGAGAAAACCGTAAACCATAAATCACAAGATAAAAACCAATTTCATATAAACAATTTACATAAGAAGACAAACATGTTTCATAACTTAACTAACATTTTAAACGCTTTAATATACATATGAGTAACAAATCTCATTTTAAAAGCCATTCAAAACATCTCATAAAATACATAAAAAAAAATGGCTTTTCAACTTTCATATGTATGAAAAATGATACAAGGGAAGCATTCATTGAGTCGGCGCCCACCTATATCAATCGGAGGGTATCTTGTGCCACGTCACCCGTGCTAGCACCTGAGGAGGTTTTTGACATAAAATAGGAAAAAGTTAGCTTAATGAAGCTCAGTGAGTGCGCGTAAGTTGTAAAACAACAATATCATATTCCTTTGTAAAATACCTCCTTAAAAACATTAAAAATAGAGTTGCATTTCATAATCATTTCACTTAAAATCTCATAGAAGTTCATGCTTATACTTATTAAAATCATACAAATCCCAACATAAGGGATACGTAAAACTTTTCATAAACTTAATAAGCAATAATATCATTCAAACTGAATTCAATTGTAAGGCTTCCTTTCGAACCATAATTATAATCATATAAAATAGTTTACTTTCGAACTTACATTCGCATTTTTAAATGCACCAATGTTACCCCTTAAACTTACAACCAAGAGAATGTGGAGTCACAAGATGATTTGGCCATAAACACCATCCGTGACACTTACAAAGACATCCCAGTAACTACGCGCAGAATTGTGCATCGCAAAGCGTAGAGTAAGACAACATCCCACACATGTAAAAGCGACACGACGGACTCTATTTCCTAATATGAGTGATGCAATACCCCCCCATACATTGCCATACATGTGTGGGACGTACCGACCGGGTCTACATAACTTACAAGGGTGGGCAAACAATTGGCCTTTGAAAACATATTTATACATATATCATTTTTTTTTGCATCAACCGTTTATCGAACAATACTTAAAACTTCGAATTCCATTTCAAAGTAGTTTTCACACTTATAAGAACACAAAAGATAACTTTAATACAAAACATAGTATTCATGAAATCATCCGTTTAAAATCATAAAATCACAACCATACTAGAAAATACATAAACATGTCAAACACATACATTTTTGCTAAAACCATTTTGCACTCACCTTGCTTTCAAACTTCCCTTAATGGCTTCAACGGTCCTCTCCGGCTCCGCTAGCCTCACCTTCGCCTACACATGATAAGAACACTTAGAATGTGCTTAATAGACAATCCAAAGATGCACTAAGATGCACCTAACTATACTAACTCTATAAAATTCTCTCTACACTAGTAGCTTCTCCTTTCAATTTCTCTTTGATCCATGCTCCAAATTCCCAATTTCTTTGCATGAATCCTTCATATATACCCCAAGGGACGTTTCTATATGCTTCCCATCGTAAATTGAAGCTTGGAACCCAAAATGACCGTTTTAGACCTCTCAAACCCGAATTGAATGCACAGCCCAAACCGTGCATGCTTTTGCTCCAATTATTTCTCCCACACTCTTCTTATCTCCCAATGTGGTCAGCCGTAACATTTCATCGAATTACAATATCGTTTGGATATCAAAAGTTAAGAAAAACCTCACTTTTTCATCCATTTTTAGGGGGTTTTTTCACCCATTTCATTCTAAAACTTAATTCTTTCTTTCCTAATGTTAAACATACTCAAACCTATCCATACAAGTCATTTCAACATATAAAAGAATTGATTTTCGATGACAACTCAATATGTCTTTCCTAGGTTCTTTACAATGCATTACAATGGAATTGCTTCCAATGCAATTCTAACATTTTCATAGGATTATAGGTCACATAAACAACATGGAATCATAGTTAAAACACCTCAATTTCATTGGGATTCTCATACCTCTCCATAAAGCCTTACAAGCACTAACTTAGTCTAAGTCCATTTCTTTCAAGTTTTTGATGTGGATTCTTTTAGACAATTTGTCAAACACTTAGTCTACATCCCATTCCATAAGTTTGAAATCCAAAACCAACTCAAAACCTATCTCATGCCAACCCTAACTCATCAATTTTAGTAGGTTTCTATGCCATCTACGCATGCTTTCAAACTCCAAATGAATCATCTCTCAACATAGATAAAAACCTCACATCAAACCAACTCAAACATCATCAAAACAACCAACACAACCCAACACAACAACAAGCTTAAAAGTAAGTAACTAACCTTGATTAGCTTTGTTTCTTGCATCAAGTTTGATTTCCTAGTTATGGAAGCTTGATTGATTGATTGGGATGTCAAAAAGTGATTGAAACCAGCTTGATCATCAATTCCTAGCCTTGACCGACACACACCTTTCTCACGTTCTCTCTTTTCTTTCCTTTGATTTTTTTGTGTTTGCTTTGTGAGTGGCGTGAATTCTCTTCAAAAATTGATCAAGTATTGTATTTATACTTATGAAAATCCTATAATGACCATCTTGTCCCTTAAATAATTTCTTCTTGTTCCCTACCTAATTGAGAATGGTCAGGCATAAACGATGGGTTGACTTGTGACAGCTCGTGTAGAGTCATTTGTTTGAGTTACATGAGCTACAACCTATCCAATTGAAGCTGCGGATGTCTAGTTTCCATAGCAACTAACCGTTCATGAATCGGAGGTCCGTAACGAAAGTTATGACCGTTTTAATGACCAAAGGTCAGTGCTGGCGCTGACCTGCGCTCCTCCGCGCCACCCAGCGCGTGTGCCAGCACGCCTGAACTTCTCCAGCGTGCTTACCTCCGCGCTCAACAGCCTCTAGGCGCCCAAGGGAGTGCCACCTACTGCCCCAAGTGCGCTTCCTTGCACGCTTCCTCCCCACCAAACGGTCGGGTGAGCGAAAAACCTGAAAAGAAATGCAATTTTGAACATTCCAACCCAATTTTCATGCCCCAACTCTCCAACCTAGAAATACATCAATCTTCACCATTTAAGGAAGTTTTGAGGGGCTAAGAATGGAGCTCTTAAAACATCTCTTAATGCTAATACTAGGGAAACCATAAATGAAATTGAGGGCTTACAATTTCACCCCTCCTTATAAAAATTTCGTCCTCGAAATTTAAATTACATACCTAGCTCATAAGATGCCGATACTGGCACACATAATCTTTGTCCCATCATCTCTTACTTAAAAATTAATTTGTTGCCCAAATTCTATTTCTTCTCTTAGCTTTATCAATTTTCGATCCTGGGTCTGAAATTCTCTTACTTAATCTTACTTATTATTGGATGGACACGAAATGCTGCTAATAAATCTCTTAAATCTGTCATTTCCAACTTAGGACCCATGCATCTTAACTTACTAACATAGGCAAAACTTTACCTTCAATTGAACTAATAAACCATCGAGCTTACAACTTAATGTATTCGTTAGCATATTCACTTTTCCAAGGTGTTACATAATTGTATAGTCATAATCTTATACAAGCTCTCTATTTTGCTACATAATCATACACCCTGAACCTAATCTAGTGGCATCACCATAAACCATAAACTCCTAAAGTGCTCAGCGTAATTCTCTCGGCCACCTTAATATTAATATATCATCCATAAAGATAATGAAAATCTTACCTAAGTAAGGCCTGTAAACTTTACTTATCAATTACATAAAATGGATAGGGCATCCATTAATCCAAACGACATCACTAGAAACTCATAATGCCTTTAGTGAATTCTGAAGGCCATCTTGGAAATGTCTTCCTTACTTATCTTTAATTGGTAATACCTTAACCCTAACTCAATCTTAGAAAACACCCTGGTTCCCTGAAGTTGATCAATTAGATCATTAATCCTTAGTAACGGATACCAATTCCTGTTATCAACCTGGTTCAACCGTTTATAATCTACGCATAACTTGAGACTCCCATCTTTCTTCTAAACAACACTTGGGTTTTCCAAGGCAAAATACTCGGCTTATTGAATTCTTTTACTTACTTCTTCTTCCATTTGAACTTCTAGCTACTGGAACCTCTTTTAATCTTAATTTATTGTTTTCCGGTTCCACTGAATAAGCCAAGTACTCTTAACACACTTTTCTTAAGATCTTATTAGCTTCCATCATACTTAGCGTACTCGTAGGAAGCATCTTTCTCACATCATCTAAAATTACATTTGGTTTCCCAAGTCTGTTGAACTTCACTTCCTTCCTTGAACCATCCATCGTAGCTTTATATTCAGACAACCAATTCATACCTAATGAAACATCAAAATCATACGTACATTCGGTAGCATCAGGTCTGCCTTAAACTCTTAACCTATCACATTCACATTGCTACCTATATAAAATTTATTCACTATAGGTGATTTACCCGTAGGAAGTGATACTAAAATACCGCAATTGGGGGGTTCCATTCTCTATAACAGTCATCATCATATCATCTTAAACAATCATACACAAAACGATTCGGAGCCATAATCATTTTCTTATCCTTACTTCAAATAATAATTAAAACTTAGCAAATCAATGTACATATTCTTATACTTCAAGTAACTATTAAATACTAAAATAAATAGTTCATACTACCTTATTATACTTTTCCATACATACCCTTTGACTTTAATACTAATAAATATTCCAAGAATCATATACAACGACAACAATACAATATCATATTCTTATAAACTTCATTCATTTATATTAACATCAAGCTCTATTATTGCATAACTCCAATTTCAAATTAAAAGTTACGCATCACGCTTTTGCTGCACAACTCTACTAATTAATAATGATATCTTACTTTAGATCACTTAGCTCACCATAGATAATTAGTGCCATATCACTTCTCTTTTCCTTTCTTACCTTCCTTCCTTCCTTCATTGAGCCCTTCGCCTTACCAATTACACCTCACTTAACAATTCAAATTAACTTACGAGAGGTCTAAAATAATAAACATTTCCTACTTAAAATCGATACATCAACATCAACATAATTGAAAAGCTTATCGAATTCATCATCAATGCTTATAAAAATTCCATCAAAATGGCATCTAAAACATAATCCTAAGAAAATCCATGACTTACTTTATAATCACAAATGGAATTCAATCTTAACACTTAAAAATATAACATTGCACTTTGATTTACATTTAACACTACATCCATTCATATTAATCAATACATAAGGAATCCTTATTTCATTCCTTCTACAACCATATACCGTAGCGCAAGACGTTATTAATCAACTTATCTATTATATTATCTCAAAATCATACATATCTAATAAAATCAATCCTTTAGAAGTTTTTAACCTACTCATCAACATACTCCTCTTCAGGTGTTGGTGCCTATGCGGCTATCCTCCTCGTTCTTGGGCGACCACGACAATGCATGCTTCCATAAGATAAAAATATAAATGATTGGTCATGAAATGCATGAAAACAACTTCAAAATTTTCAAAAATCTCTCTTAAAAGTCTATTAAACCTTTGCTCTGATACCACATTGACATGACCCAATCCGAACCATACCGTACTCGTATCCGAAGGGCCCTGCCTGGCACCCCGACTGGATCCTCCTAAACCCTTTCAATTGGCCTAAAAGGAATCCGTGGAGCGAACCTTTAAAATCTTTCCTTATAAACAAGATTGGGTTGGGTTTTTTTTTTTTTTTTTTCAAATGAAAATTCGGCAATATAACATCTGTATTTTTAAGGTTCCAAATACCTGTAAGGTTAAAATACACTTAAACTATTTTCAATATCAAGCCCAACTTCTTTCACAACTTCTTTCAAAGGTTAATTTTCCAATTTCATACAAAATAGTTGAGAAAGCCGTAAACCATAAATCACAAGATAAAAACCAATTTCGTATAAATAATTTACATAAGAAGACAAACATGTTTCATAACTTAACTAACATTTACAAAGCCTTAAACGCTTTAATATACATATGAGTAACAAATCTCATTTTAAAAGCCATTCAAAACATCTCATAAAATACATCAAAAAAAGTGGCTTTTCAACTTTCATATGTATGAAAAATGATTATACAAGGGAAGCATTCGTCGAGTCGGCGCCCACCTATATCAATCGAAGGGTATCTTGTGCCACGTCACCTGTGCTAGCACCTGAGGAGGTTTATGACATAAAATAGGAAAAAGTGAGCTTAATGAAGCTCAGTGAGTGCACGTAAGTTGTAAAACAATATCATATTCATTTGTAAAATACCTCCTTAAAAACATTAAAAATAGATTTGCATTTCATAATCATTTCACTTAAAATCTCATAGAAGTTCATGCTTAACATAATAAAATCATACAAATCCCAACATAAGGGATACATAAAACTTTTTATAAACTTAATAAGCAATAATATCATTCAAACTGAATTCAATTGTAAGGCTTCCTTTCGAACCATAATTATAATCATATAAAATAGTTTACTTTTGAACTTACATTCGCATTTTTAAATGCACCAATGTTACCCCTTAAACTTACAACCACGAGAACGTGGAGTCACGAGATGATTTAGCCATAAACACCATCCGTGACACTTACAAAGACATCCCAACAACTACGCGCGGAATTGTGCATCGCAAAGCGTAGAGTAAGAAAACATCCCACACATGTAAAAGCGACACGACGGACTCTATTCCCCCAATGTGAGTGATGCAATACCCCCACATACATTGCCATACACGTGTGGGACGTACTAACTGGGTCTACATAACTTACAAGGGTGGGCAAACAATTGGCCTTTGAAAACATATTTATACATATATCATTTTTTTTTGCATCAACCATTTATCAAACAATACTTAAAACTTCGAATTCCATTTCAAAGTAGTTTTCACACTTATAAGAACACAAAAGATAACTTTCATACAAAACATATTATTCATGAAATCATCCGTTTAACATCGTAAAATCACAACCATACTAGAAAATACATAAACATGTCAAAACACATACATTTTTGCTAAAACCATTTTGCACTCACCTTGCTTTCAAACTTCCCTTAATGGCTTCAACGGTCCTCTCTGGCTCCGCTAGCCTTGCCTTCACCTACCCATGATAAGAACACTTAGAATGTGCTCAATAGACAATGCAAAGATGCACTAAGATGCACCTAACTATACTAACTCTATAAAATTCTCTCTACACTAGTAGTTTCTCCTTTCAATTTTTCTTTGATCCATGCTCCAAATTTCCAATTTCTTTGCATGAATCCTTCATATATACCCGAAGGGATGTTTCCATATGCTTCCCATCGTAAATTGAAGCTTGGAACCCAAAATGACTGTTTTAGACCTCTCAAACCCGAATTGAATGCATAGCCCAAACTGTGCATGCTTTTGCTCCAATTATTTCTCTCACACTCTTCTTATCTCCCAATGTGGTTGCCCGTAACATTTCGTCAAATTACGATATCATTTGGATATCGAAAGTTAAGAAAAACCTCACTTTTTCATTCGTTTTTAGGGGGCTTTTTCACCCATTTCATTCTAAAGCTTAATTCTTTCTTTCCTAATGTTAAACACACTCAAACCTATCCATACAAGTCATTTCAACATATAAAAGAATTGATTTTTGATGACAACTCAATATGCCTTTCCTAGGTTCTTTACAATGCATTGCAATGGTATTGCTTCCAATGCAATTCTAACATTTTCATAGGATTATAGGTCACCTAAACAACATGGAATCATAGTTAAAACACCTCAATTTCATTGGATTCTCATACCTCTCCATAAAGCCTTACAAGCACTAACTTAGTCTAAGTCCATTTCTTTCAAGTTTTTGATGTGGATTCTTTTAGACAATTTGTCAAACACTTAGTCTACATCTCATTCCATAAGTTTCAAATCCAAAACCAACTCAAAACCTATCTTATGCCAACCTTAGCTCATCAATTTTAGTAGGTTTCTATGCCATCTACACATGCTTTCAAACTCCAAATGAATCATAGATAAAAACCTCCCATCAAACCAACTCAAACATCATCAAAACAACAATTACAACCCAACACAACAACAAGCTGAAAAGTAAGTAACTAACCTTGATTAGCTTTGTTTCTTGCTTCAATTTTGATTTCCTAGGTTATGGAAACTTGATCGATTGATTGGGATGTCAAAAAGTGATTGAAACTAGCTTGATCATCAATTCCTAGCCTTGACCGAACCAACACACACCTTTCTCACGTTCTCTCTTTTCTTTCCTTTGATTTTTTTTTGTTTGCTTTGTGAGTGGCGTGAATTCTCTTCAAAAATTGATCAAGTATTGTATTTATACTTATGACAATCCTATAATGACCATCTTGTCCCTTAAATAATTTCTTCTTGTTTCTTACCTAATTGAGAATGGTCAAGCATAAATGATGGGTTGACTTGTGACAGCTCATGTAGAGTCATTTGTTTGAATTATGTGAGCTACAACTTATCAAATTGAATCTACAGATGTCTAGTTTCCATATCTACAGATGTCTAGTTTCCATAGCAACAGACGGTTCATGAATTGGAGGTCCGTAGAGAATGTTATGATCGTTTTAATGACCAAAGGTCAGTGCTGGCGCCGACCTACGCGCCTCTGCGCCACCCAGTGCGTGTGCCAGCACGCCTACCTGAGCACTTAGCAGCCTCTAGGCACCCAAGAGAGCGCCACCTACTGCCCCAAGTGCGCTTCCTTGCGCGCTTCCTCCCCACCAAGCGGCTGGGTGAGTGAAAAACCTGAAAGAAATGCAATTTTGAACATTCTAACCCAATTTTCATGCCCCAACTCTCCAACCTATAAATACATCAATCTTCACCATTTAAGGAAATTTTGAGGGGCTAAGAATGGAGCTCTTAAAACATCTCTTGGTGAATCTTCACCATTTGAGGAAGTTTTGAGGGGCTAAGAATGAAGCTCTTAAAACATCTCTTAGTGCTAATACTAGGAAAACCATAAATGAAATTGAGGGCTTACATTTAAGGCTTTAGTTAAGTTGAAATTGAGTAGGAAAGTAAGTTGGTAAAATAGTTTTTAAGTGAATTGATTGGGTTCTAAGCTATGTATTGAGTTTTGTGTAGTTAAGTTTAACTTATTTTAAGCAAGAATATGATGTGTTGGTGAAAGGGAAGTAAACGGAGCTGAAGAAAGCTATTGGAGCCACTTAAAGAAATTTAAATTAAGGTGAGTGCTACACTTGATTTTAAAGTTTTTGCAATTGGAATTGGAAATTTTAAGCATATATATTTTATTCTAAGTGTTATATATGGTTTTAAAATATTTGTGATGGATATATAAAGTTCCTTCAGAAATTGAAGATTTTAAGAAACTTTCCTTATGTGATTGTTAAGGTAACTTATATGTAAGTTGCATTAATTTAAGTTTTTAAGCCAATTTTAAAAGTATTGTTACTTAGTATTCAAAATGAATATTTTTCCTTTTATGGCATTGTATGCGTAAAGTTGTCATTATAATTTTATAAGTATGAATTTGATGAGGAATGAAATTTAAGTTTTAAGTTTTAAGCCTTTTATTTTATAAATGAAGCTATGTTTTATGATAAGCCAAGAAAATCAAATTTTTTTATGTCCCTATAAGACATTTTAAGTGACAGGACCCAATCCAAACCATACTGCACTCGTATTCAGAGGGCCTTGCCTGGCACCCCGACGGAATCCTCCTAAACCCTTTCAGTTGGCCTAAAAGGAATCCGTGGAGCGAACCCTTAAAATCTTTCCTTACTTATAAACAAGATTGGGTTGGGTTTTTTTTTTTTTTTCTCAAATGAAAATTCGGCAATATAACATTTGTATTTTTAAGGTTCCAAATACCTGTAAGGTTAAAATACACTTCGACTATTTTCAATATCCAACCCAACTTCTTTCACAACTTCTTTCAAAGGTTAATTTTCCAATTTCATACAAAATAGTTGAGAAAACCGTAAACCATAGATCACAAGATAAAAGCCAATTTCGTGTAAACAATTTACATAGGAAAACCAACATGTTTCATAACTTAGCTGACATTTACAAAGCCTTAAATGCTTTAATACACATATGAGTAACAAATCTCATTTTAAAAGTCATTCAAAACATCTCATAAAATACATCAAAAAGGTGGCTTTCCAACTTTCATATGTATGCAAAATGATTATACAAGGGAAGCATTCGTCGAGTCGGCACCCACCTATATCAACGGAAGGTATCTTATGCCACGTCACTCGCGCTAACACCTGAGCAGGTTTTCGATATAAAACAGGAAAAAGTGAGCTTAATGAAGCTCAGTGAGTGCGCGTACGTTATTCCATTGTAAAATACCTCCTTAAAAACATTAAAAATAGGGTTGCATTTCATAATCATTTAACTTAGAATTTCATATAAGTTCATGGTTCTCGTAATAAAATCATACAAATCCCAACATAAGGGATACATAAAACTTTTCATGAACTTAATAAGCAATAATATCATTCAACTGAATTCAATTATAAGGCTTCCTTTCGAAACATAATTATAATCAGATAAAATAGTTACTTTCAAACTTGCATTCGCATTTTTAAATGCACCAATGTTACCCCTTAAACTTACAACCACGAGAACGTGGAGTCACGAGATGATTTGGCCTTAAACACCATCTGTGACACTTACAAAGACATCCCAACAACTACGCGCAGAATTGTGCATCGCAAAGCGTAGAGTAGGACAACATCCCACACACGTAAAAGCGACACGACGGACTCTATTCCCCCAATGTGAGTGATGCAATAACCCCCCATACATTGCCATACATGTGTGGGACATACCGGCCGGGTCTACATAACTTACAAGGGTGGGCAAACAATTGGCCTTTGAAAACATATTTTTACATATATCATTTTTGCATCGATTGTTTATCGAACAATACTTAAAACTTCGAATTCCATTTCAAAGTAGTTTTCACACTTATAAGAACACAAAAGATAACTTTCATACAAAACATAGTATTCATGAAATCATCCGTTTAAAATCATAAAATCACAACCATACTAGAAAATACATAAACGTGTCAAAACACATACATTTTTGCTAAAACCATTTTGCACTCACCTTGCTTTCAAACTTTCCTTAATAGCTTCAACGGTCCTCTCCGGCTCCGCTAGCCTCGCCTTCACCTACACATGATAAGCACACTTAGAATGTGCTCAATAGACAAAGCAAAGATGCACTAAGATGCACCTAACTATACTAACTCTATAACATTCTCTCTACACTAGTAGCTTCTCCTTTCAATTTCTCTTTGATCCATGCTCCAAATTCCCAATTTCTTTGCATGAATCCTTCATATATGCCCCAAGGGACGTTCCCATATGCTTCCCATCATAAATTGAAGCTTGGAACCGAAAATGACCGTTTTAGACCTCTCAAATCCGAATTGAATGTATAGCCCAAACCATGCATCCTTCTTCTCCAATTCTTTCCCCCACACTCTTCTTATCTCCCAATGCAGTCACCCATAAAATTTCGTCGAATTCTAATATCGTTTGGATATCAAAATTTAAGAAAAACCTCACTTTTTCATCCGTTTTTAGGGGGCTTTTTCACCCATTTCATTCTAAGACTTAATTCTTTCTTTCCTAATGTTAAACATACTCAAACATATCCATACAAGTCATTTCAACATATAAAAGAATTGGTTTTCGATGGCAACTCAATATGTCTTTCCTAGGTGCTTTACAATGCACTACAATGGAATTGCTTCCAATGCAATTCTAACATTTTCATATGATTATAGGTCACCTAAACAACATGGAATCATAGTTAAAACACCTCAATTTCATTGGATTCTCATACCTCTCCATAAAACCTTACAAGCACTAACTTAGTCTAAGTCCATTTCTTTCAAGATTTTCATGTTGGTTCTTTTAGACAATTTCATCTTGTCTACATTCATTTCATTTAGTTTCCAATCCAAAACCAACTCAAAACCTATCTCATGCCAACCCTAGCTCATCAATTTTAGTAGGTTTCGATGTCATCTATACAAGCTTTTCAAGTCTCAAATAAATCATCTCCTAACATAGGTAAAAACTTCCCATCAAAACCCACTAAAACACCATCAAAATAACCAACATCAACATCACCACAACAAGTTCAAAAGTAAGTGAACTAACCTTATTTAGCTTTGATCCTTGCTTCAAGTTTGATTTCCTAGCTTATGGAAGCTTGCTTGATGGATTGGGATGTCAAAAAGTGATTGAAACTAGCTTGATCATCAATTCATAGCCTTGACCTAACCAACACACACCTTTCTCATGTTCTCTCTTTTCTTTCCTTTGATTTCTTTGTGTTTGCTTTGTGAGTGGCGTGAATTCTCTTCAAAAATTGATCAAGTGTTGTATTTATACTTATGACAATCCCATAATGACCATCTTGTCCCTTAAATAATTTCTTCTTGGTCTCTACATAATTGAGAATGGTTAGGCATAAACGATGGGTTGACTTGTGACAGCTCGTGTCGATTCATTTGTTTGCTTTACGTGAGCTATGACCTATCAAATTGAAGCTACGGATGTCTAGTTTCCATAGCAACTGACGGTTTGTAAATCGGAGGTCCGTAGAGAAAGTTATAACCGATTTAATGACCAAAGGTCAGTGCTGTCGTCGACCTGCGCGCCTCCGCGCCACCCAGCGCGCGTGCCAGCGCACCTGAACTTCTCCAGCGCGCCTACCTGCACGCTCAGCAACCTCTAGGCGCCCAAGGGAGCGCTAGCTACTACCCCGAGTGCGCTCCCTTGCGCGCTTCCTCCCTACCAAGCGGCCGGGTGAGCGCAAATGCTGAAAAAAAAAAGACATTTTTGAATATTCTAACCCATTTTTCATGCCCTAACTCTCCAACCTATAAATACATTAATCTTCACCATTTAGGAATGTTTTGAGGGTCTAAAAATGAAGCTCTTTTTTAAAATATCTCTTAGTAATAATACTAGGGATACCATAAATAAACATTGAGGGCTTACATTAAGTGTTTAGTAAATTATAAGTTTTGTACATTGTATGATTTATATGCAAATATGAAAATTAATTATTATGGATTTTTATGTACATTTTGCATTGATATATATATGATTTATATGAAGCTTTATTAAGCTATTTTATATATGTCTATTAAAATCTAATTTTTCCATATGAAGTTTTGTATATATATATATGAGGCTTGAGGTATGATTAAGTATAAAACAATATTTTGTGCTTTTGCACTAAGTAAGAAAATAAAATGAATTTTCAAAGGCCATAAGTATTTTGTATAAGTATACCCGCCCTTATCAGTAAGTTTCAGACCCGATTGGTATATCCCACATTAGTATAGCAAGTTCAGGGGGGATGCGTCACTAACTCAGGGGGGATTTAAATCTGTCGTGTCGCCTCTACTTTTGTGGGATATTATCTTGTGATTATGCTTAGCGATGTAACATTCTGCACAAAATCACGGGATGTCTTTGTAAGTAAGTAAGTGTCACGGTTGGAGTCTGATAAAAGCGCCATGTGACTCCACGTCAGTTAGTGTTATTACAGCTTTTGCGTGGTTTTAAGCATTACGGGATACGAATGGTGCTTTTCGAAAAATTAAGTAAGTATTTTAAGTATTGAAAACAAAAGAAAATAATTTAATATGTTTTAAGTATGTTTTACAATTAAATGAAATTAAGCTTTGAGAAAATTTAAGGAATGGAAATTCATTCTATGCATTTTATAATCCCTAAGTTTTCTATGGAATCTTATGAATATACATGAACTTTATGGAATTTCCATGTCAAGCTACATATGGAAATGAAATTGAAATTTTATATGTTTTATTATTTATAAGTTTTCCATGAAGTTGTATGAATATTTATATGTTTATGGCTTTCCTATTTTAAGCTATGCATTGAAAGGAAAGCTAAATTTTATATGATTTATAAACTATATGTCTTATATGAATCTTATGGATGTGTAAGTTCAAATATTATTCCATTTTTATAAGCTTTATATGAATTTTAAGTATATATATATAAGTTGTATTTTACCTATGCACTTCCAATAATTTAAATAAGATTTATATTTATTTTTAAATTAAATGAAGTTTATATATGTATGAAGTTTTAAGCATATATAAGTTCATATTATATTCAATTTATGAGTTTCATATGAATTTTACGTACGTATGCGTTTATAATTTTCATAAGCATACTTTGTAAACCAAGAAAAATTTATGCTTGAAAATGTTTAAGTTATATGGAAATTTTATGCATATATGAGTTATATATATATATATTTTTTGATGCCTTTATGGGTTTTATGGTTTTATAAATTATGTATGAGATTTTACGAAATTATGTATTTATTAAATTAAGCACGCCCACTATCCAACTAGATAAGTTTTGGAATTTATGAGAATTTTAAGAAATGAAAACGTATTTTGAAAAATGTTTTAAGGAGGTATTTTAATAAAACCAAATCTTTTAAGTTAAAAGAAACATCAGCACTCACTGAGCTCCCATAGCTCATCATTTTCTGTTTTTATGTTAAAAACCTCCTCAGGTATGGAAGTGGGTGACCGAGGTTGGAAAACTCCTCCAGAAGAGTACACGGGCAAGAACACAACATTTCTTTTGTATTAATACATGTTCATATTTTGTGTGTGAAATAAATTATCTGTAAATATATGTTTAAGTCATAAATGAGTGGTGAATTAATTATGCATGAATTTGATTGAATTGTATAAGTAGGTTAGAGTGTGTATAACACTAGGAAAGAAAGAATTAAGTTTTAGGATGTAACATGTGAAAAAGCCCCCAAAAAATGGATGAAAAAGTGAGGTTTTTCTTAGGTTTCGATATTCAAACGTTATCGGAATTCGACGAAATTTTACGGGTGACCACATTGGGAGATAAGAAGAGTGTGGGAGAAAGAATTGGAGCAAAAGCATGCATAGTTTGGGCTGTGCATTACATTCGAATTTTAGGGGTCTAAAACGACTATTTTGAGTTCCAAGCTTCAATTTATGATGGGAAGCAAATGGGAATGTTCCTTGGTGTATATAAGAAGGATTCATTCAAAGAAATTTGGAATTTGGAGCATGGATCAAACAGAAATTGAAAGGAGAAGCTACTAGTGTAGAGAGAATTTTATAGAGTTAGTATAGTTAGATACATCTTAGTGCATCTTTGCATTGTCTATTGAGCACATTCTAAGTGTGTTTATCATGTGTAGGTGAAGAAGAGGGTAGCGGAGCAGGAAAGGACCGTTGACGCCATTAGGGAAGGTTGGAAACCAAGGTGAGTGCTAAAACTATTTTACCAAAGTTATGGTTGTTTACAATGTTTTACCACTATATAAGTTGCTTGCCATTTTAAGAATTTGAAATAAGTATCGTTATTGATATTGTGTTGGTATGAAAAGCTTAGTTTTTGTGGTTTGATAAGCATGATTTCTATTTTTAAATGAAGTTTAAAAACCTTAAGTTTGTTGTTATTGAATTTATGATTATTCAAAGGAAAAAAAAATAAAGTTTGTTAATTTTAAGTATTTGATACAAATTTATATATGCATGAATACATTTTCAAAGGCTAATTGTCTACCCACCATTGTAAGTTATATAGACTCGGTCGGTACGTCCCACACGTGTAAGGCAAAGTATGGGAGGGATCGCATCACTAACTTTGGGGGGTTAGAGTCTATTGTATCGCTTATATGTGTGTGGGATGTTGTCTTATGCTACGTTTTGCGATGCACCATTCCGCATGTAGTTGTTGAGATGTCTTTGTAAGTGTCACGGATGGTGTTGGTGACTAAATCGCCTTGTGACTCCACGTTTTCGTGGTTGTACGTTTATGGGATAACATTGGTGCATTTCTAACTACAACAATAAGCATGAAAAATGTATTATGTTTATGTTATTTTAATCTTGTATTGGAAGGAATCCTTATAATCGTTTGTAGTTTTGTATAAGTTTTTATGCTTTCTAAATCTTATTGAAAGTTTTATGTATTTTCTATATTGATTTCTATGTTGATAAGTGTATGAATTTATCAAGTGTGATATGAAAATTTTATGAATTTCTACTTTGAGCAATTAAGTAAATAAATTTCCTTTTTATTAATTAAGGAGGTATTTTACAAACGTATAATGTAAGTCATCGACCTTATTTACGGATGAATAGTAATATTTTCATGTGAATAGTACTCGATGAATAGTGAAATTTTGAGACGGACCCTGGAAAATCGAAAATAATTAGAATGATTAGTAGGACCCAATAAAATTGAAACAAAGTAAAAATGAGTCTGTTTGGATAGTTTCTGAAGGTTCCGAAAGTTATCTGACGAAATCACCTTTATGGACAAGATTGTGAATATTGTTGACCTAAACTCCGTTTGAATTTTTTTCAAAGCTATGGATTGAGTCCTAAGAGATCTAATTAGAGTATTGTAAAGTCAATTTGATGAATGAGTGATCATAGAATTAATTTGAAATTTATTTCAGAATAAATTGTAAATGGTATTACGTGAATAGTAAGTATGACAAGGGACTAAAATGAAATAAGTTTTCTTACTTGGGGTCAAAGTGGGATTAAGAGAAAGTGAATTATGGATTAAAATGAAACAAGTTTACATGACATGGGCCAAGGTGGAATAAGTGGGAGTTAAGGGCAAAAGTTTAATTCTTTAAGGGACATAATGGTCATTATAGAATTGTCACAAGTATAAATATAACCGTTAGTCAATTTTTTTAGGCCATTCCTTCTCATTTTCATGCCACTCACACACACACACAAACACAAAACCGTGAGATAGAAACCAAGGAGGGGTGTGTTCGGCCATGATGAAATCCAAGGGAAACAAGTGCTTTGATCCATTTTTGAGCTTCCAAACTAAGAATTCAAGCCATCTTAAGCAAGAAAAACAAGTTTGGAACAAGATCAAGCCAAACCAAAGGTTAGTTTATCATTTTTGAACCCATTTTCATCATGTTGTTGTTGTTGATTTTGTTGGAAATTTAAGTGGGTTTTTATTTATGTTATAAGTTGGGTTTAAGAGCTTTAAAAGTAAGTGTAAATCACATGGAACCATTATGCTTGATAGGTTAGGGTTTTGTTGGAATAAACACTAAATTGATTGAAATGGTTTTAAGTAAAGTTTGCTGCACACCAAGTGTTTGATGAAATGCTTGAAAGAAATAAAATGCAAAAATTGAATGAAATGCATTGTTTATGTGATAGGCCATGTAAGAGCATATTGAAAGAAGTATGGAACCAATGTTATTTGCGGTTATTAAGCATGATTCCATGTTAAAATTATGATGAGAAAACCTAGGATAAGTTAATGGAAATGTTAGAAAGTCATTTAGGCAAATTGTCTTTAATGTCCTCAAGTGAAGGGCATTGATGAGTATTGTATAATATCACTTCATGTTCATGTTTTAATGTATTAAATGAGTATGTTTGAGTATGTATGACATTAAGAAAAAGAAGAATTAAGATTTAGAACGAAAATTGTGAAAATGACATTGAAAAAGTGATGAAAAAATGAGGTTTTTCCTAGGTTTGGACACCCGTTTGTTGGAATTTTTCAGAGCTGTTTTACGAGTGATCTAAATGCGAGTTAGGGAGATGAATGAAGCAAAATGAGGTCAAGAGCAGCCCTAGAATGAGCTGTGAATAGTTCTCGGCCAAATAGGGTACCAAAATTTTGACTTTTTGTTTTGGGCTCCAGAAAATTATTTCGGGCATATAGGGATGCTCCTAGGTGTATATAAGTAAGGTCTATGCAAAGAAAATGGAATTTTAAAGCCTCGATTAAGTTGAAAACGAATAGGGAAGTAAGTTGGTAAAATAGTGATTCCATGAATTAGTTGAGTTGTAAGTTATGAGATAAGCTTTGTGAAGCTAAAATGAGTGTGTTTTAAGCAATTATGTGATGTGTAGGTAAAACGGAAGGAAGCGGAACCAATGAAGGCTAACGGAGCTCACTTAAGGAAATTTAAAGTTAAGGTGAGTGCTACGCTTAATTTTAAAGCAATTGCAATCAAATTTGGAAATTATAAGAAGGTGTTTTATTGTAAGTGATATATATTGTTTTAAAATATTCATGATAAATTTATAAAGCTCTTTAAGAAATTGAATTATAAGAAAATTTCCTAAGTGATTATTTAAGGAAATTATATGTATGCGTTTATGTTTGTTTTAAATATTAAGCGTTTTATAAACGTATTGTTATTTTGGAAGTCAAAATGAATATTTTCATTTTATGACATTTCACATGCAAAGTTATTATTTATGGTTTATAAGTATGAGTTTGTATGAAATGAAATTCAAGTATTAAGATTAAGTTCTAAACTCCTTTTTATAAATGAAGCCAAGTTTATGTTATGCAAAGAAAAGAAATTTTGATTTTCCTATAAGTGATTTTAAGAGTTCATTAATTTATAAGTTTGTAATTTATATGATTTTATGAGGCTCATGCAAACGTGAACTTTTTATGGATTTTTTATGTATATTTTGCATTAATACGTATATATGAAGTTTTAATAAGCCTTTTTATATGTTTATTATAATCTAAGTCTCGTATGAGGTTTTATTAAGCTATTTTATGTGTTTATTAAAATCAAAGTTTCATATTAAGTTTTATGTATATATATGAGGTTTGAGTATGATTAAGTATAAAATGATATTTTGTGCTTCCGCACTAAGTAAGAAAAATAAATTAAGTTTTCAAAGGCCATAAGTATACCCACCCTTATAAGTAAGTTTTAGACCTGACCGGTATATCCCACAATAGTATGGCAAGTCTAGGGGGGATGCGTCACTAACTTAGGGGGGATTTAAGTCTATCGTGTCGCCTCTACTTTTGTGGGATATGATCTCGTGTTATGGTTAGCGATGCAACATTCTGCACATAACTATGGGATGTCTTTGTAAGTAAGTAAGTGTCACGATTGGTGTCTGATAAAAGCGTCACGTAACTCCATGTCGGTTAGCGTTATTACAGCTTCTGCGTGGTTGTAAGTATTATGCGGTACAAATGATGCTTTTCGAAAAACAAAGTAAGCATTTGAAATATCAAAAATAAAGAAAAATATTTTATTGATTTTACCATAAGTGGATTTTTAAGTGTTTGGCATTCCATACGTTTTCAATTTATAAGTTTTACACGAAATTATATAAGTATAAGTTTTATAAGTTCTCTACGCATATTACACACTGAAAGGAATATGTTTTATACGAAGTTTATGAATCCGTGCATTTTATAAATTTTGATATACGGCTTTATGTATCTATACGTTTAAAATTTGTTATTTAAATTTTAAGCTATTATGACTTTTAAGAAATTATGAATTCTATATGAATATTTATGGATAAGTTCAAGGTGTGGCTCAATTATATGGAATTTTATGCAATTATGAATTGATAGTTTCATTTGTATGCTTTGAAATCGAAGAAAGGTATTAAGTTTTCTTTATAAGTTGTGAGCCATATGAAGTTTTATATATATACATATGTTTTAAAAAGTTTGTTGCGTATGCTTAATACTAGTAGTTAAATTTAGAAAGTTTAATAAGTTAATTCTTTTAAGTTTTATGAAAAGTTATATGTATATATATATAAGTTCACGTTGCTTTCCAAATTATAAGCTTTATATGAAATTGGATACTCTTATGAGTATTATGGTTTTATAAGCTCTATGTGAAGTTAAGGTACACATGCCTTTTTATAAGTTTTCTACGTATTATTTGCAATGAAATAATTTTGAAATTTAGGAGAAACTTCAAGAAATAGAAAAGTATTTTGAAAAGAATTTTAAGGAGGTATTTTAAGAAATGAAACTTTTTAAGTTAAAAAGAAATTAAGCACTCACTGAGCTTTCATAGCTTATCATTTTCTGTTTTTATGTTAAAAGCCTTCTCAAGTATGATGTGGGTGACCGAGACGAAAAGATTCCTCCAAAAGAGTAGGTGGGCAAGGACACGACATTGTTTTTGTACAAATATATTGCATATCTTATGTCCAAAAGAAATTATATGTATATATATATATATTTAAGATATATATGAGTGGTCTAGATTTATTTATGATATGAAGTTCCTAGTTTTTAAATCATTGCATGAGTTGCAATTGAATTAATTTTGATTTTATGTTTTTACTTTTGATGAAACAAAAATTTTGATTTGTGATGTTGAATTATATGTTTGTGGCCGAAAGAAGTTGGGTTGGAAAATAAAAGTATATGGAAGTATATTTTCATTTGCAGGTTATTTTGGTTAAGTTAAAAAACGCAGCTGTTATGCTGTTGAATTTTCTATTTGAAAAAAAAAAAAAATCCAACCTATTATAGTTTTACGAAGTAAGAAAATGTTTTAAGGGTTCGTTCTGTGAATTTCTCTTAGCCCATTAAGTAGGGTTAGGAGGGATCCATTGGGGTGCCAGGCAAGGCCCTCCGGACGTACGTGTGGAGGCTTTCGGATTGGGTCCTATTATCAATAAGCTCACTTTTTCCTTGTTTTATTCAAAAACCTCCTCAGGTGCTAGCGCAAGTAACAAGGCACAAGATAGCCTCCGTTGAAATAGGTGGGCGAAGATCCGACGACTACATCTTTTTGCATGACTATTTTGCATGACATGAAAAGTTAAAAGCCACCACTTTTGTTATATTTTTGTAACTTATTTTGTGGCACTAATGTTAAGTATTTGTATTTATGTTTTGATGTGTATAAAGTGCATAAGGTTTTCTAAATTTATTTAAGTCATGGAACATGTTTTATTTTCTAAGTTAGTTGTTTATGCGAAATCAGTTTTTACCTTATGATTATGGTTTATGGTTTTCTTGACGATTTATGGTATGAAATGGAAGTAAAATTTTGAAATATGCTTGTGAAAGAAGTTGGGTTGGATAATGAAAATAGTCAAAGTGTATTTTGTTTCATAGGTATTTTGGGAAATGTCAAAATTATAGTCGTTATGCCGTCGGATTTTCAAAAAAAAAAAAAAAAAAAAAACAACCCATTTTTGCATTTTAAAAGATTTGGAATATGAAAATATTTTAAGTGTTCCCTCCACGGATTCTTTTTAGGCCAATTGGAAGGGTTTAGGGAGGATTCCGTCGGGGTGCCAGATAAGGCTCTTTGGATACTAGCATGGTATGGTTCGGAATGGGTCTTGTCATTTTGAATTCCCTATAAGTGATTTTAAGAGCTTATTAATTTACAAGTTTTGTAATTAGTATGATCGATATGAAACTCATGCACATAAGAAAATTTTATGGACTCTTTATGTATATTTTGAATTGATATATATATATATATATATGATTTTATGAAGTTTTATTAAGCCTTCTATATGTTCATGAAAGTCTAAGCATTCGTATGAAGCTTTATGTATATACATGAGGTTTTAAGTATGATTAAGTATAAAACCATATTTTGTGCTTTTACACGAAGTAAGAAAATAAAATAAATTTTTAAAGGCCATAAGTATACTCACCTCTATAAGTAAGTTTAGACCCGACCGGTATATCTCACATTAGCATGGTAAGTCCTGGGGGGGATGCGTCACTAACTCGAGGGAGAAATTGAGTTTGTCGCGTCGCCTCTACTTTTGTGGGATATTATCTTGTGTTATGGTTAGCGATGTAACATTCCGCACATAACTACAGGATGTCTTTGTAAGTAAGTAAGTGTCACGGTTGGTGTATGTTAAAAGCGCTATATGACTCCACGTCGGTTAGCATTATTATAGCTATCGTGTGGTTTTAAGCATTATGGGATACGAATGGTGCTTTTTGAAAATTAAGTAAGTATTTTAAGTATTGAAAACAAAGGAAAATGATTAATATGTTTTAAGTATGTTTTTCTATCAAATGAAGTTAAGTTTTGAGAAAAGTTTAAGAAAAGGAGAATTCATTTTATACATTTTATAATTTATAAGCTCATGTGAAGTTTTATGAATATATTTAAGTTTTATGGATTCCTCATTTTAAGCTATGCATTGAAATTGATTTAAATTTTATATGTTTATGAACTACAAGTTCTATATGAATTTTTTTTATATATGGCGAAGTTCAAATGATATTCAATTTTATAAACTTTATATGAATTTATACATATACGAGTTGAAATTTCCATACGTGTGATTTATATCTTAAATAAGATTTAGACTTTATAAGTTCTAAGTTAAATTGAGTTTTTATGTAGGACCCCAAACTTTCATTTTATGATGTACAGTGAATTTACGGATGAATAGTAATATTTTTAGGTGAATAGTGTCTACGGATGAATAGTATCCGATAAATAGTGAAATTTTGAGACCAACCCTGGAAAATCGAAAATATTTAGATTGATTAGTAGAACCTAATAAAACTAAAACAGAGTAAAAAAGAGTCCATTTGGATAGTTTCTGAAGGTTCTGAAAGTTACCCAACGAAAACGCCCTTATGGACAGGATTGTAAATACAGTTGATCTAAACTCCGTTTGAACTTTTTTCGAAGCCATGGATTGAGTCCTAAGAGATCTAATTAGAGTATTGTAAAGTCAATTTGATGAATGGCTGATCATAGAATTAATTTGGAATTTATTTCGAAATGAATTATAAATGGTATTAAGTGAATAGTAAGTATGACAAGGGACTAAAATGAAATAAGTTTTTCCTACTTAGGGCCAAAGTGGGATTAAGAGAAAGTGAATTATGGATTAAAATGAAACAAGTTTACATGACATGGGCTAAGGTGGAATAAGTAGGAGTTAAGGGCAAAAGTTTAATTAATTAAGGGACATAATGGAAATTATGGAATTGTTAAAAGTATAAAAATGTTGACTTAGTCAATTTTCACTCCAATTCTCGCCAAACACAGACACAAACACACTAAGGCCGAGAGACAAGATAAATGGTGGAGAAAAAGGGTGATTTCGGCCATACATGGAGACAAGGTGAATCAAGGTTGGTTCAAGCCAATTTTCTCATCCAAATCAAGTGATCAAGCTTCCCTAAGCTAGGAAAACAAGATTGGAGCAAAATCCAAGCCAAACTAAGGTGAGTTTTATGATTTTTAAAGTGTTTCAATGATGTTTGTGTGATGATTTGGTTGAGTTTTTGACATGGGTTTTTATGTGTGATCTAAGTTGAATTTTATGAGACAAAAACTAAGTATAAACTATATGGAAATCTTTAGGTTTGGTGTGTTAGGGTTTTGTTGGAATGAATATTAAGTTGCTTGAATTGGTTTTAAGTGAATTTTTATGCCCACCAAGTATTTGTTAAAATGCCTAAGTGAAGAAAAATACAAAATTTGAATGAATTAAAGTTGATATGTGATTTCTCATGTAAGACCATAATGAGGGAAGTATGAAACTCAAACCATTTGATGTTATTATGTATGATTCTATGTTGAAAATGTGATAAGGAAATCTATGAAAAGCTTATAAGAATGCTAGAAATCAATTTAGATAACTCGTCCTTTATAACCATTAAGTGAAGGGCATTGATGGGAGTTATGGAATATCATCCCATGTATGTGTTTTCATGTATTAAATGAGTATGTTTAAGCATGTATGGCATTAAGGAAAGAAGAATTAAAGAGTTAGAATGAAAATGGTGAAAATGGTATTGAAAAAGTAATGAGAAAAAGGGAGTTTTGACACGACCCGACCCGGATATCTTTAACTCTGATCCGGTAGGTCACGCCGGGCACCCTAACGGATCCTTCTCAGACCCGACTCGTCGGGCTAAGCGAAACCCGTGGAGCGAACCCTAAACTCTCTGATACTTTCTAAAACATCATTGGGTTGGTTTTCTTTAAAAATTGAAAACACGTAGAAATTTTTTTTTTTTTCAATAAACTCATTTTTCTAACAAAATTTTGGTAGCATAACGGCTGCATTTTTTACATTAAAAAAAAAAACCTATTTACAAAAATTACACTTCGACTAAATCCATTACCAACCCAACTTCTGATTGCCTGTAGGCCTCAAACATGTATTCACTTCTCAAATCAACTTAATAAAATTCAAAACACAATTTAATAAACCGCATTTAAATCAAAACAATTTAAAAACAGCTATGAACGAATAATTACAAATTCAAATTACTTATACACTTTAAAAAGAGATTTACATGAAAATTTAATTGATGAAACAAAATGAGCTGCTCAAATGACGTCGTGTCGCACTGGCTCGCCCACTGGAGGTATTGTTACTACTCGACTACCTGCTGAGAGTACCTGAGGAGGTTTTTGTATAAAAAGAAAAATAATGAGCTAGAAGCTCAGTGAGTGATAATTTTTCTTTTCTTTGAAAATATGATTTTCTAAACTTCCTCCTCTTAAAACGTTTGAAAACTATTCTTTATTTCTAAAGCATTTCAAACTTAAATCTTTTAAACATCAACTTAAACAAGAAAATTTATATATAAACACATGTATGCTTTTAAATTCAAAACTTGTAACTGAAAATCATAAATAACTAGAATAATAATTTTAAAATTTCTTTTCTCTGAAATCTGCTTTTCTTTTTTTGAAATTGTTTCTAGATATCTTTCAAAATTACCATAGTATCCCTAAATCTGGGGTCTTGTGGTTATGTGCGGAATTTTCCAGTGCTAACCATAGCTCACCTGCTCTGAGACATCTCGCGGCTATGTGCGGAATTTCCCAGCGCTAACCATAGCACGCGAAACACTACCCCACATCAGTGATGGCGACTCGACTAACAGACTCGGACACTTATTCCCCCATGTTAGTGACTTATTCCTCCCTAGGACTGTACCAACTGATGTGGGATAGACCGGCTGGGTAAGCACCAAAATCTGATTTCTGAGTACAATAAGCACTAAAACTCATTTTCTGAATGCATTAAGCACTAAAATATCTTTGGTAAGTGCAAAAGCACAAAATAGCATCATTTCAAGCTCTAAATCCATGCTCATATCAATGCATTTCGAATAAATTCAAGAAATCACTTATCAAATTAAATTTAATAACTTGAAATATTTTTTTTAAAATAAAACCCACTCACAAAACTGATGACTGAAAATGGCGCGTGCGAAGCCCCTACTCCTCTCGCCTCGATCCTCGAGCACTCTCGTCACCTACACAATATATGAAAACGTAAATTTACGTTCGCGTCAACTTCTGAAAACTCGAAATTACACAATCGCCCTTAAGTGACCCTTTTTACACGTAACTCTCCATTTTTGGTCTCAAATTTTAATCTTTCACTTTTAATAGCTTTAACACTCCTAATTAGACTCGTTAGGGTCGTCCGAACACTCAACGGACGCCATAAGTGTCAATTTACGGAATCGCCCTTCAAACTAGTTTATCGCGCGATTCGATTTATCTTTAACTTTTCACTATTTTTCTTGGTTCCCTAAGCTCCCAATGAGCATTAACTTACTAATTTCTCAACTCATTTTTACTCAAAATTAATCAACAATGAATCATAACAAAAAACGCTTTGAAATCAACTCAATCTTCAACGAAAACACTTTCGAAAACTTGAACACTTACCTCTTTTTCTTTCTCACGAAATCCTCCTCTTTCTCTTCGCGTTGAGCTCGATTCGAGGCTATTTTGGATGCATAAATGGACTGGTTCGGGCTGAATCTCCTCTCTCATTCTTCTCCTCCGTGCGAGCTTCTCTTCCTTGACCGGATTCTCTCTTCTTCTTCTCCGATCTACCGCCTCTGTTCTGGTTAAGCTTCGATCACGTTTCAGCACTGTTCTGGTGAGGTTGCAGTTGGATTTGTGGTGGGTTCTAGTCTGGTTTGCATCGATCTCTTCTCCTCCTTCTCTTTTCTTCTTCCCTCACTCTCTCTCATTCTTGATCGGCCGTCGATCTGCTCCGATCTGTTGTCTATCTCGATCCTGCCATTTCTGGTTTGCTTCGGTCTATCTTGGTCGGCAAGCTTGGTTGCATTGAGTTTAGCTAGTCGTGATGGCTTCTCGGTCAACGTCGGTAGTTCCTCCTCGTCGTTTTCGTCGTTGGACTGGACTAGCTGCGGGTTTACTCGGCTTGGCGTCTTCGTTTCTGCTCGGCGATGATCTGATCTGCTGTTGGTTCTGCGAGCTTTACGGCATTGGGCTGAGCTGGTCGGAGTTACTCAGTCGGCGGCGGCAGCTCCCTCTTCTTCTTCTTCTTATTTTTCTTCTTCTCTTCTTCTCTTCTTTTGGTTTGACTTGCGTTGACTTTCACTGGTTCTACTTTTGTGATTCAATTTCATCTTTTGGCTTCATGTTTTCCTCCCCAAACAACTCTAAAATGACGATCACGTCCCTTAAAAATTTCAGTCTCTTCCCTTAACTTTTAGCTTAATTCTAGTTTGACCACAACTATTAAAACTTATCTTCAATTTAGTCCCTTGTCACATTAAATAATTTCTCGATTTCGTTCACTATTTTATCCTTCTGTTTAATCTCCAATCGAGTTTAATTCAATCTCTAAGGGTTCCCTATACCCTTAGGCACTTCCCTGAACCATTTAGAGTCTCTAATAATTATTTAGGGACTATTTCCGAGGAGATCCGTAAAATTAAATTAGAGGGCTTACAAATTTTTCCTAGGTTTGGACACTCGAAAGTTGAAATTTTTCAGAACCGCTTTACCGGTGATCTAAATGCGAGTCAAGAGGATGTGTGGAGCAAGAAAGAAGTGAAAAGTAGCTCTAGGTAAAGAGCTGCATCATATTCGGCCAACAGGTATTAAAAATGGTCACTTTTCGTTCTAAGTTTCAAATGATGGTTTTGAGTGCATGGGGGTTTCTTAGGTAAGAATGAGTAAGATTTATGCAAAGAAAACGAAATTTTAAAGTTTCAATTAAATTAAAATAGTAAGTTATGTGATAAGTTGGTAAAATAGTGATTCCATAAATTGGTTGAGTTGTAAGTTATGTGATAAGTTTTGTGAAGCTAAAAAGAGTGTGTTTTAAGCAATTATGTGATGTGTAGGTAAAACGGAAGGAAGCGGAGCCAATGAAGACTATTGGAGCTCACTTAAGGGAATTGAAGTCAAGGTGAGTGCTACACTTAATTTTAAAGTATTTGCAATCGAATTTGGAAATTATAAGAAGGTGTTTTATTGTAAGTGATATATATCGTTTTAAAATGTTCATGATGAATTTATAAAGCTCTTTAAAAAATTAAATTATGAGAAAATTTCCTAAGTGATTGTTTAAGGAAGTTCTATATATGCATTTATGTTTGTTTTAAATGTTAAGTGTTTTGGTAAACATATTGTTATTTTAGAAGTCAAAATGAATATTTTCATTGTATGACATTTCATATGCAAAGTTATCATTTATGGTTTATAAGTACGAGGTTGTATGAAATGAAATTCACATATTAAGTTTACGTTCTAAACCCTTTTTTATAAATGAAGCCAAGTTTTACATTATGCAAAGAAAAGCAATTTTGATTTTCTTATAAGTGATTTTAAGTGTTCCTTAATTTATAAGTTTGCAATTTATATGATTAAATGAGGCTCATGCAAATATGAATGTTTTTATGGATTCTTTATGTATATTTTGCATTAATATGTATATATGAAGTTTTAATAAGCTCTTTTATATGTTTATTATAATCTAAGTTCACATGAGGTTTTATTAAGCTATTTTATGTGTTTATTAAAATCAAAGTTCCATAAGAAGTTTTATGTATATATATATGAGGTTTTAAGTATGATTAAATATAAAATGATATTTTGTGCTTTTGCACTAAGTAAGAAAATAAAATGGATTTTCAAATGCCATAAGTATACCCATAATTATAAGTAAGTTTTAGACCCGCCCGGTATATCGCACAATAGTATAGCAAGTCCAAGAGGGATGCGTCAGTAACTTGGGGGGAAAAAATTAAGTCTGTCGTATTGCCTTTACTTTTGTGGGATATTATCTCGTGTTATGGTTAGCGATGTAATATTCCGCACATAACTACGGGATGTCTTTGTAAGTAAGTAAGTGTCATGGTTGGTGTCTGTTAAAAGCGTCATGTGACTCCACGCCGATTAGCATATCATAGCTATCGCGTGGTTGTAAGTATCATGGGGTACGAATGGTGCTTTTAGAAAGCAAAATAAGTATTTGAAATGTTAAAAGCAAAGAAGATCAATTTCCAGATTTTCTATAAGCGATTTTAAATATTTGGCACTCGGTATGATGTTCAACTTATAAGGTTATTATGAAATTATGTAAATTTAAGTTTTATAAATTCTCTACGCACATACACATTGGAATGAATACACCTCATATGAAATTTTACGAATCCATGAATTTTATAAGTTTTGACATGGATTTATATATATATATATATATGTGTGTGTGTGTGTGCATGTGTGTTTAAGTTGCTATTTAATTTTTAAGTTAATACGATTTTTAAGCAATTATGAGCTTATAGTTTATATATATATACTTGGTAATCTAAACAAGATTTATGTTTCCTTAAATTAAAAGTTATGTAGAAATTTTATATTTATATGAATTTAAAGTTCTTATGTATGCTTTGAAATTAAATATTTAAGTTGAGGAAGTTTAAGAAATTTAAAATTTATTTATATGTTTCTTAATTTATAAGTTTTCTATGACAATAACGCATATATAAGTTCAGATTGTCTTTCAATTTATACGCTTATTTTGCATTTAAATACTTTTATGAGTTTTATGGTTTTATAAGCTCCATGTAAAGTTTATGCGGTTATGTACTTTATGGAATTTTACAATCCTGCTTTACCAGGAAATAAGATTTGAAATTTATGATAAGTTTTAAGAATTATATTTGCATTTTGGAAAAGATTTTTTTTAAGGAGGTATTTTAAGAAACAAAATAATTTAAGTCAAAAAGAAATTAAGCACTCACTGAGCTCCCATAGCTCATTATTTTCTGTTTTTATGTTAATAACCTCCTCAGGTATGGAAGTGGGTGGGCGAGATCAGAAAACTCCTCTTGAAGAATAGGCAGGCGAGAACACGGCATTGCTTTTATATTAATACATTTTCATATTTTGTATGTGAAATAAATTATCTGTAAATATATGTTTAAGTCGTAAATGAGTGGTGAATTAATTATGCATGAATTCAAAAAGCTTTAATCACTTTTAAAGAAATTTTCATAAGTTGCAAAGTATGTGATTTATAATTTTATGTTTTTGATTACTAACGAAACGAAAAATTGATTTAAGCCATTTTACGTATGTTGTGGAAGAAGTTGGGTTGGAAAATGAAACCATTTGGAAGTGTATTTTACTTTGCAGGTATTTTGGAAATGTTGAAAACGTAGCTGATATGCTGACGAATTTTCCGATTGAAAAAAAAAAAAAAAAATCCAACCCATTCATGTTTTACGAAGTAAGAAAATGTTTTAAGGGTTCGCTCCGCGAGTTCCCCTTAGCCCATTAAGTAAGGTTAGGAGGGATCCGTTGGGGTGCTAGGCAGGGCCTTCCGGATGTAAGTACGGTAAGTTCGAATTTGGGTCCTGTCATTTTATGTAAATATGAAGTTTTATGTACAAATGAGTTCAAGATGGATATATGATTTATAAGACCCATATGAATTTTTAGGTACTAACGCAATTATAATTTTCGCATATAAATATGCTTCGAGAGTTAAATAAAAACTTATGCTTAAAAATGTTATGTTATATAAGATTTTTACGTATATATATAAGTTTTATGTACATTTTGATGTCTTATGGATTTTATGATTTTATAAGCTACGTATGAGATTTTATGTACGAAAGTATTTTATGAATTTAGCACTCACACTTTACAACGAAATAAGTTTTGAAATTATGAGAAATTTTAAGAATAAGAAATGCAATTTTAAAAAGATTTTTAAGGAGGTATTTTAAGAAATAAAATATTTTAAGTTAAAAAAAAATTAACCACTCACTGAGCTCCCATAGCTCATCATTTTCTATTTTTATGTTAAAAACCTCCTCAGGTACAGAAGTGGGTGATCGAGATCAGAAAACTCCTCCAGAAGAGTAGACGGGCAAGAACACGACATCGCTTTTGTATTAATACATTTTCATATTTTGTATGTGAAATAAATCATTTGAAAATATATGTTTAACTCGTAAATGAGTGGTGAATTAATTATGCATGAATTTGAAAAGTTTTAATCACTTTTAAAGAAATTTTCTTAAGTTGCAAAGTATATGATTTATGATTTTATGTTTTTTCTTATTATCGAAATGGAAACTCGATTTATGCCATTATAAGTATGTTTGTGGAAGAAGTTGGGTTGGAAAAATAAAAGTTTATGGAAGTGTATTTTTACCTTGCAGGGTATTTTGGGAATATTGAAAACGCAGTCGTTATGTTGTCGAATATTCCAATTGAAAAAAAAAAAAAAATTCAACCCATTCTAGTTTTATAAGTAAGAAAAGATATAAGGGTTCGCTTCGTGAGATCCCCTTAGCCCATTAAGTACGGTTAGGAGGGATCCGTTGGGGTGCCAGGCAGGGCCCTCCGGTAAGATTCGGATTAGGTCCTGTCAAAGGAAAATGATTATTATTCTGAATGGTTGTTAGCGTGACTATTCAGAATCACACAAGCATGACTATTGTTGAGAATTCGAATTGAAAGATTTTATTTAATGGTCATCTTTTTGGATGTGAATTGTTGTGATTTTGGCATAGTCTATAAAGAAATTTATAGAATATTCCAGAAAGCTACAATAATGATTCTTGAGGAGTTGTATCGAATGATAGTCTTTATAGCTAGATGCGAGATATTGTGGTATTGAATATGCAATCTTAGATATATACCAATTGGAGATTGACCGAGAATAGAATCACCATGGTCATTAATGAGTAAATAAAAGCAATGACATTAGAGTGAGATATTTTTAGTTGATATCGTTTGTAAATTTCGAGGATGAAATTTTTATAAGGAGGGGTGAATTGTAAAACCCGAAATTTCATGAATGATACTTACAAAGGAATAGTACCTCCAAACGAAATAGTATTTTCAAATAAATAGTATTTTCAGATGACTAGTATATCCGGATGAATGGTGGTACCAGATGAATAATATTTTTGGATGAATAATGATTTTTCTAGAAAATGGACCAAGTGAATCCTAAGTTTCGGAATGGGTAATAGAGTATAATGAAACTGGAACGGAGTGAAAATGAATCCGTTTGAATAATTTTCAAGGGCTCCAACGGTTATTGTACGAAAATACCCTTACGGACAGAAATGTGGATGTCATTAATCTAAACTCCATTCAAAATTTTTAAAGCATGGAATTGAATGTTAAGACACCCAATTAGAGTATTACATGATCAATTTAATGATTAAGTAACCATGTAATAATTTTGTAATTATTTAGTGATAAATAGAGATAATTCTAAATCCGACCAGAATTTCAAAAACATTTTCGTAATTAGAAAATTTTGAAAAAGATCTAAATGAGTATTAAGATACTCAAGAGGTAATTTAGAAACCCAAATGACCCTTTCAAAAGAAATTCGGATTGAAACGAAATCAATTCAGAAATCACTGGAGACGATTTAGTGATTTTAGGGAGAGCTGAAAAAGGGGCATAGAATGACTTTTAAGAGTCACCAATTGGTGTAAGCCCTCGATCCTATTTTATGGATTTCCTAATAATAGTCCCTAAAGGATATTTTGAGATCCTAAGTGATCCATTAAAAGTGCCTATGGATGTAGAAAATTTTTAAGAAATCAATTGAATTCAACTAGAGATTAAATGAATAAATATAAGGGATTGAATTATAAATGACCATAAGTGAACAGTAAGTATGACAAGGGACTAAAATGAAATAAGTTTTCCTATTTGGGTCCAAGTGGAATTAAGAGAAAGTGAATTATGGATCAAAATGAAATGAGTTTACATGAGATAGACCAAGGTGGAATAAGCAAGAGTCAAGGACCAAAGTATAATTAATTAAGGGATATGATGGTCATTATGGAATTGTTAAAAATACAAATATGTTGACTTAGTCAATTTTCCTTCAATTCTCGCCAACACACACAAACTCACACAAACACTCACAAAACAAAGAAGAAAACCGAGAATAGAGAGGGAGGAATGGAAAAGTCTCGGCCAAGCATGGAATGAAGTGGATCAAGTTGTCTCATGCAATTTTCATCTCCCAAACTATGAATTCAAGTCATCCTAAGCAAGAAAAACAAACTTGGAACAAGATTAAAGCTAAAAATAGGTAAGTTCCATTACTTTTAAGGTTGTTTTAATGATGTTGGTGGTGATGTTTGTGTGATGGTTTGGTTAGATATTTTTATGGGGTTTTTATGTATGATTGTAGTAGAGTTTTATGAGATTAAAAGTAAGTACAAACCATGTGGAAATCATTAGGTTTGGTGTGTTAGGGTTTTGTTGGAATAAACACTAAGTTGGTTGAATTGGTTTTAAGAGAAATTTTATGCTCACCAAGTGTTAGATGAAATGTCTAAGTGAAGAAAAATGCAAAAATTGAATGAAAAGGATTGTTTATGTATTAGGCCATGTAAGACCATAATTAGGGAAGTATAAAACCAATGCCATTTGATGATATTAAGTATGATTCCATGTTAAATTCATGCTAAGAAAACTTAGGCTAAGTTTAGGAATATGTAAAGAATCAATTAAGACAACTTATAGTTTATGGCTTTAGGTGAACGGTATTGATGGAAATCATGAAATATCACCCCATGTATGTTTTTTCATGTATTAAATAAATATGTTTAAGTATGTATGGCATTAAGGAAATGACAGTTAAGATTTTAGAATGAAAATGGTGAAAATGACATTGAAAAAGTGATGAAAAAAAGAAGTTTTTCCTAGGTTTCGCCACCTGATTGTTGGAATTTTTCAGAACCGTTTTACGAGTGATCTAAATGCGAGTTAGGGAGATGAATGGACAAAAATAAGGTCAAGAGCAGCTCTAGAATGCGCTGTGAATAGTACTCGACCAAGAGAGGTCCCAAAAATTTGACTTTTCATTTCGAGCTCCAGAAAATTATTTCGGGCATATAGGAATGCTCCTAGGTGTATATAAGTAAGGTTCATGTAAAGAAATTGGAATTAGAAAGCTTCGATTAAGTTGAAACTGAATAGGGAAGTAAGTTGGTAAAATAGTTTTCAAGTGAATTAATTGAGTTCTAAGCTATGTAATGAGTTTTGGATGATTAAGTTTAGCCTATTCTAAACGAATATGTGATGTGTAGGTAAAAAAGAAGGAAGCGGAACCAAAAGAGGCCATGGGAGCCCACTTAAGGAAACTTGAATCAAGGTGAGTGCTACACCTTGATTTGAAGTGTTCTTAATTGATTTGAAAAGATATAAGAAAAATTTCTATGTTTAATGTCAAAGAAATTTTATGTATGAGGTTATGCTTATTTTAAGAGTTTAAGTATTTTGAAAACGTATTTACCATCTTAGTGTTGAGATGAGCATGTCAATTATATGATATTTCATATGGAAAGTAAGTGTTTTTAATTTTATAAGTATAAGCCTATCTAGAAATAAAGATCTTGATTTGAGTTTTAAACCCTACTTTATAAGCGAAGCTACGTTTTATGTTATGAAATGAAAAGCAAATTTTCTTAACTTTAATATAAGTGAATTTAAGTGTTTATTAAGTTATAAGTTTTGCAATTTGTATGTTTTATAAGAGGTTTAAGCAAAGATAAAGTTTTATCAATTCTTTATGTGTATTTGGCATTGATATATATATATATGTGTGTGTTATATATGAAGTGTTATTGGCTACTTATATATTTATTTAAATTTTAAGTTCCATACGAAATTTTAAAAAGGTATGCATGAGATTTTATGTATGATTGAATCAAAAAGATATTTTGTGCTTTATGCACTAAGAAAATGGAAATTTGAAGTCTTATGTAATTCAAAGTATGAGATTGATGTTTTATGCATTTTGAATTTAAGACTTTGTCCTCATTGCACTTTAATAAGTGATTTTGTGCTTTTGCATTAAGTAAGAAAATAAAATGAATTTACTTACAAAAGTCTGTCGTGTCGCCTCTACTTTTGTGGGATATTATCGCGTGTTATGGTTAGCGATGTAATATTCCGCACATAACTACGAGATGTCTTTGTAAGTAAGTGTCACGATTGGTGTTTGTTAAAAGCGTCACGTGACTCCACGACGGTTAGCGTTATTACAACTTCCGTGTGGTTGTAAGTATTATAGGGTATGAATGGTGCTTTTCGAAAAATTAAGTAAATATTTCAAGTATTGAAAATAAAGGAAAATGTTTAATATGTTTTAAGTATGTTTTATGTTTTACGATTAAATGAAATTAAGTTTTGAGAAAAAAAATTTAAGAAATAGAAATTCATCTTATGCATTTTACAATCCATAAGCTTTCTACGGAGTTTTATGAATATATGTGAGCTTTATGGAAATTCCATTTTAAGCTACGTATGGAAATGGAATTGAAGTTTATATGTTTTATAGTTTATAAGTTTCCCATGAAGTTGTATGAATATATATATATATATATAAGTTTATGGATTTCATATTTTAAGCTATGCATTGAGTGGAAATCTAAATTTTATATGAATTATAAACTACAAGTTTTATATGAATCTTTATGGATGTGTAGGTTCAAATATTATTCCATTTTTATAAGCTATATATGAATTTTAAGTATATATATAAGTTGTAGTTTACGTACGTATGTCTAGTGACTTAAATAAGATTTGTACTTATTTTTAAATTTTAAATTAAATGAAATGTTTATATATATAAAGTTTTAATCATATATAAGTTTTATCCATATTTTGATGTCACTTACGGATTTTATAGTTTTATAAGCTATGTATGAGATTTTATATACGTATGTATTTTAAGGATTTAACACTCACACTTTACAATGAAATAAGCTTTGAGATTTATGAGAAAACTTAAGAAACACAAATGCATTTTGAAAAGATTTTTTTTTTAAGGAGGTATTTTTATGAAATAAAATAATTTAAGTTAAAAAGAAATACCTGCACTCATTGAGCTTCCATAGCTCATTATTTTATGTTTTTATGTTAAAAACCTCCTCAGGTACGAATGTGGGTGACTGGGATGGAATGGCTCCTCTAGAAGAGTAAGTGGGAAATGATACGACAATGTTTCTACACAGTTCACTTTTCATATATTTGTATTTTAAAGAAATTCTATGTAAACGTATGTTTAATATGTAAAAGAGTGGTCTAAATTTATTTATGAGATGAAATTTATGGTTTTCAAATAATTGCATGAAATTACAAATGTTTTGGTTTATAACCTCATGTTTCTATTTTTAATAAAATGGAAATTTTAATGTATGCTATTAAAAGTATGTTATGAAAAGAAGTTGGGTTGGAAAAATAAAAGCATATGAAAGTGTATTTTTCCCTTGCAAGTTATTTTGGTTAAGTTAAAACGTAGCTGTTATGCTATCGAATTTTCCAAAAAAAAAAAAATCCAACTCATTCTAATATTCCTAAGTAAGAAAAGATTTAAGGGTTCACTCCGCAAGTTTCCTTTAGCCCATTAAGTAGGGTTAGGAGGGATCGGTTGGAGTGTCAGAAAGGGCCCTCCGGATGTAAGTACGGTAAGATTCGGGTTAAGTCCTGTCACCTGGAGTATGTATGCAGTCCGAATGTAGACTCTGGAGAATTTTGCTAGAATTTCGAAAAAGTACCGGAAAAATAGAATTCGGGCATTATGGAAAGCTCGAATTGAAAGATATAAGAATAAATGATTAAAGGAAGACAAGTCAGACAAGCAACCCATAGAAATGTGACACTTGGCAAAGAGATAAGGATGAGGACACTTGTAAAATTTCTAATAGATGACAATTTGATAATTCTAGGCAAAAGTAATGACAAAATGGTAAATTGGATAGTTAATATATAAAGTAAGGACATGAATGGATGGAGAACAAGTGACATTCGACCAAAGGAAGTAGAAATTTGGAGCAGCCGTGAGAGGAAGCAAAACCGTGAGAAAAGTAAGGAAAAAGAAAGAAGAAGAAAAAGAGGAAGAGGAGGAGGTTCCAAGGTGTCTCCATCAATCTCTTCTCCTTGTTTTCATCAATAAATAGCCATGAAAAAAGTGAAGAGAAGTTGTTGGTAAGTGAGTTAATTTTATGGTTAGTTTGATGGGTTTTTAAGAATTTATGATCAATTAAGTTATCGATGAAATTGATGGTATATTTAGAGTTGATTAACTTCAAATTGAGATTAGAAAGCAAAGAGAGCTTCAAGGAGTTGTGATCAAGGAAAATTAGTAAGGTAAGTTTAAGACTTTATACCATAATGCTATGAAATTTAATGGATTGTAATTTTAAGGCTTTAGTTGATTAATTGATGTTTAAATGATGCATTTGAATATGATTTTTGAGCTTGAAATGAAGAGAATTTATCGATGGAATGATATACTAGTATGTGATCAAAATGGAGAACATGGTGTAATTGAAATATTTTTAATGTATAGATGAATTTATAAGAGGTTTTATATGAGTTTGAGATGATTTATTGAAAGAAAAATCAAGAGTATGGATGGTTGAAAATGTAAGTTAGTGTATGGTCAAGTTATGTTTGTGCATGAGCTTGAGTTTATTTTAATGTGTAATATGGTTATATTATGTTTTGGCACAAAATTAAGTTGATTGGTGCAATTAGAAATAAAAGAAAATGATTGTGTGGGTGTGTTGTATAGTGTACGACCTAATGGAAAAATGTGGTGTAATTGGATTGATTTTTGATGTTTGATGAAATTACATGAGATTTCATATGATTTTAAGTTGAATTATGAAAAGAAAATGAAAAGAATGGATTGTAATGCATGATGATGATTTTCGACTAGAATGGGGTGTATGTCTGTTTGAATTGATTTTTTTAAATGTTGATTTTATTTTTGATGTGTCTTAATTATTTTTCATGAGTATCAAATGATTTGAGAATATGATATGGTTTTATGGAAATACTAGTATGTGCACATATTATGTACATGCTTGAACATGACAAATTTTATGTATGAAATTATGAAAATATAAAGTTAAGTTTAATGTCATTCAAGCTGATGCTTGTACGTGATTATAATTGTTGAATAAAAAAAAAAAAAAAGACAAATTGAATCACGAATGACATGAAAATGTAGTTTTCAAACATAAATGGATTACCCCATGTTTATACTATGGAATTGACGGATATGAAATGAAATGAAATGAATGAATGATTAGACCCCGTCGGAATACCCCTGCGTGTATAGCAAGTGTTGGGAGGGCATGTCACTAACATTGGGAAATTTAGTTTGCCAGTTGAGTCATGTCGCCCTCTATACGTGTGAGGTATTATCTCACTTCATGTATGCACTATGAATTAATTCCGCTGCGTGGTTGTGAGATATCTCATGGATATGGATGTTATCACGTGGGGCTATAGCCAGCTGGGGATGGTGGTTCGTCTGCCCAGTACACGTGACTATGATATGCTAGGGATGGTGGTTCGTCCCGCCCAATGCCGGCGACCATGTCAATTGGGGATGGTGGTTCGTCCCGCCCAAGACACGTGGTCATATTGTGATGCTCTCTGGGTTCCATTGGTAGAGTTTCAGCAATACATGGAAATGTTTTTAAATGGTAGATGATTTACAAATGTTATGAATTATTTTGGCATTTTACAAGTTTATGCAAGAATTGAAAACTATCATGATTTTTATGCATGAATTTAAATTTCAAAGTTTGCTTATGAAATGGTTAAAGTTTATGTTTCGATTACGAAACATTTAAGAAATGAAAATTTCTTTTAAAAGGTTTTCGTGAGGTATATTTTCTAAAAGAAACCCTTTAAATAGAAAAACCTTAACACTCATTAAGCTCTTTCAGCTCACCCTTATGTGATTTTCTGTTTTAAAATCCTCCCCGGTACAGGGATCAGTGATCAAGGTGCTTGCTCCCTTTCCTCGGATTAGATTGGTCGGACATAAATAATGTTACGTGAAGTCGCATGTATTGCATGTTTGGATTAAATTGAAATTTGGCATATGGATGTAAATGGAATGATTTTAAGGAAAATTTTATGTATATGTACGATGTAAATAATAAGATTATGTGTAAAGGTTTTGATTCTTGTACATGAACACGTGTTTAGGTTTTCTATTCTTGTACGTGAACGCATGTTTCTAAAGTTGAAAATAATTTTATTGAATTAGTTCTATTATGGTTAAGAATTGGTTTTGAGATGGACCGAAGGTCCAAAATGGTAGTGGAGATTAATGATTGAAATTTTAAAGTGCTAGTGAATTGTTTCAGGTGATTTCCAAGATTTGAAAATGTTGAAAAACAGCCGTTTTACTATCAAAATTTTTAGGAAAACCTAAATTATGGAAAAAGATAATTTTATGATTATAATTTATAAGTTTATGAAAGGATTTAAGTTTCAGAGCTTACTCCACGAAATCTCTTTTAGGTCTTACTAGTTAGAGTCCAGAAGGGTTCCGTGAGGTGCTCAGCGGGTACTTAGGCTCCGTGAAGGGAAAATTCGGGATGGGTCATGACACAAATACCTATCGGGCACCCCACGGAACCCTTCTGGACTCTAAATAGCAAGACCTAAAAGAGATTTCGTGGAGCAAGCCCTGAAACTTAAATCTTTTCATAAACTTATAAATTATAACCATCGAATTCTCTTTTTCCATAATTTAGGTTTTCTAAAAATTTTGACAGCCCAACAGCTATTTTTCAACATTTTCAAATCTTGCAAATCACCTGAAATAATTTACTAGCTTTTCAAAATTTCAATCATTAATCTCCACTACCATTTTGAACCTTCGGTCCATCTCAAAACCAATTCCTAACCACAATAGAACTAATTCAATAAAATCATTTCCAACTTTAGAAACACACGTTCATATGCAAAATCAAAAACCTTTACACGTAATCTTACAATTTACATTATATATATACATAAAATTTTTCTTAAAATCATTCCATTTACATTCATACACCAAATTTTAATTTAATCCAAACAAGCAATACATGTGACTTCACAGAACATTATTTATGTCCGGCCCATCTATAAACCCTCGATTCCTTATTTATGGTCTTCCCAATGATAGTCCCTAGGTAATGAATTGAGATCTTAAAAGGTCAATGAAAGTCCCTAAGGTTGTAAAGGAACTTTAGAGATTTATTTAAACCCAATTGGAGAATAAACGGAAAGATAAAATGATAAATGAAATCGAGTAATTATTTAATGTGACAAGGGACTAAATCGAAGATAAGTTTTAATATTTGTGGTCAGAGTAAAATTTAGTTAAAAGCTAAGGGGGAGACCGATATTTTCTAAGAACGTGACCGTCATTTTTAGAATTTGATTGGGGAGGAAAGCATGAAGCAAAAATTGTATCACAAAAATTAAAATCAGACAAAGATGGTTGCTGACCGAGAGAGAAAGAAGAAAAGAAAAGAGAAAAAAAGAGAAGAAGAAAGAAGAAGAAGAAGAAGAAGGAAGAAGCTACCGTGAAGCCACCGCCGTCTACCGCCGACCGATCAACCGAGAAGCTCACCAAGCCAGCCTGCCGCGAACCCAAACCGAAGCCGAGCAGATCCACAACAGAACGACACAGAAACCGCCGGCGAACCAGGCCCAATCGAAGCGGAAGAAGTCGACGATGAGCTGTCGTCCGATCGCCTACAGAACCCACACGCTAACCCGCCCGATCCACACCATTTTTAGCTTCAAAGCCGACCCAAAACAATAACGCGAAAAGAGATTCGGGTGAGGAAGAAGGAGGCCACGCGGAGAAGAAAAAAGGAGGAAGAAAATAAGTCCAAAATCACCCCAAAATCAACCTCAAAATGAAGTCAACGTGAAGAGGAAAAGGATGAGTTTTTTAAGCTTGACGTTGACGATTTTGTTGTTGCTTTAGTTGATTCGAAATGGGTTTTGTTCTGAATTGTTTGTTGGTTGTTTATGAGTAAAAAATGAGTTGAAATCTAAGTGAATTAATGGCTATTGGGAGCTTAGGAAACCAAGAAAAACCACCTAATTGGGTTAGAGAATAGGTTCGGCCAAAAGGAGTCGGAACAGGATAATTTTCATTTCGGATCTCCGAACACGACTCCATTAGTGCTAGAACGACCCTAAGTGATAGTACATAGGTTCCAGATGAAGAAAACTGAGTTCGGAACCTTACAATTGATAAAGGAATGAAATACGGAAGTTTACGAGTAAAACGGGTCACTTAGGGGTGATTATGTAATTTTAGCTATTTCATATTTCCAAAAGTTGATGCGAACGTAAATTTATGTATATATATGATGTGTAGGTGAGGCGGAAGCCAGCGGAGCATGGCATGGCCCCTGAGTTTCTATATAAAAAGTTTTAAGACCAAGTGAGTGTTTTTATAAAAATGTTTTCACTATGATTGATTTTAAATGCATACCAAATTATTATGTTGCTATGGATATCAAATGAATTCTAAATTGAAATTGTTGCATGGATTATGGAAATGATTTATATGAAATGTGATTTAATGAAAAAGGAAATTTAAAATTGAAATGAAATTGCAAACCTATGGTACACCTGATTGTATGTTATATATCTCCAGTCTGGGTTAAGTACCTTAAGCGTGCATTGGCTGTGTTGAGAGAGTCTGTCACTAACAGCGGGTGGGATTGTGTCTGTTTAGTCCTGTGAGTCGCCCAATGCACGTAAGAGGTATATTATTAGCTAGCTTCCACCCGAGCAATGTAGAATTTCGCTCCGTAACGATGTGGAATTCCGTTACGTAAAAACTGGATAGATGGTCTGATCGATGTGGAATTCCGTGATGGCCTGAGCGATGCAGAATTCCGCTCAAGTCTTAGGGTACCATGAGATGCAAATTATTAATGGTTGGCCTATTTGTATTTATAAATTCTTTGAAAGTTATTATTGCCACTATTATTAAAATGTTTTGATAGAAAGGGAAACCATGCAACCTATGGCTTTAAATTTTATTTATTTGGCATGAATGTTATTAATTTCGATTGATATCTATTGTTTTTAAATCGATAATGAATATCAGAAATATCAATTGTTCAATCATAGTATTTGATTATGCATAAATGTTTTAAAAAGATTTTTGGGAGGATATTTGATAAGTTAGTTTTAAATGGAAATTATATGACACTCACTGGGCTATCAAGCTCACCATGTTTTATATTTTTGTAAATAAAAACCTCCTCAGGCATAGGTACAGATACAAGCACCTCAATGGCAAGAACTCCGGATCGTGATTAGAGGAGTCGAGCAGACTATGCTGTTATTTTTGGAAATGTATAAATTTTTGGGATATGTATATAATAATCTGCGTATGAACTTTTGAAGCTTTTGGAAATGTGTTCTAAAATTTTAGTTTGGTTGTTTTGTTGAAATGGTTTGAAATTAATTATGCATGGCTTATGAATTCAATTTAAAATATCTTTCTAAATTGTATGCATGTTTGTGGTTGCTTGTGGATTTATAAAAATGAGAGCCTAAGGCTCTGTAGTTTGGGGAAATTATTTTGTGATATTATAGAAGTGTTGAATTTATAATTTGCAGGGTGGCAAAGTCCGAAAAACAGACTGAATGCTACCCAAATTTTTATAAAATGTTTTACAAAAGTTTGAAATAAAAATGAAAAATTTCCCTGTATTTCCGCTATTTTCGAAAAGGTTTCCAAAAGAACACGGCTTAGCTCTGCGGGGATCCTTTAGTTGAGCGCAAGGGCTAGCTGGAGGGTCACCATAGGGTACCGGTAGATCGCCTAGGGAAAGGGGTCTATCACCATCTAATTCGAGGAAAGGGAGCAAGCACCTTGATCACTGATTCCTACACCTAGGAAGGTTTTTAAAACAGAAAATCACGGAAGGGTGAGCTAAAAGAGCTCAATGAATGTTAAGGCTTTTCTATTTAAATGATTTATTTTCGAAAATATACCTCCCAAAAACTTTTTAAAAGAAATTTTCATTTCTTAAACGTTTCGTAATCGAAACATAAACTTTAACCATTTCATAAGCAAACTTTGAAATTTAAATTCATGCATAAAAATCATGATAGTTTTTAATTTTTGCATAAACTTGTAAAATGCCAAAATAATTCATAACATTTGTAAATCATGTAACATTTAAAACATTTTCATGTATTGCTGAAACTCTACCAATGGAACCCAAAGAGCATCATAACGTGACCACATGTCTTGGGCGTGATGAACCACTATCCCCAGCTGACATGGTCACCAGCGTTGGGTGAGACGAACCACCACCCCCAGCTGGCCATAGCCCCACGTGACAATATCTATATCCATAAGGCATCTCACAACCACGCAGCGGAATTAATCCATAATGCATATGTAAAATGAGATAATACCCCACACATATAGAGAGCGACACGACTTGACTGACAGACTCAATTTCTCGATGCTAGTGACACGCCCTCCCAACACTTGCCATACACGCAGGGGTATTCCAGCCAGGTCTAATTATTCATTCATTTCATTTCATATTCGTCAATTCCATAGTATAAACATGGGGTAATCCATTAGTGTTTGAAAACTATATTTTCATGCCATTCACGATTCAATTTCATTTTTTTTTATTCAACAATTATAACCACGTACAAACATCATCTTGAATGGCATTAAACTTAACTTCATATCTTCATAATTTCATGCATAAAATATGTCATGTTCAAGCATGTACATAATATGTGCACATACTAGTATTTTCATAAAACCATATCACATTCTCAAATCATTTAATACTCATGAAAAATAATTAAGTTACATCAGAAACGAAATTCAACATTTATAAAATCAGTTACACTCGCATGGCTCATAAATTAGTAGCTTGCCCTTCCACCTTCACTCCCTTGTCTCCTTAATTTGTTCACCACCTACAAGTCACCTATCACATTAAAATTCTATCATAACTAGTCCATTTGAAAGTAATATTAATCACACTTTAGATTCAACTCAAAGTACCCACACTAGAATTACACCATTTCCACATATCCAACCTAAATTTGAGATTTCATATTTACATTTTTTTTTCCATCCATTTCTTTCATTCAAACACACTTAAACACATCCATATTATCATAAAAACTCATCAACATGATCAAGTTACATTTTGAACACTAAATCCATACCACAGCCGAACCAATACCCAAAATTATTCCATCTCCACTTTTCTTCCATTCTTTTGATACACCTTAGCTCAAATTCATGCCAAAACATCACATAAGTATATCAAGCATCAAAAATCAATTCAAACACACATACACCCCATTCTAGCCGAAAGTCATCATCATGTATTACAATCCATTCTTTTCGTTTTCTTTTCACAATTCAACTTAAAATCATATGAAATCTCATGTAATTTCATCAAACATAAAAAATCAATCCAATTACATCACCAAATTCCTCTTGGCCATACATGCATACCCACACATTCAAATCATTTTCTTTCATTTCCATGATCATCAACCACATCAAAATTTATCTCATCATCATCTAATATTTTAAAATCAAACCAATTAAATTTAATTAGAAGGATTACACAAAACCCTAACTCTTACCTTACTAATAATCTTGACCAACTTTTGCTTTAAACTTCCTTCCACTTTTAAGCTTGATTTGAAGATAATTAACCTCTATTCATGTCAAAAATCCCATCAATTACTCAAGATATCATCAAACCATAAAAACCCATTAAACTATCATGAAAATAACTCAATTTACTTACCAAATCTTCTTCACTTCGTCTTGATCCTATATGGGTGATAATAAGAGCAAAAGATAGATGAAAACACCTTGGAACCTCTTCTTCTTCTTCTTCTTATTTCCACCATGGTTTCCTCTCCTTCCTTTTTCTTTTCTTTTGGTTTTTGCTTGCTTGACTGACCTTCTCTTCATTTATTTCATGGTTCACTTTATATATATAACTCTCCAAACAACCATTTGGTCCTTAATCAAAGCCTATAATGTCAATCACACCCCTATGTTGTACATGGTTGCATTTCATTGGTTAATCACTTAAAATTCATTCATTAATCACTTTTAATCAACTTAAAAATTTTCTTAACCACACATTTAGTCATCACATTGACCCTAAGATGTCATTCCCTCATTGGTCCATTCACAATCACATGGATTGTGCTTCTTTAGTCATTAATCTCTTCATATAATTTTCATTTAATCATCTACCTTATACATTTAATTCATTCACCTCTAAATAAATTCTAAAAATATTCCATGATCATCTAATCATCAAATTGACCATACAATACTCTAATTGGGTGTCTTAACTCTCAATTCCAAGCTTTGAAAAAAATTCAATTGGATTTAAAATCATCCATAACCATTATTCTTCCAACAAGGGTATTTTCGTCCAACTATCTTTGGAACTCTTAAATCTACTTAAACGAACTCATTTTTACTCTGTTTCAGTTTCATTAGACTCTATTACTTATTTTAGAACTTTTGATTTGCGGGGTCCGCTTTTCAAAAAAAGCACTATTCACACGGACACTATTTATCCAAAAATACTATTCACCCGGATACACTATTCATCCGAAAATACTATTCATCTGAAAATACTATTTATCTAAAAATACTATTCATCTAAAAATACTATTCATTCAAAAAATATTATTTATCATAGAAACATGAGTTTTTGGGTTCTACAGGCTGCGTTGGGCTTACTCATCAAATGAGGAGCCCAATGGCTTCACTTGCTTGCTAAAATAGAAATCAAAGAGAATAACATTTTTCAATTAAGAAACAAACTCCTCAAATGGTTAAATTATCTTTTTAACAATTTTAATCCTTTTTACTGCTATATTATCACATGATGATTAATACTTTTATATTAGAATCAAATACAAATATAAATATTGATATAAAACTTTCTAAGATTGTAAGCCCTCCAGCGTACTTTTACGAATCTCCCCAGAAACAGTCCCTAAATAATTATTAGAGACCCTAAATGGTTCATGGAAGCGCCTAAGGGTATAGGGAACCCTTAGAGATCGATTTAAACTCGATTGAAGATTAAACGGAAAGATAAATTGGTGAACGAAATCGAGTAATTATTTAATGTGGCAATGGACTAAATTGAAGATAAGTTTTAATGATTGTGGTCAAAGTAAAATTTAGTTAAAAGTCAAGGGAGGAGACCGAAATTTTTAAGGGACGTGACCGTTATTTTTAGAGTTGTTTGGAGAGGAAGCCATGAAGCAAAAAGATGCAGTTGAATCATAAAGGCAGAACCAGCGACAATCAATGCAAAGTCAAACTAGAAAGAAGAAACAGAGAAAGAAGAAGAAGAAGAGGGAGCTGCCGCCGTAGACCGAGTAGCTGCGACCAACTCAGCTTGACGCCGTGAAGCTCGCCAAACAAGCAACAGATCAGATCGTCGCCGAGCAGATACGAAGACACCAAGCCGAGTAGACCCGCAGCCAGTCCAGATCGACGGCGACGAGGAGGAGGAGCTGTCGATGCGCACGACCCACGCGCAAACCGAAGCTGACCAAGATAGATCGAAGCTGAACCAGACTAGCCCGATGTCGCGTATAAAATCGAGCAGACCCGAAGACGATCCAGACCCGATCAGAGCAAAATCGGCAACGGCGAGCTGCCATCACGACCACCTGAAGCCGACGCTGAACCTAGTCCATCCAGCCACCAAGATCGCCCAAAAATGAGCAGAAATGAAGTCAAACCAGCACGCAGAAGTGATGGATTGAGGTAGATCGAGCTAGGGAGAAGAAGGAGAAGAAGATTTAGCTGAAACCCAGTTATTTCCACACCAAAACTAGCCTCCAACGCAACTATGACACCCCAGAAACGACACTAGAAGCTGGGAGCAGAAACTAGAACAGAACCACGCGAAAATAGGAGAAGAAAGAGAGAGGAGATCCAATCCCAAATCGAGCTCAACGCGAAGAAGAAGAAAGAGAATTTGTAACGAAGAAAAAGAGGTAAGTGTTCAAGTTTTCGAAAGTGTTTTCATTGAAGATTTTGTTGATGATTAAGTTGATTTTGAAGCGGATTTTGTTACGATTCGTTATCGGTTGGTTTTGAGTGAAATCAAGTTGAGAAATTAGTAAGTTAATGCCTATTGGGAGCTTAGGGAACCAAGAAAATAATGGAAAGTTAAAGATAAAACGAATCGCGCGATAAACTAATTTGAAGGGCGATTCCGTAAATTGACCCTTATGGCGTCCGTTGAGTGTTCAGACGACCCTAACGAGTTTAATTAGGAGTGTTGAAGCTATTAAAAGCGAAAGATTAAGATTAAAAACCAAAATGGAGGGTTGCGAGTAAAAAAGGGTCATATAGGGGCGAGTGTGTAAGTTCGAGGTTTTGGAAGTTGATGCGAACGGAAATTTATGTTTCTGCATGTTGTGTAGGTGGCGAGGGCCCTCGAGGATCGAGGCGAGAGGATTAGGGGCTCCGCACGTGCCATTTTCAGCTATCAGTTTTGTGAGTAAATTTTATTTTAAAATATTTTAAAAGTATTTAGTATTTCAAATTGATAAGTTTGATTTAATAAATAATTGCATGAGTTTATTTTAAATGCATAGAGATGAGCATGAAGTTAGAGCTTGAAATAATGTTATTTTGTGCTTTTGCACTTACCAAAGATATTTTAGTGCTTAATGCGTTCAGAAAATGAGATTTAGTGCTTATTGCACTCAGAAATCAGATTTTGGTGCTTTATGCACCCAGAAAAGAGATTTGTGCTTTTGCACCAGAAAGTTAAAGCAGAAAAGAAAAGTGTTTTCAAAATCATAAGTATGCCCTCAGAGATTTTCAGAGATTCCAGATCAGATTAGACCTGGCCGGTCTATCCCACATCAGTTGGCACAGTCCTGGGGAAGGATAAGTCACTAACCCAGAGGGATAAATGTCTGAGTCTGTCAGTCGAGTCGCCATTACTGATGTGGGGTAGTATTTCGTGAGCTATGGTTAGCGCTGAGAAATTCCGCACATAGCCGCGAGATGTTTTAGAGCAGGTGAGCCATGATTAGCGCTGGGAAATTCCGCACATAGCCGCAAGAGCACAGATTTAGGGATACTAGGGTAATTTTGAAATATATCAAGAAACAATTTTAAAAAGAAAAATAGATTTGAGAGAAAAGAAGTTTTAAAATTATTATTCTAGTTATTTATGATTTTTAGTTACCAGTTTTAAATTTAAAAGCAAGCCTATGTTTATATATAAATTCTCTTATTTCAGTTGATGTTTAAGAGATTTAAGTTTGAAACGCTTTAGAAACAACGAATAGTTTTCAAACGTTTTCTGAGGAGAAAGCTTAGAAAATCAGATTTTCAAAAGAAAAGAAAGATTATCACTCACTGAGCTTTTAGCTTATTATTTTTTGTTTTATATAAAAACCTCCTCAGGTACTCTCAATAGGTAGCCTAGCAATAGCATTACCTCCAGTGGGCGAGCCAGCGCGACACGACGTCATTTGAGCAGCTCATTTTGTTTCATCAGTTAGATTTTTATGTAAATCTCTTTTTGAAGTGTATAAGTAATTTGAATTATAATTATTCGTTCGTAACTATCTTTAAATGGGTTTTGATTTGAATGTGGTTTATTAAATTGTGATTTAAATTTTATTAAGTTGATTTGAGAAATCAAATGCATGATTGAGGCCTACGGGCAACCGAAAGTTGGGTTGGTGTTGAAAAATAGTTGAAGTGTGTTTTTTTGTAAACAGGTTTTTTTCTGGAACGTAAAAAATGCAGCCGTTATGCTGCCGAAATTTTGTTAGAAAAATAAGTTTTGAATATGAGTTTAAAAATAAAAATTTCCTACGCATTTTCAGTTTTTAAAAGAAAACCAACCCAACGATGTTTTAGAAAGTATCAGAGAGTTTAGGGTTTGCTTCACGGGTTTCGCTTAGCCCGACGAGTCGGGTCTAAGAGGGATCCGTTGGGGTGCCCGGCGTGACCTACCGGATCAGAGCTAGAGGTATCCGGGTCGGGTCGCGTCAAAGATGAAGTATAATTTAAAGTCTTTTTTCATGAGTTCCAACTATTATTAGAAACACTTATTCTGTTTCTTATGATGTCGTATAGGCAAGGTAATACAAATACAAAGGGTAAAATACACAAATCCCCAATATTTGCCAATATTACAAATATAAGGTAGCTATAGCCTTTTTTGTACTAATATCATTTGAAGTTTTATAAACTTAATAAAAACATTCCAACCGTTAATTTTGACTGTTAATTGGTAACAGTCACAGTTAATTATGTTTAAAGAAAACCTTTCTCATAAAAATTTAAACAAATTAATTAATAATGATTTTATCAATAATAAAATCAATTAATTTCTCATTTTTTTATCAATAATTTACCATTATTTTTTAAAAAATTAATTAAAATATAAAAATAATTTAAAAAACATTTTTTTTTTACTATATTCTTGATCCATCATCATCCCTTAAATCATCTCCTTCATCATCATCTTCATCATCCATCAAACTCTTCTTCATCATCTTCATCATGAATCAACCTCATTATTTCCATCCTTTTTTTTTCTTTTCATCATCATATCCATCTCCATCATACAATCAATCCATCTCAAAGTCAAAACAATCAAATTAAAACAAAGAGAAAAACAAAGTATTGATATAAATTAAAAATATTGATAAAAACAAAAAGAATGTTGAGATCAAATTAAAAATTAATTTAATTTGTTTTTTATAAAATTTTCTTTATTTTTTATTTAAAAAAAATAAATTTATATGAAAAAATTTTTTAAAAAAAATTCTCTCTCCACTTCATCTTCCACCATCCAAAAGATTTTTTTTCTCTCTCTCTCTCTGATCTTCGACATCGATCTCCCATTCCTCCTCCACTCTTCACCTGCCGTTACCCATTTTAGGTTCAATTCGAACCCAACCCAAGTTAACAATCATCATCTCTTTTTCTGTGATGTCGATCCCCCTCTCTCCTCCGTTTCTCCCCCGTTGCTACCCCCTCTAGGTTTGATTCTAACCCATGGTTCGATTATGAACCATAATCATCTCCTATCCCCCTATCTCTCTCTCTCTCTCTCTCATCTTTCTTCTCCCTCCACTCATCTAGATATCTTGGTTTCCAGGTAAGTAGGTTCCTAGAAACCCATCTAGAAACTTCTCTCTGCTAGCCTAACACCTCATCTTCGCCGGTACTACCTCACTGTCTAGGCTGGTTGGGCGATGAACTAGATTTGGTTTCTAGGTGAGTGGGTTTCAATTGATTTGATTTGAGTTGATTTTGTGGAATATTTATGTTGATTGTGTAGGTTTAATTTTGACTGAAGTTGAAGATGAAGGGGTTGAGGATGCCTTAATCTTGGTTGGTTGGGTGATAAACTGCATGTTGGTTGGGTGATGATGAATGGCCTGATGAAGATGATTTTGATTGAAGTTGAGTTGTTGTGGTTTTGATCTTGATAGAAGTTGAGATATTGGTTGAGTGATAAACTGATGGGTGATGATTTTAGAGTTTAAATTTTATTTTATTTTTAATTTTAATTGATTTAATTCTTTGAAAAACTGGGTTCATAACCTAGACATTCAAATGATTTTTTTTTTTTTTTTTTAAATTTTCTTTTTTATGGAACAATTTTTTTACATATATATATATATATATATTTAAGTTTTTGATCGCTACCATCCATCTTTAAGATAGATAGTGAAGATCTATTGTCTTTATTTTTAATAAAATTTTAAAAATTAAATTTTTAAACAAATATAAATATTAAATTTTATTTTTAAATTAATCCGATGGACAAGAGATATCTCATTTTTAATTAATTATTATTATTTATTATTATTATTATTAAGTTAATTTTGATCTCCTACCATCCATTTCAGAGATAGATTAAGACGCCCCGATCCAGACCGCCACTAGGCTCCTATCCGGAGGGTATGCCCGGGCACCCCAACGAATCCCTCTAAGCCCATCTTGATAGGGAAGAAGGCGTTCAAGGAGCGAACCCTCTTAACTTGAAACTTAACTTAAGCGGAAGCTCAATCTTTAAAACCTTAAAGTTGAAATGGTTTGGGTTGGTTTGACATAATTCATTTGGTCATTTTTAAGGCTAAAACTAGCAGCATAACGGCTAGAATTTGGATAAACCAAAAACCTGAAAAGCAATTTGGACACTTTGAACTATAATAACAATCCAACCCAACTTCTCGCAATCAAGTTTATCAACATAAACACAAAAATTTGAAATCTTCAAGGACAAGATATAAACATGCACTTTTATATCCATCAAACTTGATTTTACAAGCATGAAAAGATACACTTTTACACAATTCAAAAGATATAATTCTTTTTATACAAAATGTACAAACATATGCAATATACAAAAGACACAAAATATGCATATTACATTCTTCAAGAAGCAAATGCCAACACTTGCGTCCACTTGAATACGGAGGAGGGAATCTTCACTGGTCTTTACCCACACGAGTACTTGAGGAGATTTTTAAAAACAATTTGAAGAGTGAGCTATAAAGCTCAGTGAGTGCAACAGTTTATAAACTTTACTTTACTTTCTGAAAACTTTCTCCTTAGAAAACTTTAATAAAAGTTTCTATTTCTTAAAAGACATTTAAAACATAAATCTCATTCAATTGCATAGCATTAATATAAACAACTTATAATAAAAGTTGTAAAGCATAAATCTGAACATGCTTAAAGATAACTAAACTTTATAAAAACACCATTCGTAACCCTAATCTCTTGACCACACGGCGACTTAGCTAAGGCCGCAGGTGTGGTAGGTCACAAGGCGGTGTATCTGACATCTGCCACAACCAACTCTTTGAGACCTCTCAGCAACTACTTGCGGAATTCTGCATCGCTAACCGTAGTGTGAGACCATATCTGACAGACCCCTTTCCCTAGGCAATCTGTTGGCACCCTATGGTGACCCTCCAGCTAGCCCTTTCGCTCAACTAAAGGATCCCCCATAGAGCTAAGCCATATTCTTTCTGAACCTTTTCAAAAACAGCGGAAACGAGGGGAAATTTTTCATTTTTATTTTAAACCTTTACAAAATATTTTATAAAAATTTGGACAGCATCCCGTCTGTTTTTCGGACTTGCCACCCTGTAAATTATAAAATTTAACACTTCTAAAATATCACAAAATATTCCCCCCAAACTACAGAGCCTCAGGCTCTCATTTTCCAACACAACCACAACCACAATTTCACATCAATTTATAAACTTATTATCAACAAAATCATATGTCATGCATCAATTTACTTCAAAAACATAATTTAAATCCACAAAAGGATAATTACAGAACTACGTAGAGATAATAAAATATATACATCTCTTAATATCAAACAAAAATAGAAGTAGATAATCACATCAGCACTATCGCCGCGGCTGCCTGGTATCGTCTCGGGGTAATCTGCAGCTATGGTACCTGTGCTTAGGGAGGTTTGTTTAAAAATACAGAAAACGTTTGGTGAGCTCTAAAAGCTCAGTGAGTGTCACATAATATATTTGAAACCACATTTTTATAAAAACCTCCCTAAAATAGTTTTAATAATTTGAATCAAATCTATTTATTTTAAATAGAGTTTCATGCATTAATATTACAACAAATATTGCACGGTTTTCCATTTCTTAAACGAATCATCTATGGTTGCGGGGTTTTTATTCTAAAACCCTTTTTTCTTTTGATGAAACGAACTGGTCCGACTCCGCTCGTAGGTGTCTTGCCAACCAGCCGCTTTCATCATTATAAAACCAGAAATGGTCCGACTCCGCTCGAAGGTGTCCTGCCAACCAATCTAGCTCCCGCCAACCTATAGTGACCCATACCACATGGCACTCTAGTATAGAGCGGAATCCTGCATCGCTCTCTGTCTGGTTCATGTAGCGGAATCCTGCATCGCTACGCTCGGGTAAGCTATCTATTAATATACCTTTCACGTGCATTGGGCTAATCTCTCAGACATCTGACTGACACGACACCTTGCGGGTACCTCTCATGGTTAGTTTAGTTAGTGACATACTGACACTACTAACTTTACCAATGCACGCTTCGGGTACTCAGCCCAGACCGGTAATAATATGATACTATCTGGGTAAGCCATAAGTTTTATTTTTTCACTTTTTAAAACTAAAATCCATCTCATTTACAATTCAAACTGAAAAATCATTATTTTAACGAAGCACAAAACCATATTATCTGTTATCGTGCCATTTATCATTTAAATCACATTTCACTTTCATCAAAATATCCAAACATGCATGAAACATTCATTGATAATTCAAATCAATATAAAACTCATTAAAATTGTTTTGACACTCACCTTTCACTATCATTTCCGAATAGATCTCCGGAAGGCTCTAAAACTGCGCTCTAGCACTCTTCCCTTGCTCCACCGGAACGCTCGTCTCCTACACAATATGTATATACGTAAATTTACGTTCGCATCAACTTCTGGAAACTCGAAATAACTAAAATTAAATAATCGCTCCTAAGTGACCCTTTTTAGACGTAACTCTCCATTTTGGTTCCTTAATTAAATCTCCAACTTTTATTAATCCCAATACGCCTAATTAAACTCATTAGGGTCATCCGAACTCTCAACGAACGTCATATGAGCCAATTTACGAAATTGCCCTTTAAACTAGTTTAGCGCACATTTTGGTTTCTCTCTAAATCTTTGGTATTTCTAAACTCCCTATCAACTTCAATCACTTATTTTTCAACTTCTATTTAATCAAAACTAACCAACAAACAAATCGGAATAAATCCATTTCAAATAAATCTAATCACCAACAAAATCATCAATCTTAAACTCAAATAACTCACCCGATTTCTTCCCTATGGAAATCACTTCCTTCCTCTTCACTTTGAGCTTGATTCGGGGCTGGTTTTTGGTGGCAAAAAGAGACTGGAACGACTGGATCTCCTCCCTCTTTCTTCTCCTATGCGCGACCTCCCTCTTCCTCGGTCAATCTCCCTTCGCGACACTGTTTCGAGCTTGGTTTCAAGCTGAACATGGCGTTGATTGGAGCTGGTTTGAGCTGGGTTTTCTTTTCTTCTTTCTCCTCTCTTCCTCTCTATCTTTCCCTCTCGGCTTCGTCGCGGTTGGAGGCTGGTTTCGTCGTCGATCGGCGGTGGTTTCACACACGTGGAGAGCTGGTTTTGGCCGCGGTTCAGCCCCGTTTCAGCTCGATCTGGTACGGGTCGGTGACAGGTGCTCGTCGGCGTCGTCGCAGCAGCGGTCGGCGGTCAGTTCGGTAGCTCGGCAAGCACGCGATCAGCTTCGGTCTGGTTCGTGCAATCGTCATTTGGCTTCGGCTTTGGCGTCGCGCCGTCGTCTCGAGCTTCACGTGCAGCTCTGGTCGGTCGGCTGGCCGGCGATGGTCTGCTCGGCTGGTCGGCGATCGTCTTCCTTCGGCGTCGCGCGACAGTCTTCTTCTTCTTCTTTTCTCTTCTTCTTTCTTTCTTCTTTTCTGGTTCATGCGACACTGTCTTTGTTGATTTTGTGAGTCAACCAACCAACTTTTTGGCTTCGATTTTCCTCCCCAATAAAACCTATAATGCCAATTTCGCCCCCTTAAAATTTCATTCTCTTACCTTAGCTTCTAGCTTAATCTTACTACGACCACAATTATTAAAAGTTATCTTCACTTTAGTCCCTTTTTACCTTAAAAATTATTCAATTTCATTTACTCTTTTAACCTCCCATTTAATCTCCAATTGAGTTTAAATCAATTCCTATGGGTTCTCTATGACCTTAAGCGTCTCCATAAATCATTTAGGGTCTCTAATCGATAATTAGGGACTATTCCTGATAAACCCATACAATATAAAAATAAAGGATTTACAATATCCCGCAAAGTAGGGGCGACACATTCACTCATAACTCTAACCACACAGTTAGTGACTCGTTCCCCCCAACCCTTGCCTTACTAAGTGGGATATACCGTACGGGTCTGAACTTGATAAATTGGTGGGTACTTATGACCTTTGAAAACTTGTTTTTCTCTAATGCTATGCCTTACAAATCTTTATACTTGGTGCACAAGCACAAAAACTTTGACTTGAAAGCTTTAAACTTGAGTCCTTGGACTCGTTTACTTTACAAATACAAGACATGCATTTAAATACAAGAACCTATACATGCAAAAGCATAAAATATAACTTATCAATGCAAAAGCATAAAATCACTTAGAAAACTCTTTGAAAGTGCACTCACCTTATGCTTGGGCTTAACTTGGATAACCTTCAAAAGCCCTCTTGTGATCCGATCGGATGCTCCTCACCTTGATTGGCTTTGGTTCTTACTTCTAGTTTGATTTCCTAGCTTATGGAAGCTTGATTGATGGATTAGAAGTCCAAAAATGAGTTGAAACAACTTTGATCACCCTTTTTGTCTTCTTGGCCGAACCACACACACACACCTCTCTTTATCTCTCATTTCTCTCTTCTTGTTTGTGACTCACGGGTTGACTTGTGTTTGTGGCGAGAATTGCTTCAAATTTCTCTAAGTGTGGTTTATATAGCTTTAACAATCCCATAAATGACCATTGTATCCTTTCTTTAATTGATTTTTTTGCCACTTAACTTTTACTTATCCTATCTTGACCCTTAACTTATGAACTTCTTTCAATTTAGTCCACAAGTCATACTAACTTATAACTCCAATGACGATGACTAAAATGCCCCTTCTTGGAACTTGTTCTAAAATTATGTTCCATGACTTTTATCAAGTTCTCTACACAATTTAAAAACTTGAATTTGACATTAGTCACTTGTTTCTTAACCTCCTTCATCTCTTTATTGAACAATTTAAAAAATTTGCTTATTCACTCTATGCTCTCAACTTAACTTGACTACTTCTACCTATCTAGTCATGTATGCGAATGAGGGTTTACATGGATGGTGAAGATCTTCTTTTATTAATTTTGATTTTATAATTTTATTTTAATTAATTTTATTGTAATTTTTCAATTTTATTTTAATTAAATTTAAAGCAGGGGCAAATGCATCATTTAACCCTCTGAATGTGTCAGACACACCTTTTTTAATTGGCAAACTAATGGTTGGTTGTGGGGGGGAGAGAATGCCTATTCAGATATTATATTATAGCCCAATCCCAAAGCAATAAGCAATTAAAATCCAGATTCTATGTAGATAGAAAAAACCAACTTGGTAATGGCAAGTCAATTTGGATATTATATTATAGCCCCACCAGTCTCAATTATCTACTAAATGTACCATTGGTCCATTACCATAACAGACTGACTTGTGTATACATGATATTATAATGATTGAAATATTACCACGATAAAAAAAAAAAAACACAACATATTAGGAAAAGATCGTACAAAGATGAAAAACCAACACGCTTGATGAATACATAAATGAATTGGAAACAGTGCAACTCTAAAATGAAAGCTATAATTGATTGGACATTCTTTCCGAGCCTTGAGTTTATGCTTATAGAAGAAACGAAGCTTGAGCATGAAAAATGGAATAATGCAGCTTAGCAACTATAAATTATTGTGACTTGTATTTTATTAAAGACAAGAAGTCGAAACATCGGAAGCCACACTAATAAACTTAGTGAAATTGAATATAATTAAGATGACCAAGGATGTTTTTCAACTACGAAAGATCTTGTTTTATCCATGAGATATGCTCCATCTTCTCTTATACTCCAGTTACAAATTGTACAATGGTCCTTATGCTCTGTGTATATAGCAAATGAATAAGATTCACTTTTCCATGCAAACCTACAGTGAAATAATGTACCGCCTGTAAGTGCCCAAAACCTTGGTCGAAAGTCGAATAAGAACATTTGCAAATAAGGGAGGACATGTTGCCCAAGATCATCATCTTTCGATTCACAATGAACAGTGAGATCTACCCCAGCACCAAGATCATTTTTGATACTGACATGCACTCTTTTATTTTGGACAATTGATGCTTGACATGCAACGTTTAGAACCAAGAGAAGCAAAAAAATTTGAAAAAGATACTTGTTGAGAGGACTCATGATTATTTGCTCCTAGTTAATTGAGCAATGGAGATCTCTCCTTGTGCAGATCTTAATAGGGTGCATTCAATTTATAACTTATTAAATTTAAAATATTTTAAAAATTTATGTGCATTCAATCTAGATTTAAATGGATTTTATTGAAATCTAGGTGTATTTAATTCAAATTTGTATGAAATTCATTAAAATTTAGGTATATTCAATTCAGATTTTTATGGAATTCATTAAAATTTAGATATATCCAATTCAGATTTATATGGAATCTAATGAAATCTAGCTACATTTGGAAATTTATTGACTTCATAGATTTTATTTAAGTGATGAATTTGAATAAAATTTGGATGGATTTTAAATTGATTTTTATGAAAAAAAAAAAATTGTAATAAATCTTATCATTTTACTAAAATGTAGGTGTATTCAATTTAGATTTGTATGGAATTCATTAAAATTTAGGTGTATGCAATTCATATTTGTATGGAATCCAATGAAATTTAGGTGCATTTGAAAAGTCATTGATTTTATAGATTTCATTTAAGTGATGACTTGGAATAAAATTGGATGGATTTTAAATTGATTTTTTTGAAGAAATAAATTTGTAATAAATCTTATCATTTGCTAAAATTTAGGTGTATTCAATTTAGATTTGTATAGAATTCATTAAAATTTATATATATTCAATTAAGTTTTGTATAGAATCCAAAAAAATCTAGGTGCATTGAAAAAGTCATTTACTTCACATATTTCATTTGAGTGATGGATTTAGATAAAATTTGGATGCATTTTAAATTGATTTTTATGAAGAAAGAAATTTGTAATAAATATTATCATTAATTTGTAATAAATCTTATCATTCTCCTAAAATCTAGCTGTATTTAATTTAGATTTTTATGGAATTCATTAAAATTTTAGTGTATTCAATTCAAATTTGTATGGAATCTATTGAAATCTACGTGCATTCGAAAAGTTATTGACTTCATAGATTTCATTTAAGTGATGGATTTGGATGGATTTTAAATTGATTTTTATGAAGAATCAAATTTGCAATAAATCTTATCATTCTCCTAAGATCTATGTGTATTTAATTCGGATTTGTATCAAATTCATTAAAAATTAGGCTGATTCAATTCAGATTTGTATGGAATCTAATAAAATATAGTTGTATTCGAAAAGTCATTGATTTCGTAGATTTCATTTAAGTGATAGATTTGGATAAAATTTGGATAGATTTAAATTGATTTTTATGGAGAAAGAAATTTATAATAAATCTTATCATTCTCCTAAAATTTAGGTGTATTAAATTCAAATTTGTAAGGAATTCATTAAAATTTAAATCTATGAGGAATTCATTAAAATTTAGATGTATGGAATCCAAACCTGAATGAGTACCCATTAGTTGGTGTAAGATGATTCGAACTTACAACATTGACAAGTTGAATGAGTACTTTTTATCATCAAAGCCACTCTGAATGGTGATATATTATAGAGATGTTGCACAACAACAGTTACACAATAAAAACTACCCAAAACACCATTATGTAATCTGATGCAAATATTTTTAGTGTGCATTTGGTACATCTTATCTACTAATCAAAAGAGATTTTTCAATCCCTAAAAGAGCTTAAAATTAATAAAACTAATTAATTTCTTATTTTTTATGATAAGCCCCTTTCCCTAGGCAGCCTGCCGGCAACCTCACGATGACTTTCCAGAGGATGTTTGATCTGGCTGGAAGATTCCCGTGAAGTTAAGTCGTTTATCCTTTCAGAAACCTTTTTTTTATATGGAAACATGCGAGAAAATTTTTCTTTTTATTTTACACTTTTACAAATAAATTTATAAAATTTGGGCAGCATGACGGCTTTTTTTCTGACTATGCCACCCTACAAAGCTTATAGAGAAATATAAACACTTCTAAAATCAAACATTTCCTCAAACTTCTAGACCTCAGGCCCTCAATTTTCTCAATCCATAAGCAACCACAAACATGCGTACAATTTTGAAAGATATATTGAATTAAATTCATAAGTCATGCATAAATAAATTTCAATCCATTTCAAACATAATATCAAAAGTGCAGATTTTTAAAATCATTTCAAGTAACATTCAAAAAATTATATACAAATCTTTATATTTTATATTTCAAAATTATATACAACAAGTTCCATGATTCAAAACAGCACAATAAGCTCAACTCCTCTAATCACGATCTAGAGTTCTTGCTACTGAAGTACCTGTACCTGTACCTGTACCTGGGGAGGTTTTTTTATAAAAATATAAAACATAGTGAGCTTTACTAGCCCAGTGAATGTCATATAATTTTCCGTTGAATCTAATTTTATCAATTAACCTCCCAAAAATCTTTTTTAAAAAAGCATTTTGTATCAATCAAATACTATGATTGCAAATTTAATATCTTTCAAATTCATAGTTCATTTAAAAACAATAGAAATCAATCGAAATTCAATCAAATTCATGCTTAATAAATTAAATTTCAAACAATAGGTAGCATGATTTCCATTTCTATCAAAATATTTTAACAATGGTGGCAATTATATCTTCCAAAGAATTTATAAATAAAAATAGGCCAACCATTGGTGGCTTGTATCACATGGTACCCTGAGAATAGAGCGAAATTCTGCATCGCTCAGGCCATCCTGGAATTCTATATCGTTCAGGCCATCTATCCAGTTTTTACATAGTGGAATTTCACATCGCTACGGAGAGAAATTCTACATCGCTCGGGTGGAAGCTAGCTAATAATATACCTCTTACGTGCATTAGGGGACTCACAGGGCTATATAGACACGGTTCCGCCCACTGTTAGTGACAGACTCTCCCTGTTGAACACAATAATCAAGTTGTTTGTCATGTCCAAGTTTTAAGGCATTTTATTAGTACTGCAGTTCATGTTTCTTGCCTAGTTTAATTGAGTTTGTTTAATGAAGTCTGTTAGTGGGTAGTGGTCTATATTTTAGCAAAGTTGTTACACAAAGTGGATCACGTTTCTGCATTTAGTGGTTTTAGTGGTCAAGTGTCTAATGTTTTTTTTTATGTTCTTATATGTTAATGTACTGCCTATATAAAGGCTGTGGTTTAATGAATTCATTTGTAGTAGAAAACATCTTCCTGTGTGCTTTATTTATTAGCTTTATTGTCACTGGTTTTTGTATTTTTTAATAGTGGTATCAAAGCCTGGGTAGAGTAAGAGTTTGTGAGATAGAGTGAGGCTTTGCAGCAGCTTTGTTTTACTCACTTTGTTTTGTTTTGCAGCAGTAATAGTTTCTAATGGCCACAGAGAACAACTTCATTCAACCATCTATCCCACGCTTTGATGGTCACTATGACCATTGGAGCATGCTAATGGAGAACTTCTTGAGATCTAAGGAGTATTGGCATGTTGTTGAATCTGGTGTAGCAACACCTATTGAAGGAGTGGCACTCACAAATGCACAGAGAACAGAGTTCGAGGGACTGAAATTGAAAGATTTGAAGGCGAAGAATTACTTATTCCAGGCCATTGATCGATCTGTCCTTGAAACTATTCTTAGCAAAGAAACTTCCAAGGATATTTGGGATTTAATGAAGAAAAAATATCAAGGATCTTCTAGAGTGAAGCGTGCACAGCTTCAAGCCTTAAGAAGGGATTTCGAGACTCTACAAATGAAGGATGGTGAATCTGTTACCAATTATTGTGTAAGGACTATAGGAATAGCCAACAAAATGCGATTTCATGGTGAGAAGATGGAAGATGTTGCCATTGTTGAGAAAATATTGTGTTCTTTAGCACCAAAATTTGCTTACGTCGTCTATTCCATTGAAGAATCCAAGGACATAGATGCACTTTCCCTTGATGAACTCCAAAGCTCCTTGCTGGTCTGTGAACAGAAGATGAATCGAAGTTTAACTACAGAGGAGCAAGCTTTAAAGGCTTCTACATTTACTCATTCCTCAAATTCTAGAGGAAGGGGTAGAGGTAGAGGTAGAGGAAGGGGAGATCGAGGCAATAGAGATGGTAACAGGAATTTCAAAACTGATGAAGATCAATCTCAAGGCAGAGGTAGAGGACGGGATCAACAATTTGACAAATCCAAGGTAGAGTGCTTTAGATGTCATAAACTTGGTCATTATCGTTCTGAGTGTTATGCTAAGTTGCCTAATGACAAAGAAAAGGGAGAGAAATCGAATTTTGCAGAAAAGAAGGAAGTAGAAACTTTGTTGATGACAGTTCAAGTCAATGAAGAACTTCAATCAGATGTACGATATGTGGATACTGGCTGCAGCAACCACATGTGTGGAAGTAAGTCTTCTTTCTGTTATTTAGATGAAGGCTTTCGTTCTATAGTGAGTTTTGGTGATTGTTCAACTGTGAATGTAATGGGAAAAGGTGATGTTAGTATAAAAACCAAGAATGGTTGTGTAGAAACAATTGCCAATGTATTTTATGTTCCTGACTTGAAACATAATCTGTTAAGTGCTGGACAATTGCAAGAAAAAGGTTATGTAATAACTATTTAGAAGGGTGCTTGTGAGATATATGATCTTCTAGAGGTACTATTTCTATTGTTCAAATGAGTTCAAACAGGTTGTTTCCAGTAAAGATCAAAAGTGCTCAACCTTGCTTGACGGCTAAAGTGAAAGACCCTTCATGGCTTTGGCATTTTCGCTATGGCCACTTGAATTTTGGCGGATTAAAGACTCTCCAACAGAAAAATGTGGTGATAGGTCTTCCTCATATTGTTACTCCTTCTCAGGTTTGTGAAGAATGTGTTGTTGGCAAACAACATCGATCTCAATTCCCTCAAGGAAAGTCGTGGAGAGCAAAAATGTCCTAGAGCTAGTTCACTCCGACATTTGTGGGCCAATAAAACCGTCTTCTAATGGGGGTAAAAGATATATAATTACTTTCATTGTTGATTATGCTCGAAAAACTTAGGTTTATTTTTTACAGGAAAAATCAGAAGCTTTTAGTGCATTTAAAAGCTTCAAGGCGCGTGTTGAAAATGAAACAGGCTAAACTATTAAAACTCTTCGTACTGATCGTGGTAGAGAATACTGCTGAAACGAATTTAGAAGTTTTTGTGAAGCTCATGGCATTCGAAGAGAACTCACAACCGCTTATACATCACAACAAAACGGTGTATCGAAGAGGAAAAATAAAACCATTCTCAACATGGTGAGAAACATGCTAGCAAGGGGGAGAATTCCAAAGAGTTTTTGGCCGGGAGCAGTGAACTGGAGCATCCATATCTTGAATAGAAGTCCTACTTTTGTTGTTCAATATATGACACTGGAAGAGGTTTGGAGTGGACGAAAACCAACTATAGATCACTTCAGAATTTTCGGTTGCATTGCTTATACACATGTCCCAGATGAAAAAAGGAAGAAGCTTGATGATAAGGGTGAAAAGTGTGTTTTTCTTGGCATAAGTGAAGCATCCAAGGCATATAAATTGTTCAATCCACTGACAAAAAGGATTGTGACCAGAAGAGATGTTATTTTTGATGAGGAATGCACTTGGAATTAGAATGAACAGCAATCTACTCCAGTCATTTTTTATAATGAAGGTGAAGAAAAAATGTCGCAGCTCCTTCATCAACAAATTTCAGTGGCTTCTATTCCTGAAAATTCACCAAATGTAGCTCCAATAGCCACTGAAATTTCACCAACAGCAGCAGAAGCTACTGATGCAACAGCTGAATCTTGTCTTCATCGTGGTCGAAAGAGGCCTGCATGGATGACAGACTATAAGGTAACTGGGATTGATCAAACTGAAGATCCAATCGCTCATTTTGCTTTATTTTCAGATTGTGATCCTACAACTTTCGAAAGTGTTGTCAAAGAATCAAAATGGCGGAAGGCAATGGATGATGAAATTGAAGCCATTGAAAGAAATGATACATGGGAGCTATCTGATCTTCCAAAGGGGCACAATACCATTGGTGTGAAGTGGGTCTTCAAAACGAAACTAAAAGAGAATGGTGAAGTTGACAAGTATAAAGCACGATTGTTGGCTAAAGGATACAAGCAAGAGTATGGAGTCGATTATAAAAAAGTTTTTGCTCCAATTGCAAGGCATGATACAATCAGATTGGTGATCGAATTAGCAGCACATAATTCATGGTCTATCTTCCAGTTAGATGTCAAATCAGCATTCTTACATGGAAACTTGGAGGAACAGGTATTTGTTGATCAACCTCCTGGTTATATTAAGAATGGAAATGAGAATAAAGTATATAGATTAAAGAAGGCTCTCTATGGATTAAAACAAGCTCCACGAGCTTGGTATAATCGTATTGAGGCTTATTTTTTGAGAGAAGGTTTTCAAAAATGTCCATATGAGCATACACTTTTCACAAAAATTGGAGATGGAGGGAAGATGCTCATTGTCTGTTTATATGTGGATGATTTAATTTTTACTGGAAATGACAGTGCCATGTTTAAAAAATTTAAGCAATCCATAATGCTTGAATTTGATATGTCTGACCTTGGAAAGATGCATTACTTTCTTGGCATTGAAGTAGTGCAATCTACTGCTGGGATTTTTATTTCTCAAAAGAAATATGTACGAGAAATTTTGGACAGGTTTCAGATGAAGGATTGTAATCATGTAAGCACTCCAACTGAGTTTGGCTTGAAGCTGAACAAAGATCATGGAGGAAAGAAAGTGGACAGCACACTTTACAAGCAAATTGTAGGCAGTTTGATGTATTTAATTGCAACAAGACCAGACATAATGCATTCTGTAAGTTTAATCAGCAAATATATGGAGAATCCAACAGAAATGCATCTGTTAGCTGCCAAAAGAATCTTTCGTTACTTGCAAGGAACTAAAGATTTTGGGTTGTTCTTCAAAAAGGGTAAAAAAATCAAATTTGTTTGGGTTTACTGACAATGATTATGCAGGAGATCAAGATGATAGAAGGAGCACTTCGGGTTATGTTTTTATGTTAGGCATAGGGGCTGTTTTGTGGTCATCTAAGAAGCAACCAATTGTCACTTTGTCAACTACTAAAGCAGAATTTGTTGCTGCAACAGCATGTGCTTGTCAGGCTATATGGCTGAGGAAAATTCTTGAAGAGCTATAAGTTAAGCAAGTGGAAGCTACTACAATTTTTTGTGACAACAACTCAGCTATCAAACTCTCCAAAAATCCCATGCTACATGGAAGGAGCAAATGTATTGATGTGAAGTATTATTTTTTAAGAGATCTCAGCTCTGATGGAACAATTGATATGAAGTTCTGCAAAAGCGAAGATCAACTAGCTGATATATTTACTAAACCTCTCAGATTTCTTCCTTTCCAGAATTTGAGAAGATTGCTTGGAGTTTGCACCTTGGAGAATTCATCTTGAAGGAATTGTATAAGCAAACTGAAGTTTAACAGCTTTCAGCTTAAGGGAGGGATTATTGAACACAATAATCAAGTTGTTTGTCATATCCAAGTTTTAAGGCATTTTATTAGTACTACAGTTCATGTTTCTTGCCTAGTTTAATGGATTTTGTTTAAGGAAGTTTGTTAGTGGGTAGTGATCTATATTTTAGTAGAGTTGTTACACAAAGTGGATCACAGTTCTGCATTTAGTGGTGGTTTTAGTGGTAAAGTGTCTGATGTTTTTTTTTATGTTCTTATCTGTTAATGTAATGCCTATATAAAGGCTATTGTTTAATGAATTCATTTGTAGCAGAAAACATCTTCCTGTGTGCTTTATTTATTAGCTTTATTGTCACTGGTTTTTGTATTTTTAACACTCCCAACACAGCCAATGCACGCCTAAGATACTCAACCCAAACCGGAGATATATAACATACAATTAGGTGTACCATAAGTTTTTCAATTTCATTTCAATTTTAAATTTCCTTTCTTAATAATCCACATTTCATATAAATCATTTCCATAATCCATGCAACAATTTCAATTTAGAATTCATTTGATATCAATTACAACATGATATGTTTAGGCAAGCATTTAAAATCAATCATAGTAAAGACATTTTTATAAAGACACTCACTTGATCTACAAGCTTCGTACGAGGAATTCAAGGGCCATGCCATGCTCCGCTCGCTTCCTCCTCACCTACACATCACATTCTCGCTTAGAATATGCTAAATTGAACTTTACAAAACTCATTACAAAGCTTCTAACTCACTTAACCCATCAAAGGGTATTTTTACTAAAAAGTTTCTCTACTTAGTTTCTACCTAAGCAAAGCTTAAAAATTCCGATTTCTTTCCATGAATCTTATTTATTTTCATCTAGGAACACCCTCATATACTCGAAATAATTTTTTGAAGCTCGAAACGAAAATCACCCGATTTAGACCCCCTTTGGCCGAACCTACTATACAGCTCTCCCCATTGATTTTCTTTCCTCAATTTTTGCTCCATTCACCTCCCTAACTCATACTTAGATCACCCGTAAGGTGGTTCTGAAAAATTCCAACTATCGAGTGGTAAAACCTAGGAAAAACACCATTTTTTCCCCACTTTTTCAAGGCAACTTTTACATTTTTGGTTTTTAAACTCAATTCTCTTCACCACTAACTCGAATGTGCTTAATAACACTCATCTATGTCATTAGAATGCATATAAAGAGTTGCATTTTATGAAAACCAAAAATGCCTTTTATCGAGTGAAAACTAACTACATCGTCCCTATGCAATTCTCTTTGAATTCTAAGTTGATTTAACACTTAATCAACCTTAATTCAACATGGAATCATGCTTAATATCTCCAATATCTCATCACATTCACACATTGCCAACTATGGCCTTTGAAACCCTAACTCATTTCCAATTGAGTTTTACACAATTTTCATTGTCAAATTCACTCAAACATTTAATCAAACACTTGGTAAACATCATAATTCATTGTTTAACACACTTTATAAACACTTTAGGGTTTGCTAGAGACAACGCTAAGTCACCATACAAGCATGGTTTCACTTCAATTTTAACTAGGTTTTGATCACCATATACTCAACTCTAAACTTACATCAAAAGCCCCATCAAATTACAACTCAATCATCAACAACATATATATAAACTTTCTCAAAATGACAATCTTGTCCCTTGAAATTCTCATTTCTATCCTTAAACTTCTCTTAATTCTATCTTGACCCCAAGTTGTATCAATTGTTTCACTTGGGATCCTAGGGCATTCTAGAATCACCAAAATTTCTAACCGATTGTTTTCGGTTATTTAGAAATCTGAATTTTCAGATTTTGACGTCACTTCTTTAACTTCGATTAGTGGGATTTAATTGACTCCTGACTGCTTTAGGGCATTTGTATCTTGTTCAGATCCGTATCTGTAAACCCTCATTCACATACGTGACTAGTTTAGTATTAGTAGATAAGCTAAGTTAAGAGACATTGAGTTTAAGAGTGTTTCTTTTAAGAGTTAAATAAAGAGACGATAGAGTTTGAGAATGAAATGACAAATACCAAATTTAAGCCTTTAAATTGTGTGGAGAACTTGATAAAAGTTATAGTCATTTCCATTGGATTTAAGGACGATAATGTATTTTTTTTTTTTAAAAAAAAAAAAGTGTTAAGGACCAAATTGTAAGAAATCAAGACTTTCCATGGTCATGAGCAATTTTAAAAGGTTTAGGGTCATAGTATAATATTGAAAGGTGGTCAAATGAGTCAAAGGAGCCTTATGTATAATCAAACAGTTAGTCATTTTGGGCAAGAGAGGCATACATGCGGGAACAAAAAGAAACCAAAGAAAGAAAGCAAAGAAAGTCGTGGCAACCAAGGGGAAAGGAAGAGAAGTATAGGTGATCATCCAATTCAAGACTCACACTCATCAAATTAAGCTCTCCCAAGTTTGATTAACATCCCAAGAGGTTAATTCAAGTTAAAAGAGGTAAGAATTCTTGAATTGAGATTAGTTTGGTGGAACTTTAAGTATGATTGCATGTTGGTTTCAAGTTCAGTTTTGAGTTGATTTTTGATAGGTCTTTAGTGCTAGATTATGAGATGAGTTCATGGATGAGTTGTTGACAATGAAATGAACAAAACCTAGTGAAGAAATGGATCATAGGGTTGTATATGGTAGAACCCTACGTGACTTGATTAAGCTTGGTTTAGTTTAATTGATTGCCTACCAAGTGTTTGATTAAATTCCTAAGTGAATTAAGCTATTAAAATGCAAAGAAAGTGAAAAGCCATAGTTGGTGTATACACTAAGGTAGGTTCGGCCAAGCTAAGGGTGTATGGACATCCAATAAATTCCATCCATTCAAGGCTCAAAATAAGTTTAAGATAAGCTAGACAAGGCATTGAAGCGATTAGAATGCACTAAGGTATATATAGAGTTATTGGACATTGTAATGCACTAGTGAAGGGCACCAACCAATGCCACTTCTCTTCCACATTTCTTTGCCATGTATAATCATGAATGAGTGTATAAGAGTTAGGGAACACTCAAGGATAGATGACTGAAGTTAAATTACAAAGGTGTGAGAAAAGCCCCTTAAAAAGTGGTCTCAAAAGTGGGTTTTTAGGCTAGAAACCATATCAAACGATCTTAGAACCCAACGAAACTTTACGGGTGACCATATTGAGAGATAATAAGTGTCTTGGAACACGAATCGAAGCAAAAGCACCCCCGAGCTGGGCTGTGCATCACATTCGGGTTTAGGGGGTTAAAAATCATGATTTGTCGTTCCAAGCTTCAATTGATGAAACGGACCATTTGGGGATGTTCCTAGGGATAAGTAAGTAGGATTCATGCAAAGAAATCGGAAGTTTGAAGCGTTGGTTGAAGAGAAATGGAGATTGGAAGTTACTAGTGCATAGACAATGTCATTGTGCAATAGAGTTTAGGTGCATTCCAAAGCATTATCTTTATGCATTTTTAGCCTATTCTAAGCTTGCCTATCTTTGTGTAGGTGAGGAGCACTTGAGCAAGCCAAGAGAGGGTCTTTGAGGTTTGTTTAGTTGAGCTACAAGTCAAAGTGAGTGCACTTTTTATGAATGAGTTTTCAAAAGTTTTATGCTTTTGCATATGAAATCATATTTCTGTTTTTGCATGCTTAAATACTTGAATACTTATGCATGTTATACAGATTTGAGTAAGATGAGCCCAAGGGCACGAGTTTATAATTTTTAAAGCTTCAAAGATTTAAAGAAAATTTCAAAAATGGAGCTCGAGAGCTCGTCTCAATTAAGCTAAGAAAAGAGTCCCAGAACTTTAAGTTTAAAGCTTACAAGATTTTAAGTTAGTGCCTTGTGCTCCAAGAAAGAAATTTTAAGGCATAGCATTAGAGAAAACCAGATTTTGAAAGGCCATTAGTACCCTCCAGTTATCAAGTTCCAACCCGTACGACATATCCTATTTAGTAAGGCAAGTTTATGGGACAAGTCATTAACCGTGTGTGTATGGGATTAGAGTGTCTAGCGAGTGAGTGCCCTACTTTATGGGATATGGTCTCACACTGCATTTTTGCGATGTAGAGATTCCGCATGTAGTGTTGAGATGTCCGAAATTTGGGTCATGATTGGTGTCATTATACAATGCCACGTGATCTTCACATTACGGCATTAGCAAGCGAAGTCGCATGTGACCAGAGGTTAGAGTTACGAAATGGTGCTTTTCTAAAGTTTGTAACATTTTATTGCTCTTGCAAATGAATGTTTTATACATGTTTGCAAAGTGCTTTTATAATGCTATGCAAAGAATGAATGAGATTTATGATTTATGCTTTAAGAAATAGAAATTTATTGTAAAAGCTTTTAAGAAAAGTTTAGTTCAAGGTAAAGTTTAGTTTTCTAAAGATTAAATGCACTCACTGAGCTATCTAGCTCACCCCTTATTTTTCCCTAACCTCCTCAAGAACTTTTGTGGGTGATCGACGATCTCCTCCGTCGCGATAGGTGGGCATCAAGTCGGCTATGCTTCTTGCTTTTTGAAGATTTTGCATATAGCATGTGCATACTTGTACACTTGCAAATAAATTGTAGTTTGAGTTACAATAAAAAGTAGCTTATTTTGAATTGTCATGAGTTTACTATGGAACTTGTATTTTGTGGAAAATAATTACATTGTTATTGAACTTGTTGTGAGAAGTCTGGGTTGGCGATTGAAAGGGATTTAGTCCAAGTGTTTTATTTTGAAGCTGTAGGTTTCGGTATTGTCCATTTTGCAACCGTTATGCTGTCGAAATTTAGTTTTCTAAATGACCAAAATTTCAAAATAAAACCAACCCAAAGCCATATTTAAAGTTTTAGGTTTATAAAAGTTAGTTGCGCGCGAAATTTCTAGCGACTTTTCAAAGAAAGTTTAAAGACAAAGTTAGAGGGTTCGCTCCTCGATTGTCTTTTAGTTCGTCGAGACGGGCTAAAGAAGATCGATGGAGTGCTCGGGCGTACCTCTCGGACAGGAGCCTAGTGGCGGTCCGGGAAGGGGCATCTCAGTATCAATCTCTGAAGTCTCTCGTGGTAAAATGACCACAATGCCCTTCTTTGAAAATCACTCTACCGTAGGCTCAATTTATCTCTAAAATATTTTTACATTATTCCCATATTTTAATGGTCATATAATACTTCAAATCATGACCTACATACTGTCACTAGGGAAACCATAATTGAGATTGAGGATTGACATTTTATTATTAAGACACCATTACTTTATTTCTAAAATTAATTAAAATATAAAAAATAATTAAGAAAACATTAATTTTTTTTTACCATCTTCTTTATCCATCATCATCTCCTTCATTATCACCTTCATCATCCATCAACCTTTTCCTTATCATCTTCATCATGAATCAACCTCATCATTTCCATCTCTTTTTTTTCATCATCATATCCATTTCCATCACAAAATCAATCCGTCTCAAAGTCAAAACAATCAAATGAAAACAAAGAAAAAGAAAAATCTATCTCCACTATTGCAAACAAATTAAAGAGATGATAGAAGTAGCAAAGCAACCAAATCCCCCACTCTCAATTCTTAAATCTTAATTACAAAGTCATCAAATCAAAATCATTTTACATTAAGCAAACCACATCAACCAAACTTTTCCTTCTCCAAACTTAAAAACCAACTCAACAAATCAATCAAACAAACAAATCAAATGCTCTTTGACTCGTCCATTCAACAATCTAATTCTTACAACAACAACACATCTCTCTTTGATTTCTCTATCTAGCTAACGACCAGCTTAGAGAGGGAGAGGGAAAACAATAAAGCTCTCGACATTGCAGTAGAGCTACTTGAACCAAGGGAGAAACAACTTTAGAGTATTTTTTGTCATTAAATACAACTGTCATCACGAACAATGTTGAGATTCCGATGTCACTAACTTGAGTGCGGTGGTTGAGCACCACGGGATCTAGATCCAATTATGGCCACACTCGAACTAGACCGAACTAGGATGAAGACTCAAGTTAGAGACCCATCTAGGTCTCCATTGTATGAGACCATGCAATGGACACCACGATCTCCATATCTGGGTTTGCTTCATCCCATTTTTTAAATCTTTTATATTTTAATATTTTCTAGGTTAAAAGATAAAATTCCCTTTATGGATGATGACATGACAAACTTTGATTGGCTTATTTTTAAATATTTATTTAATATAACTTAAAAAGATCAAATTGTCCTTTAATGATTATTTTAAAGTTTGATCAAAAGTTCGTCAATTAACGGTTGGGGTGTTTTTTATTGAGTTTATGAAACTGTAAGTGATATTAGCGCAAAAATTGTCATAGTTGTCATGCTTGTGTAATGTTAGCAAACGTCGAGGCTGCTTTTTTATTTTTTTAAATACAAACATTGGTATAAAGCTCTCTAATCCAATATTCTGAAGTATAACTTCATGCCCTTTTTCATGAGTCCCAACTATTATTAGAAACACCTGTACCATTTCTTATCATGCCATATTGCTATAACCTTCACAAAGTGAACTATTTGTTGCAAGGGTGGAACTTATGCCCTAAGTAGGCCAAACTTGCTTCTTAAATTATTTTTAAAAAAATTATAAAAAATTAAAATTTCTAATGGATTTATATAATTGTAAGTCATGTGCATAATGTCCCAAATAATATGTTTGATAATTAATAGAGCTTATCATCACCCAATATGACTTGTTAATAGAAAACTCTCATTCAACTTATTAGTGACTCAAGTTTGAGTCGCCTATGCCACAAGTGGTACTTCATTTGAACAAAAAAAAAAGAAAAAAACATAATTGAACATAAACTTAAGGATGGGCACCCAAACAATTAAATTGATCAATGCAATCAAACCAAACAAATTAATGTGGGTTGGTTTGAGTTCATAAAATGAAATAAACCGTTAATCATTAATAAATACAAAAAGAAATAAATCAATGAAAATCTTAAATACAAATCATTAATAAAATAAATAAATATAAGAAGAAAGAAAAGATAAGAAATAAAGAAAGAGGGACATTTGAGTGAGATAAATCAATCCCACCTAATTTATTCACTCAAATAGAATAAAAGAGGAGATGAGAATAAATTTTGCCAATCCCACCTCCTTAACAAATGTTGGATTGGACAAAAGATTTATCTAATTCCATCCTATCCTAGCTAACTATGACACAGGAGTGTTCTATTACATGAAGTTAGACTAAGGAGCAAAGAGGTTCCAAATTATCACTATGGTTTGTTCAACAGCAGATTCTGCACGAGGGGTGTTTTTGTGACTTCATATCTTTTGATTTTGAAGGGATTTCGAGATGTGTCATAGCTCAGTGGAAAGATCAGAGTCTTAACTTTAATTTGTCATATAAAAACACATCAAATGAAGTTTCCAAGATAAAGTTATAACTGATTAAGTTTTGATGGACAGAAGTCAACAAATATAGCAACTTGGTTCAACATTTCCACCAACTTGGTTCACCATTTCCTTTTGTATTTAATGTTTGTTATCTTCTAGATTTTGAATATGCGTTTTATTGACTTCTAATCAAGGAGAGGTGGGGGGGTTCAATAAGGGTAGGCTGCCAACATTAATTTCCTTTGAAAACATATATTTTGGAGTCTTTAAATATGACTTGCCATGGCTGTACTAAGGGATGACGAATTCGAATGAAGAATAGCCTTTGTGTTATCTCAAAACTCTATATCTTTTGGTGGAGTCCTTATGTGGTGAGTTTAAAGTTAGGGTGGTGATATCTATATCCTTAAGCAATCTATCCTGCTTTGTTTATTAATTCTTAGGGTGGTGAAATCTGTATTCTCAAGTGTTGTTGAGCTTGTTTCATTTAACTCTTCCCTTGATCTTCAATCCATTTTTCCCTTCCCTAAACATCATAATTTCTTTTTAGTTGAGATTCGGATCATTTAGCAGTTTCCATTCATTTAGAACGACATCAAACTAAGATGACGTTAGTATTCCTAGGAGAATGTGTAGTATGATTCTACTTTGTTCAAGTTATGCGGCTTGGCAAATTACATTTTGGCCTCAGATTCTTCTATTTTGCACCTTAGCCCAAATAATTCTAAATGTTTACTATTTGACCCCTATTTTTATTTTTTTGACTTTCAATCTTTCTATAGACCGGATCTTTGATTTTCTTCACTAAAATTCAATCCGATAATCTTCCAATTCTGCTCTTCTCTTCTCAAAACCTAAATTTAAACACAATAACATAAAACAAATTAAAAGTACCAATTCTACTAGAAATACATCGTATAAAAAATAGGTAAAACAGGAATAAAATAATGATAATTAACGACCTAACAAATACCCCCAAATCTATATTTTACTAGTCCTCGAGCAATACAGAACTTAAAGACAATCCAATCTAAAAATACGAAAAATAAAACACAAACCATTTTCATAGGCAAACACAATGACATTGAGCGTATGTCACAAGCCTTTAAACCCCTAGGTGTCCCTAGTAGGAGGAGTTGTGTCGCCTAAGTTTCCCAGCAATGATGCTCACAAACGTTAACTTCCTACCCACAGCTCATCAACATGTCACAAAATGAAAATCAACAAAAATCTCACACATGCATGATCTTGTATCATGACAAAAGATAAGTCACTAATAATCTAAAACATAATCATCAACAATCTCACACCACTCTCAAAGCAATCTTATTTCCAAACACCATAGTCACATGTCATGGACTTATTTTGCCTAAACTCTAATCCTATCAATATCTCTCTCATAACACTCTAGAGTCCTAAGACAAAAACTCATGCAATCAAATTTGCCTCGCAATATTTTGCCCTGATGTTTGCTAACATTACACAAGCATGACAACTGTGACAATTTTTGCACTAATATCACTTACAGTTTCATAAACTCAATAAAAAACACTCCAACCGTTAATTAACGAACTTTTGATCAAACTTTAAAATAATCAATAAGGGACAATTTGATCTTTTTAAGTTATATCAAATAAATATTTAAAAATAAGCCAATCAAAGTTTGTCACGTCATCATCCATAAAGGGAATTTTATCTTTTAACCTAGACAATATTAAAATATAAAAAGATTTAAAAAATAGGTTGAAGCCAACCCAGATATGGAGATCGTGGTGTCCATTGCATGGTCTCATACAATTAGAGACCTAGATGGGTCTCTAACTTGAGTTTTCATCCCAGTTCGATCTGGTTCGAGTGTGGCCATAACTGGATCTAGACCTCGTGGTGCTCGACCACCGCACTCAAGTTGGTGACAGCAGAATCTCGACATTGTTCATGACGACAGTTGTATTTAATGATAAAAAATACTCTAAAGTTGTTTCTCCCTCGGTTCAAGTAGCTCTGCTGCAATGTCGAGAGCTTTATTGTTTTCCCTCTCTCTCTCTAAGTTGGTCATTAGCTAGATAGAGAAATCAAAGAGAGACGTGTTGTTGTTGTTGCAGGAATCAGATTGTTGAACGGACGAGTCAAAGAGCATTTGATTTGTTTGTTTGATTGATTTGTTGAGTTGGTTTTTAAGTTTGGAGAAGGAAAAGTTTGGTTGATGTGGTTTGCTTAAAGTAAAATGATTTTGATTTGATGACTTTGTAATTAAGATTTAAGAATTGAGAGTGGGGGATTTGGTTGCTTTGCTACTCCTATCATCTCTTTAATTTGTTTGCAACAGTGGAGATAGATTTTTCTTTTTCTTCGTTTTCATTTGATTGTTTTGACTTTGAGATGGATTGATTTTGTGATGGAAATGGATATGATGATGAAAAAAGAGAGATGGAAATGATGAGGTTGATTCATGATGAAGATGATAAAGAAAAGGTTGATGGATGATGAAGGTGATAATGAAGGAGATGATGATGGATAAAGAAGATGGTAAAAGAAAATTAATGTTTTCTTAATTATTTTTTATATTTTAATTAATTTTAGAAATAAAGTAATGGTATCTTAATAATAAAATGTCAATCCTCAATCTCAATTATGGTTTCCCTAGTGACAGTATGTAGGTCATGATTTGAAGTATTATATGACCATTAAAATATGGGAATAATGTAAAAATATTTTAGAGATAAATTGAGCCTACGGTAGAGTGATTTTCAAAGAAGGGCATTGTGGTCATTTTACCATGAGAGACTTCAGAGATTGATACTGAGACGCACCTTCCCGGACCGCCACTAGACTCCTATCCGAGAGGTACGCCCGGACACTCCATCGATCTTCTTGAGCCCGTCTCGACAAACTAAAAGACAATCGAGGAGCGAACCCTCTAACTTTGTCTTTAAACTTTCTTTGAAAAGTCGTTAGAAATTTCGCGTGCGACTAACTTTTATAAACCTGAAACTTTAAATATGGTTTTGGGTTGGTTTTAATTTAAAAATTTGGTCATTTAGAAAACTAAATTTCGACAGCATAACGGCTGCAAAATGGACAATACCGAAACCTACAGCTTCAAAATAAAACACTTGGACTAAATCCCTTTCAATCGCCAACCCAGACTTCTCACAACAAGTTCAATAACAATGTAATTATTTTCCACAAAATACAAGTTCCATAGTAAACTCATGACAATTCAAAATAAGCTACTTTTTATTACAACTCAAACTACACTTTATTTGCAAGTGTACAAGTATGCACATGCTATATGCAAAATCTTCAAAAAGCAAGAAGCATGGCCGACTTGATGCCCACCTATCGCGACGGAGGAGATCGTCGATCACCCACAAAAGTTCCTGAGGAGGTTAGGGAAAAATAAGGGGTGAGCTAGATAGCTCAGTGAGTGCATTTAATCTTTAGAAAACTAAACTTTACCTTGAACTAAACTTTTCTTAAAAGCTTTTACAATAAATTTCTATTTCTTAAAGCATAAATCATAAATCTCATTCATTCTTTGCATAGCATTATAAAAGCACTTTGCAAACATATATAAAACATTCATTTGCAAGAGCAATATAATGTTACAAACTTTAGAAAAGCACCATTTCGTAACTCTAACCTCTGGTCACATGCGACTTCGCTTGCTAATGCCGCAATGTGAAGATCACGTGGCGTTGTATAATGACACCAATCGTGACCCAAATTTGGGACATCTCAACACTACATGCGGAATCTCTACATCGCATAAATGCAGTGTGAGACCATATCCCATAAAGTAGGGCACTCACTCGCTAGACACTCTAATCCCATACACACACGGTTAATGACTTGTCCCACAAACTTGCCTTACTAAATAGGATATGTCGTACGGGTTGGAACTTGATAATTGGAGGGTACTAATGGCCTTTGAAAATCTTGTTTTCTTTAATGCTATGCCTTAAAATTTCTTTCTTGGTGCACAAGGCACTAACTTAAAATCTTGTAAGCTTTAAACTTAGAGTTCTGTGACTCTTTTCTTAGCTTAATTGAGACGAGCTCTCGAGCTCCATTTTTGAAACTTTCTTTAAATCTTTGAAGCTTTAAAAATTATAAACTCATGCCCTTTGGCTCATCTTACTCAAATCTATATAACATGCATAAGTATTCAAGTATTTAAGCATGCAAAAACAAAAATATGATTTCATATGCAAAAGCATAAAACTTTTGAAAACTCATTCATAAAAAGTGCACTCACTTTGACTTATAGCTCAGCTAAACAAACCTTAAAGACCCTCCCTTGGCTCGGTCAAGTGCTCCTCACTGACACAAAGATAGGCAAGCTTAGAATAGGCTAAAAATGCATAAACATAATGCATTGGAATGCACCTAAACTCTATTGCACAATGACATTGTCTATGCACTAGTAACTTCCAATCTCCATTTCTCTTCAACCAACGCTTCAAACTTCCGATTTCTTTGCATGAATCCTACTTACTTATCCCTAGGAACATCCCCAAATTGTCCGTTTCATCAATTGACGCTTGGAACAAAAAATCACAATTTTTAACCCCCTAAACCTGAATGTGATGCACAGCTCAGCTTGCGGGTGCTTTTGCTTCGATTCTTGTTCCAAGACACTTATTATCTCTCAATGTGGTCACCCGTAAAGTTTCGTTGGGTTCTAAGATCATTTGATATGGTTTCTAGCCTAAAAACCTACTTTTGAGACCACTTTTTAAGGGGCTTTTCTCACACCTTTGTAATTTAACTTCAGTCATCTATTCTTGAGTGTTCCCTAACTCTTATACATTCATTCATGATTATACATGGCAAAGAAATGTGGAAGAGAAGTGGCATTGGTTGGTGCCCTTCACTAGTGCATTACAATGTCCAATAACTCTATGTATACCTTAGTGCATTCTAATCTCATTAATGCCTTGTCTAGCTTATCTTAAACTTATTTTGAGCCTTGAATGGATGGAATTTATTGGATGTCCATACACCCTTAGCTTGGCCGAACCTACCTTAGTGTATACACCAACTTTGGCTTTTCACTTTCTTTGCATTTTAATAGCTTAATTCGCTTAGGAATTTAATCAAACACTTGGTAGGCAATCAATTAAACTAAACCAAGCTTAATCAAGTCACGTAGGGTTCTACCATATACAACCCTATGATCCATTTCTTCACTAGGTTTTGTTCATTTCATTGTCAACAACTCATCCATGAACTCATCTCATAATCTAGCACTAAAGCCCTATAAAAAATCAACTCAAAACTGAACTTGAAACCAACATGCAATCATACTTAAAGTTCCACCAAACTAATCTCAATTCAAGAATTCTTACCTCTTTTAACTTGAATTAAGCTCTTGGGATGTTAATCAAACTTGGGAGAGCTTAATTTGATGAGTGGGAGTCTTGGATTGGATGATCACCTATACTTCTCTTCCTTTCCCCTTGGTTGCCACAACTTTCTTTGCTTTCTTTCTTTGGTTTCTTTTTGTTCCCGTATGTATGCCTCTCTTGCCCAAAATGACTAACTGTTTGATTATACATAAGGCTCATTTGACTCATTTGACCACCTTTCAATATTATACTATGACCCTAAACCTTTTAAAATTGCTCATGACCATGGAAAGTCTTGATTTCTTACAATTTGGTCCTTAACACTCTTTTTTTTAAAAAAAAAAAAAAATACATTATCCTCCTTAAATCCAATGGAAATGACTATAATGCCCCTTCTTGGAACTTGTTCTAAAATCATATTCCATGACTTTTATCAAGTTCTCCACACAATTTAAAGGCTTAAATTTGGCATTTGTCATTTCATTCTCAAACTCTATCATCTCTTTATTTAACTCTTAAAAGAAACACTCTTAAACTCAATGTCCCTTAGCTTAGCTCATCTACTAAAACTAAACTAACTCACGTATGTGAATGAGGGTTTACAGGTACGGATCCGAACAAGATACGAATGCCCTAAAGCAGTTAGGAGTCAAATAAATCCCATTAATCGAAGTTAAACAAGTGATGTCAAAATCTAAAAATTCAAATTTCTGAATAACTGAAAACAATCGGTTAGAAATTTTGGTGATTCTAGAATGCCCTAGGGTCCCAAGTGAAACAATTTATACAACTTGGGGTTAAGATAGAATTAAGAGAAGTTTAAGGATAGAAATGAGAATTTCAAGGGACAAGATGGTCATTTTGAGAAAGTTTATATATATATATATATATATATATAAACACTTAATGAGATTTTTGAAGCGAAACACAAGTAAACAAAGGGGTGTCGTCCAACACACAAGAAGAGAGGGAGATGGTTCGGTCAAACATGCAAGAAAGGTGATCCAAGTGATTTTGATCCAATTTTAAGCTCCAATTCAATCAAACAAGCCTCCCTAAGCTAGAAGAACACGTTTGTAGCAAAATTCAAGTAAGATTAAGGTGAGTGTTTATGGTTTTGAAAGCATTTAAGTTGTTGGTTGTGGTGAATTATTGTTGATGATTGAGTTGTAATTTGATGGGGCTTTTGATGTAAATTTAGAGTTGAGTATATGGTGATCAAAACCTAGTTAAAATTGAAGTGAAACCATGCTTGTATGGTGACTTAGTGTTGTCTCTAGCAAACCTTAAAGTGTTTATGAAGTGTGTTAAACAATGAATTATGATGTTTACCAAGTGTTTGATTAAATGTTTGAGTGAATTTGACAATGAAAATTGTGTAAAACTCAACTTGAAATGAGTTAGGGTTTCAAAGGCCATAGTTGGCAATGTGTGAATGTGATGAGATATTGAAGATATTAAGCATGATTTCATGTTGAGTTAAGGTTGATTAAGTGTTAAATCAACTTAGAATTCAAAGAGAATTGCATAGGGATGATGTAGTTAGTTTTCACCCGATAAAAGGCATTCTCGGTTTTCATAAAATGCAACTCTTTATATGCATTCTAATGACATAGATGAGTGTTATTAAGCATATTCGAGTTAGTGGTGAAGAGAATTGAGTTTAAAAACCAAAAGTGTAGAAGTTGCCTTTAAAAAGTGGTGAAAAAGTGAGGTTTTTTCTAGGTTTTACCACCCGATAGTTGGAATTTTTCAGAACCGCGTTACGGGTAATCTAAGTATGAGTTAGGAAGGTGAATGGAGAAAAAATTGAGGAAAGAAAATCAATGGGGAGAGCTGTACAGTAGGTTTGGCCAAAGGGGGTCTAAATCGGGTGATTTTCGTTTCGAGATTCAAAAAATTATTTTGAGTATATGAGAGTGTTCCTAGATGAGAATAAATAAGATTCATGGAAAGAAATCGGAATTCTTAAGCTTTGCTTAGGTGGAAATCAAGTAGAGAAACTTTTTGGTAAAAATACCCTTTGATGGGTTAAGTGAGTTAGGAGCTTTGTAATGAGTTTTGTAAAGTTTAATTTAGCATATTCTAAACGAGAATGTGATGTGTAGGTGAGGAGGAAGTGAGCGGAGCACAGCAAGGCCCTTGAATTCCTTATACGAAGCTTGTAGATCAAGTGAGTGTCTTTATAAAAATGTTTTTACTATGATTGATTTTAAATGCGTGCCTAAACATATCATGTTGTAATTGATATCAAATGAATTCTAAATTGAAATTGTTGCATGGATTATGAAAATGATTTATATGAAATGTGTATTAATAAGAAAGGAAATTTAAAATTGAAATGATATTGAAAAACTTATGGTACACCTAATTGTATGTTATATATCTTCGGTTTGGGTTGAGTACCTTAAGCGTGCATTGGCTGTGTTGGGAGAGTCTGTCACTAACAGCGGGCGGGACCGTGTCTATGTAGTCATGTGAGTCCCCCAATGCACGTAAGAGGTATATTATTAGCTAGCTTCCACCCGAGCGATGTAGAATTCCGCTACGTAGGGACGTGGAATTCCACTACGTAAAAACTGGATAGATGGCCTGAACGATACAGAATTACGGGATGGCTTGAGTGATGCAGAATTCCGCTCTATTCTCAGGGTACCATGTGATACAAGCCACCAATGGTTAGCCTATTTTTATTTATAAATTCTTTGGAAGATATTATTGCCACCATTGTTGAAATATTTTGATAGAAATGGAAATTATGCAACCTATTGTTTGAAATTTAATTTATTGAGCATGAATTTTATTGAATTTTGATTGATTTCTATTGTTTTTAAATGAACTATGAATTTCAAAGATATTAAATTTGCAATCATAGAATTTGATTGATACAAAATGTTTTTTTAAAAAAGATTTTTGGGAGGTTAATTGATAAAATTAGATTCAATGGAAAATTATATGACATTCACTGGGCTAGCAAAGCTCACTATGTTTTATATTTTTATAAATAAAACCTCCCCAGGTACAGGTACAGGTACTTCAGTAGCAAGAACTTCGGATCGTGATTAGAGGAGTCGAGCTTATTGTGCTGTTTTGAATCATGAAACTTGCTGTATATAATTTTGAAATATAAATATAAAGATTTGTATATAATTTTTTGAATGTAACTTGAAATGATTTTAAAAATCTGCACTTTTGATATTATGTTTGAAATGGATTGAAATTTATTTATGCATGACTTATGAATTTAATTCAATATATCTTTCAAAATTGTATGCATATCTGTGGTTGCTTATGGATTGAGAAAATTGAGGGCCTGAGGTTTAGAAGTTTGAGGAAATATTTGATTTTAGAAGTGTTTATATTTCTCTATAAGCTTTGTAGGGTGGCATAGTCAGAAAAATAACCGTCATGCTGCCCAAATTTTTATAAATTTATTTGTAAAAGTGTAAAATAAAAAGAAAAATTTTCTCGCATGTTCCATATAAAAAGAAGGTTTCTGAAAGGATAAACGACTTAACTTCACGGGAACCTTCCAGCCAGATCAGACATCCTCTGGAAAGCCATCATGAGGTTGTCGGCAAGCTGCCTAGGGAAAGGGGCTTGTCATAAAAAATAAGAAATTAATTAGTTTTATTAATTTTAAGCTCTTTTAGGGATTAAAAAATCTCTTTTGATTAGTAGATAAGATGTACCAAATGCACACTAAAAATATTTGCATCAATTACATAATGGTGTTTTGGGTAGTTTTTATTGTGTAATATTGTTGTGCAACATCTTTATAATATATCACCATTCAAAGTGGCTTTGATAATAAAAAGTACTCATTCAACTTGTCAATGTTGTAAGTTCGAATCATCTTACACCAACTAATGGGGTACTCATTCAGATTTGGATTCCATACAAGTATGAATTGAATACATCTAAATTTTAATGAATTCCTCATAGATTTAAATTTTAATGAATTCCTTACAAATTTGAATTTAATACACCTAAATTTTAGGAGAATGATAAGATTTATTATAAATTTCTTTCTCCATAAAAATCAATTTAAATCTATCCAAATTTTATCCAAATCTATCACTTAAATGAAATCTGCGAAATCAATGACTTTTCGAATACAACTATATTTTATTAGATTCCATACAAATCTTAATTGAATAAGCCTAAATTTTAATGAATTGATACAAATCCGAATTAAATACACATGATCTTAGGAGAATGATAAGATTTATTGCAAATTTCATTCTTCATAAAAATCAATTTAAAGTCCATCCAAATTTATCCAAATCCATCACTTAAATGAAATCTATGAAGTCAATAACTTTTCGAATGCACCTAGATTTCAATAGATTCCATACAAATCCGAATTGAATACACTAAAATTTTAATGAATTCCATAAAAATCTAATTAAATGCACCTAGATTTTAGGAGAATGATAAGATTTATTACAAATTAATGATAATATTTATTACAAATTTCTTTCTTCATAGAAATCCAAATTTAAAATCCATTCAAATTTTATCTAAATCCATCACTCAAATGAAATATGTGAAGTAAATGACTTTTTCAATGCACCTAGATTTTTTTGGATTCTATACAAATCTTAATTGAATATATCTAAATTTTAAATGAATTCTATACAAATCTAAATTGAATACACCTCGATTTTAGCAAATGATAAGATTTATTACAATTTATTTCTTCATAAAAATCAATTTAAAATCCTATCCAATTTTATTCCAAGCCATCACTGAAATGAAATCTATAAAGTCAATGACTTTTCAAATGCACCTAGATTTCATTGGATTCCATACAAAAATGAATTGCATACACCTAAATTTTAATGAATTCCATACAAATCTAAATTGAATACACCTCCATTTTAGCAAAATGATAAGATTTATTACAAATTTTTTTTTTCATAAAAATCAATTTAAAATCCATCCAAATTTTATTCAAATTCATCACTTAAATGAAATCTGTGAAGTCAATAGATTTTCAAATGTAGCTAGATTTCATTAGATTCCATACAAATATGAATTGGATATAATCTAAATTTTAATGAATTCCATAAAAATCTGAATTAATATACCTAAATTTTAATGAATTTCATACAAATTTGAATTAAATACACCTAGATTTCAATAAAATCCATTAAATCTAGATTGAATACACATAAACTTTTAAAATATTTTAAATTTAATAAGTTATAAATTGAATGCACCCTATTAAGATCTGCACAAGGAGAGATTCTCCATTGCTCAATTAACTAGGAGCAAATAATCATGAGTCCTCTCAACAAGTATATTTTTCAATTTTTTTTGCTTCTCTTGGTTCTAATGTTGCATGTCAAGCATCAATTGTCCAAAATAAAGAGTGCATGTCAGTATCAAAAATGATCTTGGTGCTTGGGGTAGATCTCACCATTCATTGTGAATCGAAAGATGATGATCTTGGCCAGCATATCCTCCCTTATTTGCAAATGTTCTTATTCGACTTTCGACCAAGGTTTTGGGCACTTACAGGCGGTACATTATTTCGCTGTAGGTTTGCATGGAGAAGTGAATCTCATTCATTTGCTATATACAGAGAGCATAAGGACCATTGTACAATTTGTAACTGGAGTATAAGAGATGATGGAGCATATCTCATGGATAAAACAAGATCTTTCGTAGTTGAAAAACATCCCTGGTCGTCTTAATTATACTCAATTTCACTAAGTTTATTAGTGTGGCTTTCGATGTTTCGACTTCTTGTCCTTAATAAAATACAGGTCACAATAATTTATAGTTGATAAGCTACATTATTCCATTTTTCATGCTCAAGCTTCGTTTCTTCTATAAGCATAAACTCAAGGCTCGGAAAGAATGTCCAATCAATTATAGCTTTCATTTTAGAGTTGCACTGTTTCCAATTCATTTATGTAGTCATCAAGCGTGTTGTTTTTCATCTTTGTACGATCTTTTCCTAATATGTTGTGTTTTTTTTTTTTCTTTATCGTGGTAATATTGCAATCATTATAATATAATGTATACACAAGTCAGTCTGTTATGGTAATGGACCAATGGTACATTTAGTAGATAATTGAGACTGGTGGGGCTATAATATAATATCCAAATTGACTTGCCATTACCAAGTTGGTTTCTTCTATCTACATAGAATCTGGATTTTAATTGCTTATTGCTTTGGGATTGGGCTATAATATAATATCTGAATAGGCATTCTCTCCCCCCCACCACCAACCATTAGTTTGCCAATTAAAAAAGGTATGTCTGACACATTTAGAGGGTTAAATGATGCATTTGCCACTGCCTTAAATTTAATTAAAATAAAATTGAAAAATCAAAGTAAAATTAATTAAAATAAAATTATAAAATCAAAATTAATAAAAAAAGATCTCCACCATCCATGTAAACCCTCATTCGCATACATGACTAAATAGGTAGAAGTAGTCAAGTTAAGTTGAGAGCATAGAGTGAGATAAGCAAAATTTTTAAATTATTCAATAAAGAGATGAAGGAGGTTAAGAAACAAGTGACTAATGTCAAATTCAAGTCTTTAAATTGTGTAGAGAACTTGATAAAAGTCATGGAACATAATTTTAGAACAAGTTCCAAGAAGGGGCATTTTAGTCATTGTCATTAGAGTCATAAGTTAATATGACCTATGGACTAAATTGAAAGAAGTTCATAAGTTAAGGGTCAAGATAGGATAAGTAAAATTTAAGTGGCAAAAAAATCAATTAAAGAAAGGATACAATGGTCATTTATGGAATTGTTAAAGCTATATATACCACACTTAGAGAAATTTGAAGCAATTCTCGCCACAAACACAAGTCAACCCGTGAGTCACAAACAAGAAGAGAGAAACGAGAGATAAAGAGAGGTGTGTGTGTGTGGTTCGACCAAGAAGACAAAAAGGGTGATCAAAGTTGTTTCAACTCATTTTTGGACTTCTAATCCATCAATCAAGCTTCCCTAAGCTAGGAAATCAAACTAGAAGCAAGAACCAAAGCCAATCAAGGTGAGGAGCGTCCGACCGGATCATAAGAGGGCTTTTGAAGCTCATTCGAGTTAAGCCCAAGCATAAGGTGAGTGCACTTTCAAAGAGTTTTCTAAGTAATTTTATGCTTTTGCATTGATAAGCTATATTTTATGCTTTTGCATGTATAGGTTCTTGTATTTAAATGCATGTCTTGTATTTGTAAAGTAAACGAGTCCAAGGACTCAAGTTTAAAGCTTTCAAGTTAAAGCTTTTGTGCTTGTACACCAAGTATAAAGATTTGTAAGGCATAGCATTAGAGAAAAACAAGTTTTCAAAGGCCATAAGTACCCACCAGTTTATCAAGTTCAGACCCGTACGGTATATCCCACTTAGTAAGGCAAGGATTGGGGGGAACGAGTGGCAGGACCCAATTCGAATCTCACCATACTTATGTTAGGCATTGTGCCTTAAGAGCTTGTAATTTGTAAACGTTTACATAAATTATAAATAAATAAAGTTTATTTTATTCAAATTAATGTGCATTTATGAAATGTTTGCTTCATACGAATATCATGTAACATCCATGATTACTTATGTAGTCTCAAACTAAGTATGTAAGTGTTATATACAAAAGGATTTAGTTTGAGATTAGTAATCTAAAGAGTCCGTAGAAAGCAAACAAAGTTGGGTACTTTGTTTGTGGTAAATCTACAACTGCGGTCCATTTCGTATTTGATACGATAATCTTATCCGGGATTGTTCATATGGCGATATGAAAATGGAGACACTTATATAATAGAGATTATATTGGACTTGACCATGATAAAATGAATTTTTTATTAATATCCGTTAAACAAAGAAATTCTTCTTTATCAAGTAGATGATCATATATGGATTGATCTTAATCCTGAGTGTTTTATGGACTCCTATTTGTTGGGTCATATCTTTTGATTTACATGGGTGAGACTGTTATAGATTTACGGTCAATATGCTTCGTACTTTAGAGATGTGATTTAATAAGTGGCTGGGAATATTCTACACAATAGTGGAATCCACTCCTTCTTACAAGAAGTAGATGAGTAGTTCCTTTAAGTGTTGATTCGGGTCTTGAACAATAAGAGCGCTCGACTTTCTGTTTACGAGTAAATGGAAAGATAAATTCATAAGTTGTTATGATATATTGTTCATTAGAGAATCAATGGTACTTAATGGAACAAGATATAATTAGAGAGGTATAACGGATATTAATAACCTAGCTCTAATTATGAACTACTCGTGGAGGATCGAATCATATGAAATGATTAAATCGATGGACATTGAAATTTCAGATTGTGTAAAACATCTACAATTTTGAGAGTGCAACCTTAAGTTTTTAGTGGAGTAACTCTAAGGTTAATAATAGTGAATTATTAATTAAAGAGTTTAATTAATAATTTTGATATTATTGGAGCTCAAATTGTATGTCCATTTGATCCCCTTGCTAGCTCACAACCACATAAAGAAACAAGTTGAAGAATATAATTGGATTGTCCGATTATTGGTGTACATATAAATTTATGTACATGTTCATAAATTATTTAAATAATTTGATTATTTAAATATTTATAATTATTTAATTAATGGTTAATTATTTAATTATTTGTAGAGGTCATGGGTTCAATTGTAAATGTTGTCATTAAATTAATTATGATTTAGAATCATTTAATTTAATGAAAAGTCATTTAATTAATTAATGGAAATAATAATTTTAATTGGAATAGGATTCCATTTAAATTATATTAAAAGAGTTTTAATTTAATGGGAATTAGATTCCATATTAAATTAAAAGAATATAACTCTAATCCAATAAGGAATTTGATTCCATATTGAATATGAATTAAGTCTTTCAATTTTAATAGGAATTTAAATTCCTTGTTAAAATTGAAGAACCCTAGTTTTGCCATTACAAAAAGATGTTTTTATGATTGGTAAAAAAAATGGTGGTAGAGAGAATTTTTGGCTACTTGAACCAAAAATTTCTATTGATTAAAAATCACCAAATAATCATCTACTTCAAAAGGATCTTCAAAAAGATTGTGCCCACATATAGTTTCTTTTGTGAAGAGTCATAGCAAGGAAGATCAGGTGGTGAAGAATCTGTGAATCAAAAGGGATCAATTCAATCTTCATGCAAGGTAAGATTCGATCTTATTAATTTAATTATTGAATCGTTATTACTAGCATCGATCAGGCATATTTTGTTTGAAAATTTTTAAAAATTCACGTTTCCGCATTTGAATTAAAATCAAAATTTTCCTTTCAACTTACATCTGGAAGGCCCTGCCTGGCACCCCAACGGAATCCTCCTAAACTTACAAATTTTGCTAAAAGGAATCCGTGGAGTGAATCCTTAAAATTTTTTCTTACTTAGGAAAATTAGAATGGGTTGAATTTTTTTTTTTTTTTTCAAATGAAAAATTCGACCGCATAATGGCTGCGTTTTTAACATTCCCTAAATACCTGCATGGGAAAAATACACTTCCATATACCTCTATTTTCCAACCCAACTTCTTCCACAACCATACATTTCAAATCATAAATTCATTTCGTAAAAATCAAAAGCATGAAATCGTAATTCAAATACTTTATAATTTATGCAATGATTTAAAACTAAGAATTTCATGTCATAAATAATTCTGGACCACTCATACATAACCAAAATATATATATATATATGCACACAATTCTTTTTAGATACAAAATATGCAACGTATTTATGCATAAACACTGTCGCATCATTGCCCATTTACGCTTCTGAAGGAGCCCTTCCATCTTGGTCACTCACATCCGTACCTAAGGAGGTTTTTAACATAAAAATAGAAAATAATGAGCTATAGGAGCTCAGTGAGTGCTTAATTTCTTTTTAACATAACACGTTATATTTCTTAAAAATACCTCCTTAAAAATCTTTTCTTAAATGCGTATATTTCTTAAAATTTCTTATAAGTTCAACGCGTACTTAAAACTTCTCATAAATTTTGTGAGTGCAAATCCATAAAATACATATGTACATTAAATCCCACATAAAACCTATAAGAGCCTTAAAATGCATATAAAACTTACATACATATAATTTAAAATTTTTAAAACGTAAATGTTTATTCACATCGTAAAACATACGTACAAAAACCATAAATGCATAAGCTCACAAAATTCACATAAACCGTATAAATTAAATATCATTTTGAACTTAGACATATATAAAACTTCTTATATACATAACACTTAACTGAACTTAGAACTTATAAAATCCAAACCTTATTTAAGATATAAATCATCCATATGGAAATTTCAACTCGTATATGTATAAAATTCATATAAAGCTTATAGAGTTGAATCTCATTTGAACTTCCCCATACATAAAAATTCATATAGAACTTGTCATTCGTAAACGTATAAAATTTAAATCAATTTCAAGGCATAGCTTAAAATGAAGAATCCATAAAACTTAAATATATTCATAAAACTTCACAGGAACTTATAAATTGTAAAATGTATAAAATGAATTCCCCTTTTCTTAAACGTTTCTCGAAACTTAGCTTCATTTGATAGTAAAATATACTTAAAACATATTAAACATTTTCCTTTGTTTCAATACGTAAATACTTCTTAATTTTTCGAAAAGCACCATTTGTACCCCATAATGCTTACAAGCAGGCGGAAGCTGTAATAATGCTAACTGATGTGGAGTCACATGGCGCTTTTATCAGACACCAACCGTGACACTTACTTACTTACAAAGACATCCCGTGATTTTGTGCGGAATATTACATCACTAACCATAATCATGAGATAATATCCCACAAAAGTAGAGGCGACACGACAGACTTAAATCCCCCCTGAGTTAGTGACGCATCCCCCCTGGACTTACCATACTAATGTGGGATATACCGGCCGGGTCTAAAACTTACTTATAAAGGTGGGTATACTTATGACATTTGAAAACTTATTTTATTTTCTTACTTAGTGCAAAAGCACAAAAATCACTTATTGGGGTGCAATAAGCATAAGATCTTTATTCAGAGTGCATAAAACATAAAATATTATTTTTCTAAGTGCAAGAGCACAAAATGGCTTATCCTTTAAAATCCATAAATCTCATTGTTTTGTTTGCATAATCATAAAACACAACTTATTGGCCAAAACTTAAGACAGTCTTTAAATTTCATTTTATAAATAAAACTTACACTTAAGAAATCATAATTGTCCTTACAAAATCATAAAACGTAACTCATTCAATAATCAATCGTAAAACTTAAATTTCACTTTAATATAAAACTCATACTTACGAAATCATAAAAACTAAACTTTTCCGTACAAGAAACGATATTAATAATAATGCTCATTTTTAATACTTAAAATGACAAATACATCATAGAATATTTAAACACTTAAAATAATCATAAACTTATATACGAAATCACTTAAAGATTCACCATAGAAATCTTCCTTAACACTTTTCAAATTTCATTTTCCTTTGAACAACCATAAGACATAATTTCAATTGCCGAAAGAAATACATACTTATGAAATTCTAATACATAAAATTATTATACAAAACATCATCTTAATCAAAATACTCACAATATTTCCCTTAAAACATTTCAATTACTTAAAAAGTTTCTTAATTCAATCAAAAGCAATTTTAAACAATGTAAAGCACTCACCTTGGTTCAAGTTTCCTTAAATGAGCTCCGATAGCCTTCATTCATTCCGTTAGCTTGCCCTTCACCTACACATCACTTATGTACTTAGAATAGGCTAATTTTAACCTCATAATACTTATCACACAACTTATAATTCAATTCAACCATAAATGACATATTTACTAAAAATTGTCTCTATACTAGTAGCTTCTCCTTTCAATTTCTCTTTGATCCATGCTCCAAATTCCCAATTTCTTTGTATGAATCCTTCTTATATACCCCAAGGAGCGTCCCCATATGCTTCCCATCATAAATTGAAGCTTGGAACTCAAAATGATTGTTTTAGACCCCTCAAACCCGAATTGAATGCACAGCCCAAACCGTGCATGCTTTTGCTCCAATTATTTCTCCCACACTCTTCTTATCTCCCAATGTGGTCACCTGTAAAATTTCGTCGAATTCCGATATCGTTTGATAGGTGTTTTGGGCCAAAAACACCACTTTACAATCACTTTTTAAGGGACTTTTTCACCCATTTCATTCTAAAATCTTAATTCTACTTTCCTTAATGTCATACATACTTAAGTATACTCATTTAATGCATTAAAACACATTCATGGAGTAATATTTCATAATTTCCATCAATACCCTTCAACTAAAGCCATAAACTATAAATTATCTTAATGAATTTCTAACAATTTTATTAACTTGTCTTAGGTTTCTCCATCAATTTTTTTTCAACATGGAATCATACTAAATATCATCAATTAACATTGGTTCCATACTTCCTTTAATATGCTCTTACATGGCCTATCACATAAACAATGCATTTCATTCAATTTTTGCATTTTATTTCATTCAAGCATTTCATCAAACACCTTACCTACATCAAATTTAATTAAAACAAACTTAATCCAACTTAGTTGTCTGTTCCAACAAAACCCTAACACATCAACCTAGCTTAGTTTCCATACCATTTACACTTACTTTTTGTCTCATAAAATTCTACTTCAATCATACATAAAAACCCACATGAATTTTTAACAAAATCATTAACAACAACATGATGGAAATGGGTTCAAAAGTCATGAAACTAACCTTGATTTTGCTTGATCTTGCTTCCAATTGATTTCTCAAGCTTGGGTTTACTTGGACTCTTGGTTTGTGTTTTGTGTTTTGGTGAGAAAAATGAAACAAAATGACTAAGTCAATGTATTTATAATAATCTTCTTTCAAAATGACCATTATATCCTTTAATTAATTGCTTTTTGATCCTTAATTATTGCTTATTCCACTTTGGCCCAAGTCATGTAAACGTATCTCCATTTGACCCTTACTTCGCTTTCCCTTACTCCCACTTTGACCCTAATTAGGAAAACTTATTTTATTTTAGTCCCTTGTCATACTTACTATTCACTTAATACCATTTATAATTCATTCTGAAATAAATTCCAAATTAATTCTATGATCACTCATTCATCAAATTGACTTCACAATACTCTAATTAGATCTCTTAGGACTCAATCCATGGCTTCGAAAAAAGTTCAAACGAAGTTTAGGTCAACCGTATTCACAATCCTGTCCATAAGGGCGTTTTCGTCAGGTAACTTCTGGAACCTTCAGAAACTACCCAAATGGACTCATTTTTACTCCGTTTTAGTTTCATTATACTCTAATACCTATTCCGAAACTTGTGATTCACTTGGTCCATTTTCTAGAAAAATCACTATTCATCCAAAAACACTATTCATCCGGTAACACCATTCATCCGGATATACTAGTCATCCAAAAACACTATTCATCCGGTAACACCATTCATCCGGATATACTAGTCATCTGAAAATACTATTAATCTGAAAGTACTATTTATCCATAAATACTATTCCTCTAGAAATACTATTCCTTCGAAAACACTATTTATGAAATTTTGGGTGTTATAACGAGTCACTAACTGTATGGTTAGAGTTATGAGTGAGTGCGTCACCCCTATTTTGTGGGATATGGTCTCGCACTACGGTTAGCAATGTAGAATTCCGCACGTAGTTGCTGAGAGGCCTCAAAGAGTTGGTTGCAGCGGATGTCAGATACACTGCCTTGTGACCTACCACACCTGCAGCCTTAGCTAAGTCGCCATGTGGTCAATATATTAAGGTTACGAATGGTGCTTTTATAAAGTTCAGTTATCTTTGAAATGGATGGTAGGAGATCAAAATTAACTTAATAATAATAAAAATAAATAATAATAATTAATTAGAAAAGAGATATCTCTTGTCCATCGGATTAAAATTATGTTCCGTGACTTTTATCAAGTTCTCTACACAATTTAAAGACTTGAATTTGGCATTAGTCACTTGTTTCTTAACCTCCTTCATCTCTTTATTGAATAATTTAAAAATTTTGCTTATCTCACTCTATGCTCTCAACTTAACTTGACTACTTCTACCTATCTAGTCATGTATGCGAATGAGGGTTTACATGGATGGTGGAGATCTTTTTTTATTAATTTTGATTTTATAATTTTATTTTAATTAATTTTACTTTGATTTTTCAATTTTATTTTAATTAAATTTAAGGCAGTGGCAAATGCATCATTTAACCGTCTGAATGTGTCAAGCACACCTTTTTTAATTGGCAAACTAATGGTTGGTGGTGGGGAGGAGAGAATGCCTATTCAGATATTATATTATAGCCCAATCCCAAAGCAATAAGCAATTAAAATCCAGATTCTATGTAGATAGAAGAAACCAACTTGGTAATGGCAAGTCAATTTGGATATTATATTATAGCCCCACCAGTCTCAATTATCTACTAAATGTACCATTGGTCCATTACCATAACAGACTGACTTGTGTATACATTATATTATAATGATTGCAATATTACCACGATAAAAAAAAAAAAAAAAAAAAAACACAACATATTAGGAAAAGATCGTACAAAGATGAAAAACAACACGCTTGATGACTACATAAAGGAATTGGAAACAATGCAACTCTAAAATGAAAGCTATAATTGATTGGACATTCTTTCCGAGCCTTGAGTTTATGCTTATAGAAGAAACGAAGCTTGAGCATGAAAAATGGAATAATGCAGCTTAGCAACTATAAATTATTGTGACTTGTATTTTATTAAAGACAAGAAGTCGAAACATCGGAAGCCACACTAATAAACTTAGTGAAATTGAATATAATTAAGATGACCAGGGATGTTTTTCAACTACGAAAGATCTTGTTTTATCCATGAGATATGCTCCATCATCTCTTATACTCCAGTTACAAATTGTACAATGGTCCTTATGCTCTGTGTATATATCAAATGAATGAGATTCACTTCTCCATGCAAACCTACAGTGAAATAATGTACCGCCTGTGAGTGCCCAAAACCTTGGTCGAAAGTCGAATAAGAACATTTGCAAATAAGGGAGGACATGCTGGCCAAGATCATCATCTTTCGATTCACAATGAACGGTGAGATCTACCCCAACACCAATATCATTTTTGATACTGACATGCACTCTTTTATTTTGGACAATTGATGCTTGACATGCAACATTTAGAACCAAGAGAAGCAAAAAAAATTGAAAAAGATACTTGTTGAGAGGACTCATGATTATTTGCTCCTAGTTAATTGAGCAATGGAGATCTCTCCTTGTGCATATCTTAATAGGGTGCATTCAATTTATAACTTATTAAATTTAAAATATTTTAAAAGTTTATGGGTATTCAATCTAGACTTAAATGGATTTTATTGAAATCTAGGTGTATTTAATTCAAATTTGTATGAAATTCATTGAAATTTAGGTATATTTAATTCAAATTTTTATGGAATTCATTAAAATTTAGATTTATCCAATTCAGATTTATATGGAATCTAATGAAATCTATCTACATTTGAAAATCTATTGACTTCACAGATTTCATTTAAGTGATGAATTTGAATAAAATTTGGATGGATTTTAAATTGATTTTTATGAAAAAAAAATTGTAATAAATCTTATCATTTGCTAAAATGTAGTTGTATTCAATTTAGATTTGTATGGAATTCATTAAAATTTAGGTGTATGCAATTCATATTTGTATGGAATCCAATGAAATCTAGGTGCATTTGAAAAGTCATTGACTTTCTAGATTTCATTTAAGTGATGGCTTGGAATAAAATTGGATGGATTTTAAATTGATTTTTATGAAGAAATAAAATTGTAATAAATCTTATCATTTGCTAAAATCTAGGTGTATTCAATTTAGATTTGTATAGAATTTATTAAAATTTAGGTATATTCAATTAGATTTGTATAGAATCCAAAAAAATCTAGGTGCATTGAAAAAGTCATTTACTTCACATATTTCATTTGAGTGATGGATTTAGATAAAATTTGGATGGATTTTAAATTGATTTCTATGAAGAAAGAAATTTGTAATAAATATTATCATTAATTTGTAATAAATCTCATCATTCTCTAAAATCTAGGTGTATTTAATTCAGATTTTTATGGAATTCATTAAAATTTTAGTGTATTCAATTAGGATGTGTATGGAATCTATTGAAATCTAGGTGCATTCGAAAAGTTATTGACTTCATAGATTTCATTTTAGTGATGGAATTGGATAAATTTGGATGGATTTTAAATTTATTTTTATGAAGAATGAAATTTGCAATAAATCTTATCATTCTCCTAAGATCTATGTGTATTTAATTCGGATTTGTATGGAATTTATTAAAATTTAGGATTATTCAATTCAGATTTTTATGGAATCTAATAAAATATAGTTATATTTGAAAAGTCATTGATTTCTCAGATTTCATTTAAGTGATAGATTTGGATAAAATTTGGATATATTTAAATTGATTTTTATGGAGAAAGAAATTTATAATAAATCTTATCATTCTCCTAAAATTTAGGTGTATTAAATTCAAATTTGTAAGGAATTCATTAAAATTTAAATCTATGAGGAATTCATTAAAATTTAGATGTATTCAATTCATATTTGTATGGAATTCAAATCTGAATGAGTACCCCATTAGTTGGTGTAAGATGATTCGAACTTACAACATTGACAAGTTGAATGAGTACTTTTTATTATCAAAGCCACTTTGAATGGTGATATATTATAGAGATGTTGCACAACAATAGTTACACCATAAAAACTACCCAAAACACCATTATGTAATCTGATGCAAATATTTTTAGTGTGCATTTGGTACATCTTATCTACTGATCAAAAGAGATTTTTTAATCCCCAAAAGAGCTTAAAATTAATAAAACTAATTAATTTCTTATTTTTTATGACAAGCCCATTTCCTTAGGCAGTCTGCCGACAACCTCACGATGGCTTTCCAGAGGATGTCTGATCCGGCTGGAAGGTTCCCGTGAAGTTAAGTCGCTTATCCTTTCAGAAACCTTCTTTTTATATGGAAACATGGGAGAAAATTTTTCTTTTTCTTTTACATTTTTACAAATAAATTTATAAAAATTTGGGTAGCATGACGACTGTTTTTCTGACTATGCCACCCTACAAAGCTTATAGAGAAATATAAACACTTCTAAAATCAAACATTTTCTCAAACTTCTGGACCTTAGGCCCTCAATTTTCTCAATCCATAAGTAACCACAAACATGCACACAATTTTGAAAGATATATTGAATTAAATTCATAAGTCATGCATAAATAAATTTCAATCCATTCAAACGTAATATCAAAAGTGCAGATTTTTAAAATCATTTCAAGTAACATTTAAAAAATTATATACAAATCTTTATATTTTATATTTCAAAATTATAAACAACAAGTTCCATGATTCAAAACAGCATAATAAGCTCGACTTCTCTAATCACAATCCGGATTCTTGCTACTGAAGTACCTGTACCTGTACCTGGTGATGTTTTATTTATAAAAATATAAAACATAGTGAGCTTTACTAGCCCAATGAATGTCATATAATTTTCCGTTGAATCTAATTTTATCAATTAACCTCCCAAAAATCTTTTTTAAAAAAACATTTTGTATCAATCAAATACTATGATTGCAAATTTAATATCTTTGAAATTCATAGTTCATTTAAAAACAATAGAAATCAATCGAAATTCAATAAAATTCATGCTCAATAAATTAAATTTCAAACAATAGGTTGCATGATTTCCATTTCTATCAAAATATTTTAACAATGGTGGCAATAATATCTTCCAAAGAATTTATAAATAAAAATAGGCCAACCATTGGTGGCTTGTATCACATGGTACCCTGAGAATAGAGCGGAATTCTGCATTGCTCAGGCCATCCCAGAATTCTATATCGTTCAGGCCATCTATCTAGTTTTTACGTAGCGGAATTCCACGTCGCAACGGAACGAAATTCTACATCGCTCGGGTGGAAGCTAGCTAATAATATACCTCTTACGTGCATTAGGGGACTCACAGGACTACATAGACACGGTCCCGCCCGCTTTTAGTGACAGACTCTCCCAACACAACCAATGCACGCTTAAGGTACTCAACCCAAATCGGAGATATATAACATACAATTAGGTGTACCATAAGTTTTTCAATTTCATTTCAATTTTAAATTTCCTTTCTTCTTAATCCACATTTCATATAAATCATTTCCATAATCCATGCAACAATTTCAATTTAGAATTCATTTGATATCAATTACAACATGATATGTTTAGGCATGCATTTAAAATCAATCATAGTAAAAACATTTTTATAAAGACACTCACTTGATCTACAAGCTTCGTATGAGGAATTCAAGGGCCTTGCCATGCTTCGCTCGCTTCCTCCTCACCTACACATCACATTCTCGCTTAGAATATGCTAAATTGAACTTTACAAAACTCATTACAAAGCTCCTAACTCACTTAACCCATCAAAGGGTATTTTTACTAAAACGTTTCTCTACCTAGTTTCTACCTAAGCAAAGCTTAAAAATTCCGATTTCTTTCCATGAATCTTATTTATTCTCATCTAGGAACACCTTCATATACTCGAAATAATTTTTTTAAGCTCGAAACGAAAATCACCCGATTTAGACCCCCTTTGGCCAAACCTACTGTACAACTCTCCCTATTGATTTTCTTTCCTCAATTTTTTCTCCATTCACCTCCCTAACTTATACTTAGATCACCCGTAAATCAGTTCTAAAAAATTCCAACTATCGAGGGGTAAAACCTAGGAAAAACACCACTTTTTCCCCACTTTTTCAAGACAACTTTTACACTTTTGGTTTTTAAACTCAATTATCTTCAACACTAACTCGAATATGCTTAATAACACTCATCTATATCATTAGAATGCATATAAAGAGTTTCATTTTATGAAAACCGAAAATGCCCTTTATCGGGTGAAAACTAACTACATCGTGCCCTATGCAATTCTCTTTGAATTCTAAGTTGATTTAACACTTAATCAACCTTAATTCAACATGGAATCATGCTCAATATATCCAATATCTCATCACATTCACACATTGTCAACTATGGCCTTTGAAACCCTGACTCATTTCAAGTTGAGTTTTACACAATTTTCATTGTCAAATTCACTCAAACATTTAATCAAACACTTGGTAAACATCATAATTCATTGTTTAACACACTTTATAAACACTTTAGGGTTTGCTAGAGGCAACCCTAAGTCACCATACAAGCATGGTTTCACTTCAATTTCAACTAGGTTTTGATCACTATATACTCAACTCTAACTTACATCAAAAGCCCCATCAAATTACAACTCAATCATCAACGGTAATTCACCACAACCAACAACTTAAATGCTTTCAAAACCATAAATACTCACCTTAATCTTACTTGAATTTTGCTACAAACATGTTCTTCTAGCTTAGGGAGGCTTGTTTGATTGAATTGGAGCTTAAAATTGGATCAAAATCACTTGGATCACCTTTCTTGCATGTTTGACCAAGCCATCTCCCTCTCTTCTTGTGTGTTGGATGACACCCTTTTGTTTACTTGTGTTTGGCTTCAAATTTAATAAGTTATAAATTGAATGCACCCTATTAAGATCTGCACAAGGAGAGATCTCCATTGCTCAATTAACTAGGAGCAAATAATCATGAGTCCTCTCAACAAGTATCTTTTTCAATTTTTTTTGCTTCTCTTGGTTCTAAATGTTGCATGTCAAGCATCAATTGTCCAAAATAAAAGAGTGCATGTCAGTATCCAAAATGATATTGGTGTTGGGGTAGATCTCACCGTTCATTGTGAATTGAAAGATGATGATCTTGGCCAGCATGTCCTCCCTTATTTGCAAATGTTCTTATTCGACTTTCGACCAAGGTTTTGGGCACTCACAGGCGATACATTATTTCACTGTAGGTTTGCATGGAGAAGTGAATCTCATTCATTTGCTATATACACAGAGCATAAGGACCATTATACAATTTGTAATTGGAGTATAAGAGATGATGGAGCATATCTCATGGATAAAACAAGATCTTTCGTAGTTGAAAAACATCCCTGGTCATCTTAATTATATTCAATTTCACTAAGTTTATTAGTGTGGCTTCCGATGTTTCGACTTCTTGTCTTTAATAAAATACAAGTCACAATAATTTATAGTTGCTAAGCTGCATTATTCCATTTTTCATGCTCAAGCTTCGTTTCTTCTATAAGCATAAACTCAAGGCTCGGAAAGAATGTCCAATCAATTATAGCTTTCATTTTAGAGTTGCATTGTTTCCAATTCCTTTATGTAGTCATCAAGCGTGTTGTTTTTCATCTTTGTACGATCTTTTCCTAATATGTTGTGTTTTTTTTTTTTCTTTATCGTGGTAATATTGCAATCATTATAATATAATGTATACACAAGTCAGTCTGTTATGGTAATGGACCAATGGTACATTTAGTAGATAATTGAGACTGGTGGGGCTATAATATAATATCCAAATTGACTTGCCATTACCAAGTTGGTTTCTTCTATCTACATAGAATCTGGATTTTAATTGCTTATTGCTTTGGGATTGGGCTATAATATAATATCTGAATAGGCATTCTCTCCCCCCCACCACCAACCATTAGTTTGCCAATTAAAAAAGGTGTGCCTGACACATTCAGACGGTTAAATGATGCATTTGCCACTGCCTTAAATTTAATTAAAATAAAATTGAAAAATCGAAGTAAAATTAATTAAAATAAAATTATAAAATCAAAATTAATAAAAAAAGATCTCCACCATCCATGTAAACCCTCATTCGCATACATGACTAGATAGGTAGAAGTAGTCAAGTTAAGTTGAAAGCATAGAGTGAGATAAGTAAATTTTTTAAATTGTTCAATAGAGAGATGAAGGAGGTTAAGAAACAAGTGACTAATGTCAAATTCAAGTTTTTAAATTGTGTAGAGAACTTGATAAAAGTCATGGAACATATTTTTAGAACAAGTTCCAAGAAGGGGCATTTTAGTCATTGTCATTGGAGTTATAAGTTAGTATGACCTATGGACTAAATTAAAAGAAGTTCATAAGTTAAGGGTCAAGATAGGATAAGTAAAAGTTAAGTGGCAAAAAAATCAATTAAAGAAAGGATACAATGGTCATTTATGGAATTGTTAAAGCTATATAAACCACACTTAGAGAAATTTGAAGCCATTCTCGCCACAAACACAAGTCAACCTGTGAGTCACAAACAAGAAGAGAGAAATGAGAGATAAAGAGAGGTGTGTGTGTGTGGTTCGGCCAAGAAGACAAAAAGGGTGGTCAAAGTTGTTTCAATTCATTTTTGGACTTCTAATCCATCAATCAAGCTTCCCTAAGCTAGGAAATCAAACTAGAAGCAATAACCAAAGCCAATTAAGGTGAGGCGCATCCGACCGGATCACAAGAGGGCTTTTGAAGCTCATCCGAGTTAAGGCCAAGCATAAGGTGAGTGCACTTTCAAAGAGTTTTCTAAGTGATTTTATGCTTTTGCATTGATAAGCTATAGTTTATGCTTTTGCATGTATAGCTTCTTGTATTTAAATACATGTCTTGTATTTGTAAAGTAAACGAGTCCAAGGACTCAAGTTTAAAGCTTTCAAGTTAAAACTTTTGTGCTTGTGCACCAAATATAAAGATTTGTAAGGCATAGCATTAAAGAAAAATAAGTTTTCAAAGGTCATAAGTACCCACCAGTTTATCAAGTTCAGACCCGTACGGTATATCCCACTTAGTAAGGCAAGGGTTGGGGGGAACGAGTCACTAACTGTGTGGTTAGAGTTATCAATGAGTGTGTCGCCCCTACTTTGTGGGATATGGTCTCGCACTACGGTTAACGATGCAGAATTCTGCACGTAATTGCTGAGAGGTCTCAAAGAGTTGGTTGCGGCGGATATCAGATACACCGCCTTGTGACCTACCACACCTACGGCCTTAGCTAAGTCGTCGTTTGGTCAAGAGATTAGGGTTACGAATAGTGCTTTTGTAAAGTTCAGTTATCTTTAAGCACGTTCAGATTTATGCTTTACAACTCTTATTATAAGTTATTTATATTAATGCTATGCAATTGAATGAGATTTATGCTTTAAATGTCTTTTAAGAAATAGAAACTTTTATTAAAGTTTTCTAAGGAGGAAGTTTTCAAAAAGTTAAGTTAAGTTTATAAACTGTTGCACTCACTGAGCTTTATAGCTCACTCTTCAAATTGTTTTTTAAAACCTCCTCAGGTACTCGTGTGGGTAAAGACCAATGAAAACTCCCTCCTCCGTATTCAAGTGGGTGCAAGTGTTGGCATTTGCTTCTTGCAGAATGTAATATGCATATTTTGTGTCTTTTGTATATTGCATATATTTGTACATTTTGTATAAAAAGAGTTATATCTTTTGAATTGTGTAAAAGTGCATCTTTTCATGCTTGTAAAATCAAGTTTGTTGGATATAAAAGTGCATGTTTATATCTTGTCCTTGAAGATTTCAAATTTTTGTGTTTATGTTGATAAACTTGATTGCAAGAAGTTGGGTTGGATTGTGATTATAGTTCGAACTGTCCAAATTGCTTTTCAGGTTTTTGGTTTATCCAAATTGTAGCCGTTAAACTGTCAGTTTTAGGCTTAAAAATGACCAAATGAATAATGTCAAACCAACCCAAACCATTTCAATTTTAAGGTTTTAAAGATTGAGGTTCCGCTTAAGTTAAGTTTCAAGTTAAGAGGGTTCGCTCCTCAAACGCCTTCTTCCCCATCAAGATGGGCTTAGAGGGATTCGTTGGGGTGCCCGGGCATACCCTCCAGATAAGAGCCTAGTGGCGGTCCGGATCGGGACGTCTCAATCCATCTCTGAAATAGATGGTAGGAGATCAAAATTAACTTAATAATAATAATAATAAATAATAATAATTAATTAAAAAAGAGATATCTCTTGTCCATCGGATTAATTTAAAAATAAAATTTAATATTTATATTTGTTTAAAAATTTAATTTTTAAAATTTTATTAAAAATAAAAACAATAGATCTTCACTATCCATCTTAAAGATGGATGGTGGCGATCAAAAACTTAAATATATATATATATATATGAAAAAAAATTGTTCCATAAAAAAGAAAATTAAAAAAAAAAATCAGTTGAAGCTCTAGGTTATGAACCCAGTTTTTCAAAGAATTAAATCAAATTAAATCAATTAAAATTAAAAATAAAATAAAATTTAAACTCTAAAATCATCACCCATTAGTTTATCACTCAACCAACATCTCAACTTCTATCAAAATCAAAACCACAACAACTCAACTTCAATCAAAATCATCTTCATCAGGCCATTCATCATCACCCAACCAACATGCAGTTTATCACCTAACCAACCAAGATTAAGACATCCTCAACCCCTTCATCTTCAACTTCAGTCAAAATTAAACCTACAAAATCAACATAAATATTCCACAAAATCAACTCAAATCAAATCAATTGAAACCCACTCACCTTGAAACCAAATCTAGTTCATCGCCCAACCAGCCTAGACAGTGAGGTAGTACTGGCGAAGATGAGGTGTTAGGCCAGCAGAGAGAAGTTTCTAGATGGGTTTCTAGGAACCTACTCACCTAGAAACCCAAATATCTAGATGAGTAGAGGGAGAAGAAAGATGAGAGAGAGAGAGAGATAGGGGGATAGGAGATGATTATGGTTCATAATCGAACCATGGGTTAGAATCGAACCTAGAGGCCGTAGCAACGGGGGAGAAGTAGAAGAGAGAAGAGGATTGACATCACAGAAGAAGAGATGATGATTGTTAACTTGGGTTGGGTTCGAATTGAACCTAAAATGGGTAACGGTAGGTGAAGAGTGGAGGAGGAATGGAAGATCGATGTCGAAGATCAGAGAGAGAGAGAAAAAAAAATCTTTTGGACGGTGGAAGATGAAGTGGAGAGAGAATTTTTTTTTTTTTAATTTTTTTGTATAAATTTATTAATTTTTTTTTTGTTTTTTAAATAAAAACTAAAGAAAATTTTATAAAAAAAAAATTAAATTAATTTTTAATTTGATCTCAACATTCTTTTTGTTTTTATCAATATTTTTAATTTATATCAATACTTTGTTTTTCTCTTTGTTTTAATTTGATTGTTTTGACTTTGAGATGGATTGATTGTATGATGGAGATGGATATGATGATGAAAAGGGAAAAAAAAAAAAAGGATGGAAATAATGAGGTTGATTCATGATGAAGATGATGAAGAAGAGTTTGATGGATGATGAAGATGATGATGAAGGAGATGATTTAAGAGATGATGATGGATCAAGAAGATAGTGAAAAAAAATGTTTTTTAAATTATTTTTATATTTTAATTAATTTTTAAAAAAATAATGGTAAATTATTGATAAAAAAATGAGAAATTAATTAATTTTATTATTGATAAAATCATTATTAATTAATTTGTTTAAATTTTTATGAGAAAGGTTTTCTTTAAACATAATTAATTGTGACTGTTACCAATTAACAATCAAAATTAACGGTTGAAATGTTTTTATTAAGTTTATAAAACTTCAAATGATATTAGTACAAAAAAGGCTATAGCTGCCTTATATTTGTAATATTGGCAAATATTGGGGATTTGTGTATTTTACCCTTTGTATTTGTATTACCTTGCCTATATGACATCATAAGAAACAGAATAAGTGTTTCTAATAATAATTGGAACTCATGAAAAAAGACTTTAAATTGTACTTCATCCTAGAGAGTTTTATATCAATATTTATATTTGTATTTGATTCTAATATAAAAGTATTAATCATCATGTGATAATATAGCAGTAAAAGGAATTAAAATTGTTAAAAAGATAATTTAACCATTTGAGGAGTTTGTTTCTTAATTGAAAAATGTTATTCTCTTTGATTTCTATTTTAGCAAGCAAGTGAAGCCATTGGGCTCCTCATTTGATGAGTAAGCCCAACGTAGTCTGTAGAACCCAAAAACTCATGTTTCTATGATAAATAACATTTTTTGAATGAATAGTATTTTCAGATTAATAGTATTTTTGGATGAATAGTGTATCGGGTGAACAGTATTTTCATATGAATAATTTTTTTGGATAAATAATGTCCGTGTGAATAGTGATTTTTTCGAAAAGCGGGCCCCGCAAATCAAAAGTTCTGAAATAAGTAATAGAGTCTAATGAAATTGAAACGGAGTAAAAATGAGTTCGTTTGAGTAGATTTAAGAGTTCCAAAGATAGTTGGACGAAAATACCCTTGTTGGAAGAATAATGGTTATGGATGATTTTAGATCCAATTGAATTTTTTTCAAAGCTTGGAATTGAGAGTTAAGACACCCAATTAGAGTATTGTATGGTCCATTTGATGATTAGATGATCATGAAATATTTTTAGAATTTATTTAGAGGTGAATGAATTAAATGTATAACGTGGATGATTAAATGAAAATTATATGAAGAGATTAATGACTAAAAAAGCACAATCCATGTGATTGTGAATCGACCAATGAGGGAATGACATCTTAGGGTCAATATGATGACTAAATGTGTGGTTAAGAAAACTTTTAAGTTCATTAAAAGTGATTAACCAATGAATTGCAACCATGTACAACATAAGGGTGTGATTGACATTATAGGCTTTGATTAAGGGTCAAATGGTCGTTTGGAGAGTTATATATATAAAGTGAACCATGAAATAAATGAAGAGAAGAGAAGGTCAGTCAAGCAAGCAAAAACCGAAAGAAAAGAAAAAGGAATGAGAGGAAACCGTGGGGGAAAGAAGAAGAAGAAGAAGAAGAGGTTCCAAGGTGTTTTCATCTATCTTTTGCTCTTATTATCACCTATATAGGATCAAGAAGAAGTGAAGAAGATTTGGTAAGTAAAATGAGTTTTTTCATTATAGTAATTGATGGGATTTTTGACATGAATAGAGGTTAATTATCTTCAAATCAAGCTTGAAAGTGGAAGGAAGTTTAAAGCAACAGTAGGTCAAGATTATTAGTAAGGTAAGAGTTAGGGTTTTGTGTAATCCTTCTAATTAAATTTAATTGGTTTGATTTTAAAATATTAGATGATGATGAGATAAATTTTGATGTGGTTGATGATCATGGAAATGAAAGAAAATGATTTGAATGTATGGGTATGCATGTACGGCCAAGAGGAATTTGGTGATGTAATTGGATTGATTTTTGATGTTTGATGAAATTACATGAGATTTCATATGATTTTAAGTTGAATTGTGAAAAGAAAATGAAAATAATGGAATGTAATACATGATGATGATTTTCGGCTAGAATGGGGTGTATGTGTGTTTGAATTGATTTTTGATGCTTAATATACTTATGTGATGTTTTGGCATGAATTTGAGCTAAGGTGTATCAAAAGAATGGAAGAAAAATGGAGATGGAATAACTTTGGGTATTGGTTCAGCTGTGGTATGGATTTAGTGTTCAAAATGTAACTTGATCATGTTGATGAGTTTTTATGATAATATGGATGTGTTTAAGTGTGTTTGAATGAAAGAAATGGATGGAAAAAAAAATGTGAATATGAAATCTCAAATTTAGGTTGGATATGTGGAAATGGTGTAATTCTAGTGTGGGTACTTTGAGTTGAATCTAAAGTGTGATTAATATTACTTTCAAATGGACTAGTTATGATAGAATTTTAATGTGATAGGTGACTTGTAGGTGGTGAACAAATTAAGGAGACAAGGGAGTGAAGGTGGAAGGGCAAGCTACTAATTTATGAGCCATGTGAGTGTAACTGATTTTATAAATGTTGGATTTCATTTTTGATGTGACTTAATTGTTTTTCATGAGTATTAAATGATTTGAGAATGTGTTATGGTTTTATGAAAATACTAGTATGTGCACATATTATGTACATGCTTGAACATGACAAATTTTTTGCATGAAATTATGAAAATATGAAGTTAAGTTTAATGTCATTCAAGATGATGCTTGTACGTGGTTATAATTGTTGAATAAAAAAAAATCAAATTGAATCGTGAATGGTATGAAAATATAGTTTTCAAACACTAATGGATTACCCCATGTTTATACTATGGAATTGACGAATATGAAATGAAATGAATGAATAATTAGACTTGGTTGGAATACCCTTGCGTGTATGGCAAGTGTTGGGAGGGCGTGTCACTAACATCGAGAAATTGAGTTTGTCAGTCAAGTCGTGTCGCTCTCTATACGTGTAGGGTATTATCTCATTTCACATATGCACTATGGATTAATTCCGCTGCATGGTTGTGAGATGCCTTATGGATATAGATACTGTCAAGTGGGGCTATGGCCAGCTGGGGGTGTTGGTTCGTCTCACCCAACGCTGGTGACCATGTCAGCTTGGGATAGTGGTTCGTCCCACCCAGCATTGGGGATGGTGGTTCGTCACGCCCAAGACATGTGGTCACGTTATGATGCTCTTTGGGTTCCATTGGTAGAGTTTCAGCAATACATGAAAATGTTTTAAATGTTACATGATTTACAAATGTTATGAATTATTTTAGCAGTTTACAAGTTTATGCAAAAATAAAAAACTATCATGATTTTTATGCATGAATTAAAATTTCAAAGTTTGTTTATGAAATGGTTAAAGTTTATGTTTCGATTACGAAATGTTTAAGAAATGAAAATTTCTTTTAAAAAGTTTTTAGGAGGTATATTTTCGAAAATAAATCATTTAAATAGAAAAGCCTTAACATTCATTGAGCTCTTTTAGCTCACCCTTCTGTGATTTTCTGTTTTAAAAACCTTCCTAGGTGTAAGAATCAGTGATCAGGGTGCTTGCTCCCCTTCCTCGAATTAGATGGTGATAGACCCCTTTCCCTAGGCGATCTGCCGGCACCCTACGATGACCCTCCAACTAGCCCTTGCGCTCAACTAAAGGATCCCCGCAGAGGTAAGCCGTGTTCTTTTGGAAACCTTTTCGAAAATAGCGAAAATACGGGGAAATTTTTCATTTTTATTTCAAACCTTTGTAAAACATTTTATAAAAATTTGGTCAGCATTCCGTCTGTTTTTTCGGACTTTGCCACCCTGCAAATTATAAATTCAACACTTCTATAATCTCACAAAATAATTTCCCCAAATTACAGAGCCTCAGGCTCTCATTTTTATAAATCCACAAGCAACCACAAACATGCATACGATTTAGAAAGATATTTTAAATTGAATTCATAAGCCATGCATAATTAATTTCAAACCATTTCAGCAAAACAACCAAACTAAAATTTTAGAACACATTTCCAAAAGCTTTAAAAGTTTATACGTAGATTATTATATACATATCCCAAAAATTTATATATTTCCAAAAATAACAGCACAGTCTGCTCGACTCCTATAATCAGAATCCGGAGTTCTTGCCATTGAAGTGTCTATAGCTGTACCTGTGCTTGAGGAGGTTTTTATTTACAAAAATATAAAACATGGTGAACTTGATAGTCCAATGAGTGTCATATAATTTCCATTTAAAACTAACTTATCAAATATCCTCCCAAAAATCTTTTTAAAACATTTATGCATAATCAAATGCTATGATTGAACAATTGATAATTCTGATATTCATTATCGATTTAAAAACAATAGATATCAATCGAAATTAATAACATTCATGCCAAATAAATAAAATTTAAAGCCATAGGTGGCATGGTTTCCATTTCTATCAAAACATTTTAATAGTGGTGGCAATAATAACTTTCAAAGAATTTATAAATACAAATAGGCCAACCATTAATAATTTGCATCTCATGGTACCCTAAGAGTTTAGCGGAATTTTGCATCGCTCAGGCCATCACGGAATTCCACATCGATCAGGCCATCTATCCAGTTTTTACATAACGGAATTCCACATCGTTATAGAGCGGAATTTTACATTGCTCGGGTGGAAGCTAGCTAATAATATACCTCTTACGTGCATTGAGCTATTCACAAGACTAAACAGACACAATCCCACCCGTTGTTAGTGACAGACTCTCCCAACACAGCCAATGCACGCTTAAGGTACTTAACCAAGATTGGAGATATATAACATACAATCAGGTGTACCATAGCAACATAATAATTTGGCATGCATTTAAAATCAATCATAGTGAAAACATTTTTATAAAAACACCCACTTGGTCTTAAAACTTCTTATATGGAAACTCAGGGACCGTGCCGTGCTCCGCTGGCTTCCGCCTCGCCTACACATCATATATATACATAAATTTACATTCGCGTCAACTTCTGGAAATACGAAATAACTAAAATTACATAATCACCCTTAAGTGACCTGTTTTACTCATAAACTTCCGTATTTCGTTCCTTTATCGATTCTAAGGTTCCGAACTCAGTTTTCTTCGTTTGGAACCTATGTACTATCACTTAGGGTCGTTCTGGCACTAACAAAATCGCGTTCGGAGGTCCGAAATGAAAATTATCCGGTTCCGACTGCTTTTGGCCGAACCTATTCCCTAACCCAATCGGGTGATTTTTCTTGGTTTCCTAAGCTCCCAATAACCATTAATTCACTTAGATTTCAACTCATTTTTCACTCATAAACAACCAACAGACAATTCAGAACAAAACCCATTTCGAATCAACTAAAGTACCAACAAAATCGTCAACGTCAAGCTTAAATAACTCACCCATTTCCTCTTCGCGTTGACTTCGTTTTGAGGTTGATTTTGGGGTGATTTTGGACTGATTTTCTCCCTCCTTTTTCTTCTCCGCACGGCCTCCTTTTTCCTCACCTGAATCTCTTTTCACGTTACTGTTTCGGGTCGCGTGGATTGGGCGAGTTAGCGCGTGGGTTCTGCAGGCGATTGAATGATAGCTTATCGCCGTATTCTTCCACGTCGATCAGTCCTTGTTTGCCGACGGTTTCTGTGTCGTTCTGTTGTGGATCTGCTCGGCTTCGGTTTGGGTTCGCGGTGGGCTTCCTTGGCAAGCTTCTCGGCTGATCAGTAGGAGGTGGACGGCGGCGGCTTCGCAGCAGCTTCTTCATTCTTCTTCTTCTTCTTTCTTCTTCTCTTATTTTCTCTTTTTCTTTTCTTCTTTCTCTCTCGGTCAGCGACCATCTTTGTCTAATTTTAATTTTTGTGATACAATTTTTGCTTCATGCTTTCCTCCCCAATCAATTCTAAAAATAACGGTCACATCTTGAGAAAATATCGGTCTCCCCCTTAACTTTTAACTAAATTTTACTTTGACCACAAATATTAAAACTTATCTTCAATTTAGTCCCTTGTCACATTAAATAATTACTCGATTTCATTTATCATTTTATCTTTCCGTTTATTCTCCAATTTGGTTTAAATAAATCTCTAAAGTTCCTTTACAACCTTAGGGACTTTCATTGACTTTTTAGGATCTCAATTCATTACCTAGGGACTATCACTGGGAAGACCATAAATAAGGAATCGAGGGTTTACAGATGGGCCGGACATAAATAATGTTCTGTGAAGTCACTTGTATTGCATGTTTGGATTAAATTAAAATCTGGTGTATGAATGTAAATGGAATGATTTTAAGAAAAATTTTATGTATATATATAATGTAAATAGTAAGATTATGTGTAAAGGTTTTTGATTTTGTATATGAACGTGTGTTTCTAAAGTTGGAAATGATTTATTGAATTAGTTCTATTGTGGTTAGGAATTGGTTTTGAGATGGACCAAAGGTTTAAAATGGTAGTGGAGATTAATGATTGAAATTTTGAAAAGCTAGTAAATTATTTAAGATGATTTGCAAGATTTGAAAATGTTGAAAAACAGCTGTTGGGCTGTCAAAATTTTTAGAAAACCTAAATGATGGAAAAAGAGAATTCGATGGTTATAATTTATAAGTTTATGAAAAGATTTAAGTTTCAGGGCTTGCTCCACGGAATCTCTTTTAGGTCTTGCTACTTAGAGTCCAGAAGGGTTCCGTGGGGTGCCCGATGGGTATTTGTGACGGGACCTGACAGGACCCAATCCGAATCTTACTATACTTACATCCGGAAGGTCCTGCCTGGCACCCCAACGAAATCCTCCTAACCTTACGAATTTTGCTAAAAGGAATCCGTGAAGTGAACCCTTAAAATCTTTTCTTACTTAAGAAACTTAGAATGAGTTGGATTTTTTTTTTTTTTCAAATGACAAATTCGACAGCATAACGGCTGCGTTTTTAACATTCCCAAAATACCTGCATGGGAAAAATACACTTCTATATACCTCTATTTTTCCAACCCAACTTCTTCCACAACCATACATTTCAAATCATAAATTCATTTCGTAAAAATCAAAAGCATGAAATCGTAATTCAAATACTTTGTACTTTATGCAATGATTTAAAACTAAGAATTTCATGTCATAAATAATTCTGGACCACTCATACATAACCTAAAATATATATATATATATATGCACACAATTCTTTTCAGATACAAAATATGCAACGTATTTATGCATAAACACTGTCACGTCATTGCCCATTTACGCTTCTGGAGGAGCCCTTCCATCTCAGTCACCCACATCCGTACCTGAGGAGGTTTTTAACATAAAAACAGAAAATAATGAGCTATGGAAGCTCAGTGAGTGCTTAATTTCTTTTTAACTTAACACGTTATATTTCTTAAAAATACCTCCTTAAAAATCTTTTCTTAAATGCAGTTATATTTCTTAAAATTTCTTATAAGTTCAAAGCGTACTTAAAACTTCTCATAAATTTTATGAGTGCAAATCCATAAAATACATATATACATTAAATCCCACATAAAACTTATAAAATTATAAAACCCCTAAGAGCCTTAAAATGCATATAAAACTTACATACATATAAAAACTCCATATAATTTAAAATTTTTAAAACGTAAATGTTTATTCACATCGTAAAACATACGTACAAATACCATAAATGCATAAGCTCACAAAATTCACATAAACCGTATAAATTAAATATCATTTTGAACTTATACATATATAAAACTTCGTATATACATAACACTTAACTTAACTTAGAACTTATAAAATCCAAACCTTATTTAAGATATAAATCATACATATGGAAATTTCAACTCATACATGCATAAAATTCGTATAAAGCTTATAGAGTTGAATCTCATTTGAACTTCCCCTTTTCTTAAACGTTTCTCGAAACTTAGCTTCATTTGATAGTAAAATATACTTAAAACATATTAAACATTTTCCTTTGTTTCAATACGTAAAATATTTCTTAATTTTTCAAAAAGCACCATTTATACCCCATAATACTTACAACCACGCGGAAGCTGTAATAACGCTAACCGACGTGGAGTCACGTGGTGCTTTTATCAAACACCAACCGTGACACTTACTTACTTACAAAGACATCCCGTGATTTTGTGTAGAATGTTACATCGCTAACCATAATCACAAGATAATATCCCACAAAAGTAGAGGCGACACGACAGACTTAAATCCCTCCTGAGTTAGTGACGCATCCCCCCTGGACTTGCCATACTAATGTGGGATATACCGGCCGGGTCTAAAACTTACTTATAAAGGTGGGTATACTTATGACCTTTGAAAACTTACTTTATTTTCTTACTTAGTGCAAAAGCACAAAAATCACTTATTGGGGTGTAATAAGCATAAGATCTTAATTCAGAGTGCATAAAGCATAAATTTTTTTTTTTCTAAGTGCAAGAGCACAAAATGGCTTATCCTTTAAAATCCATAAATCTCATTTGTTTTGTTTGCATAATCATAAAACGCAACTTATTGGCCAAAACTTAAGACATAGTCTTTAAATTTCATTTTATAAATAAAACTTACATTTAAGAAATCATAATTGTCCTTACAAAATCATAAAACGTAACTCATTCAATAATCAATCGTAAAACTTAAATTTCACTTTAATATAAAACTCATATTTACGAAATCATAAAAATTAAACTTTTCCGTAAAAGAAACGATATTAATAATAATGCTCATTTTTAATACTTAAAATGACAAATACATCATAGAATATTTAAACACTTACAATAATAATAAACTTATATACGAAATCACTTAAAGATTCACAATAGAAATCTTCCTTAACACTTTTCAAATTTCATTTTCCTTTGAACAACCATAAGATATAATTTCAATTGCTGAAAGAAATACATACTTATGAAATCGTAATACATAAAATTATCATACAAAACATCATCTTAAGCAAAATACTCACCATATTTCCCTTAAAACATTTCAATTACTTAAAAACTTTCTTAATTCAATCAAAAGCAATTTTAAACAATGTAAAGCACTCACCTTGGTTCAAGTTTCCTTAAATGGCTCCAATAGCCTTCTCCGTTTCCGCTTCCTTCCTTTTCACCTTGATTATGCTTGATCTTGCTTTCAAACTTGTTTTCCTAGCTTAGGGAAGCTTGATCACTCGATTGGAGGCTTAAAAATTGGTTGAGACAACATGAGCCTTCTTCCTCTATGCATGGCCGAATGTTCTCCTCCCACTTCTCTCAACTCTCGGTTTTCTTCTTCCATTTGGTCTGTTTGGCGAGAAAAATGAAACACAATGACTAAGTCAATGAATTTATAATAACCTTCTTTGAAATGACCATTATATCCTTTAATTAATTGCTTTTTGATCCTTAATTATTGCTTATTCCACTTTGGCCCAAGTCATGTAAACTTATCTCCATTTGACCCTTACTTCACTTTCTCTTAATCCCACTTTGACCCTAAGCAGGAAAACTTATTTCATTTTAGTCCCTTGTCATACTTACTATTCACTTAATACCATTTATAATTCATTCCGAAATAAATTCCAAATTAATTCTATGATCACTCATTCATCAAATTGACTTTACAATACTCTAATTACATCTCTTAGGACTCAATCCATGGCTTCGAAAAAAGTTCAAACGGAGTTTAGGTCAACATTATTCACAATCCTGTCCATAAGGGCGTTTTCATTGGGTAACTTCCGGAACCTTCAGAAACTACCCAAACGGACTCATTTTTACTCCGTTTTAGTTTCATTATACTCTAATACCTATTCTAAAACTTGTGATTCACTTAGTCCATTTTCCAAAAAAAAATCACTATTCATCCAAAAATACTATTCATTCGAAAATACTATTCATCCGGTAACACCATTTATCCGGATATATTAGTCATCTGAAAATACTATTCATCTGAAAGTACTATTTGTCCGTAAATACTATTTCTCTGGAAATATTATTTATGAAATTTGGGTGTTATAGGACCCGTCCCGAATTTTCCCTTTACGGAGCCTAAGTACCCGCCGAGCACCCCACGGAACCCTTCTGGACTCTAACTAGTAAGACCTAAAAGAGATTCTGTGGAGTAAGCTCTGAAACTTAAATCCTTTCATAAACTTATAAATTATAACAATAAAATTCTCTTTTTCCATAATTTAGGTTTTCCTAAAAATTTTGATAGCAAAACTACTGTTTTTCAACATTTTCAAATCTTGGAAATCACCTGAAATAATTCACCAGCACTTTAAAATTTCAATCATTAATCTCCACTACCATTTTGGACCTTCGGTCCATCTCAAAATCAATTCCTAACCATAATAGAACTAATTCAATAAAATCATTTTCAACTTTAGAAACACGCGTTCACGTACAAGAATCAAAAACCTAAACACGCGTTCACGTACAAGAATCAAAAACCTTTACAGGTAATCTTATTATTTACATTGTACATATACATAAAATTTTCCTTAAAATCATTCCATTTACATTCATACGCCAAATTTCAATTTAATCCAGACATGCAATACATGCGACTTCACGTAACATTATTTATGTCCGACCAATCTAATCCAAGGAAAGGAAGCAAGCACCCTGATCACTGATCCCTGCACCGGGGAGGATTTTAAAACAGAAAATCACATAAGGGTAAGCTAAAAGAGCTCAATGAGTGTTAAGGTTTTTTCTATTTAAAGGGTTTCTTTTAGAAAATATACCTCACGAAAACCTTTTAAAAGAAATTTTCATTTCTTAAACGTTTTGTAATCGAAACATAAACTTTAACCATTTCATAAGCAAACTTTGAAATTTAAATTCATGCATAAAAATCATGATAGTTTTCAATTCTTGCATAAACTTGTAATAAAATGCCAAAATAATTCATAACATTTGTAAATCATCTACCATTTAAAAACATTTCCATGTATTGCTGAAACTCTACCAATGGAACCCATAGAGCATCATAACATGACCACGTGTCTTGGGCGGGACAAACCACCATCCCCAGTTGAAATGGTCACCGGTATTGGGCGGGACGAACCACCATCCCCAACATATCATGGTCACGCGTACTGGGCAGACGAATCATCATCCCCAGCTGGCTATAGCCTCACGTGATAACATCCATGTCCATGAGATATCTCACAACCACGCAGCGGAATTAATCCATAGTGCATACATGAAGTGAGATAATACCTCACACGTATAGAGGGCGACATGACTCGATTGACAGACTAAATGTAAACTCTCATTCACATACATGACTAGATAGGTAGAAGTAACCAAGTTAAGTCGAGAGCATAGAGTGAGCTAAGCAAATCTTTTAAGAGTTCAATAAAGAGATGAAGGAGATTAAGAAACAAGTGATTAATACCAAATTCAAGTCTTTAAATTGTGTAGAGAACTTGATAAAAGTCATGGAATATGATTTTAGAACAAGTTCCAAGAAGGGGCATTTTAGTCATTTCCATTGGAGTTAGGTAGAATAAAGAAATTTTTCAAAGAAGCATTAAGGACCAATTTATAAAGGACCAAGAGTTTTAATGGTCAAGTGAGATTTTAAAAAGTTTGGGGCATTAGATTAAAATGAAAATTGGTCAAACAAGTCAAGGGAAGCTTTGTATATAAAAAGGAAGACTTGGTCAATTTTTTTCATTTCATTCACGCCACAAACACAAAGCAAAGTGAGAGACCAAAGAGAAAAGAGAGAAAACGTGAAAAAAAGGAGAAGATTCGGCCAAAGTGAGGGATAAGTGATCAAGGTTGGTTTCAATCAAATTTTGAGCTTCTAATCAATCAATCAAGCTGCTCTAAGATAGAACAACAAGCTTGGAGCAAAATCTAAGCTAAATAAGGTTAGTTTCTCATCTTTTGAAGTCATTTTTTATAGTTAAAAGTAATGATTTTATTGGTTATTTTGATGATGTTTGAGTGGGTTTTGGTGGGAGGTTTTTACCTATGTTAAGAGATAATTTATTTGAGACTTGAAAGCATGTGAAAGATGGCATGTAAACCTACTAAAATTGATGAGCTAGGGTTGGCATGGGACAAATTTATAGAAATGTTAGAATTGCATTGGAAGCAATTCCATTGTAATGCATTGTAAAGTACCTAGGAAAGGCATATTGAGTTGTCATCGAAAACCACTTCTTTTATGGGTTCTATTGACTTGTATGGATAGGTTTGAGCATGTATAACACTAGGAAAGGGAGAGTTAAGTTTTAGAATGAAATGGGTGAAAAAGCCCCTTAAAAAGTGATCGTAAAGTGGTGTTTTTGGCCCAAACACCTATCAAATGATATCGGAATTCGATTAAATTTTTCGGGTGACCACATTGAGAGATAAGAAGAGTGTGGGAGAAAGAATTGGAGCAAAAGCATGCACGGTTTGGGCTATGCATTGCATTCGGGTTGGAGAGGTAAAAAACAACCATTTTGAGTTTTAAGCTTCAAATTATGATAGGAAGCATGTGGGGACAGCCCTTGGGGTATATAAGAAGGATTCGTGCAAAGAAATTGGGAATTTGAAGCATGGATCAAAGAGAAATTGAAAGGAGAAGCTACTAGTGTAGAGAGAATTTTATAGAGTTAGTGTAGTTAGGTGCATTTTAGTGCATCTTTGTATTGGATATTGAGCACATTCTAAGTGTGTTTATCATGTGTAGGTGTGGAGCATCCAACCGGATCACGAGAGGGCTTTTGAAGCTCATCCGAGTTAAGCCCAAGTTTAAGGTGAGTGCACTTTTAAAGAGTTTTCTAAAGTGATTTTATGTTTTTGCATTGATAAGCTAGATTTTATGCTTTTGCATGTATAAGTTCTTGTATTTAAATGCATGTATTGTATTTGTAATGTGAACAAAATGAGTCCAAGGACTCAAATTTAAAGCTTTCAAGTTAAAGCTTTTATGTTTGTGCACCAAGTATAAAGATTTGTATGACATGGTATTAGAGAAAAATAAAGTTTTCAAAGGCCATAAGTACCCACCAGTTTATCGAGTTCAGACCCGTACGGTATATCCCACTTAGTGAGGCAAGGGTTGGGGGAAACGAGTCACTAACTGTGTGGTTAGAGTTATAAGTGAGTGTGTCGCCCCTACTTTGTGGGATATGGTCTCGTACTACGGTTAGCGATGCAGAATTCCGCACGTAGTTGCTGAGAGGTCTCAAAGAGTTGGTTGCGGTGGATGTCAGATACATCGCCTTGTGACCTACCACACCTGCGACCTTAGCTAAGTCGCCGTGTGGTCAAGAGATTAGAGTTGCGAATGGTGCTTTTATAAAGTTCAGTTATTTTTAAGCATGTTCAGATTTTATGTTTTATAAGTTTATTATAAGTTGTTTATATCAATGCTATGCAATTGAATGAGATTTATGCTTTAAATGTTTTAAGAAATAGAAACTTTTATTAAAGTTTTCTAAGAAGGAAGTTTTCAGAAAGCAAAGTTAAGTTTATAAACTATTGCACTCACTGAGCTTTATAGCTCACTCTTCAAGTTGTTTTTAAAACCTCCTCAGGTACTCGTGTGGGTGAAGACTAGTGAAGCCTCCCTCCTCCGTATTCAAGTGGGTGCAAGTGTTGGCATTTGCTTCTTGAAGAATGTAATAAGCATATTTTGGGTCTTTTGTATTTTGCATAAGTTTGTACATTTTGTATAAAAAGAGTGACATCTTTTGAGTTATGTAAAAGTGCACCATTTTGTGCTTGTAAAATCAAGCTTGCTAGATTTAAAAGTGCATGTTTATATCTTGTCTTTAAAGGTTTCAAATTTTTGTGTTTATGTTGATAAACTGGATTGCGAGAAGTTGGGTTGGATTGTGAATATAGTTTGAAGTGTCCAAATTGATTTTCAGGTTTTTGGTTTATCCAAATTGCAGCCGTTATGCTGCCGATTTTGAGTTTTAAAAATGACCAAATGAATAGTGTCAAACCAACCCAAACCATTTTAACTTTAAAGTTTAAAAGATTAAGCTTCCGCTAAAGTTAAGTTTCAAGTTAAGAGGGTTCGCTTCTCGAATGCCTTCTTCCCCATCAAGATGGGCTTAGAGAGATTTGTTAGAGTGCCCAGGCGTACCCTTCGGATAGGAGCCTAGTGGCGTTCGGGATGGGGCTTCTCACTAAATTACCCGATGTTAGTGACATGCCCTCCCAACACTTGCTATACACGCAGGGGTATTTCGACTGGGTCTAATCATTCATTCATTTCATTTCATTTCATATCCGTCAATTCCATAGTATAAACATGGGGTATTCCATTTATGTTTGAAAACTACATTTTCATGTCATTCGTGATTCAATTTCTCTTTTTTTTTTTTTTATTCAACAATTATGATCACGTACAAGCATCAGTTTGAATGACATTAAACTTAACTTCATATTTTCATAATTTCATACATAAAATTTGTCATGTTCAAGCATGTACATAATATGTGCACATACTAGTATTTCCATAAAACCATATCATATTCTAAAATCATTTGATACTGATTGAAAATAATTAAGACACATCAAAAATCAAATCAACATTTAAAAAAATCAATTCAAACACACATACACCCCATTCTAGTCAAAAATCATCATCATGCATTACAATCCATTCTTTTCATTTTCTTTTCATAATTCAACTTAAAATCATATGAAATCTCATGTAATTTCATCAAACATCAAAAATCAATCCAATTACACCACATTTTTCCATTAGGTCGTACACTATACAACACACCCACACAATCATTTTCTTTTATTTCTAATTGCACCAATCAACTTAATTTTGTGCCAAAACATAATATAACCATATTACACATTAAAATAAACTCAAGCTCATGCACAAACATAACTTGACCATACACTAACTTACATTTTCAACCATCCATACTCTTGATTTTTCTTTCAATAAATCATCTCTAACTCATATAAAACCTCTTATAAATTCATCTATACATTAAAAATATTTCAGTTGCACCATGTTCTCCATTTTGATCACATACTAGTATATCACACCATCAATAAATTCTCTTCATTTCAAGCTCAAAAATCATATTCAAATGCATCATTTAAACATCAATTAATCAACTAAAGCCTTAAAATTACAATCCATTAAATTTCATAGCATTATGGTATAAAGTCTTAAACTTACCTTACTAATTTTCCTTGATCACAACTCCTTGAAGCTCTCTTTGCTTTCTAATCTCAATTTGAAGTTAATCAACTCTAAATATACCATCAATTTCATCGATAACTTAATTGATCATAAATTCTTAAAAACCCATCAAACTAACCATAAAGTTAACTCACTTACCAACAACTTCTCTTCACTTTTTCCATGGCTATTTCTTGATGAAAACAAGGAGAAGAGATTAATGGAGACACCTTGGAACCTCCTCCTCTTCCTCTTTTTCTTCTTCTTTCTTCTTCTTCTTTCTTTTTCCTTACTTTTCTCACGATTTTGCTTCCTCTCATGGCTGCTCCAAATTTCTACTTCCTTTGGCCGAATGTCACTTGTTCTCCATCCATTCATGTCCTTACTTTATATATTAACTATCCAATTTACCATTTTGTCATTACTTTTGCCTAGAATTATCAAATTGCCATCTATTAGAAATTTTACAAGTGTCCTCATCCTTATCTTTTTGCCAAGTGTCACATTTCTATGGGTTGCTTGTTTGACTTGTCTTCCTTTAATAATTTATTCTTATCTCTTTCAATTCGAGCTTTCCATAACGCTCGGATTCAATTTTTCTGGTACTTTTTCGAAATTCTAGCAAAATTCTCCGAAGTCTACATTTGGACTACATACATACTCCAGGTGACAAGACTTAACCCGAATCTTACAATACTTACATCCAGAGGGCCCTGCCTGACACTCCAACGGATCCCTCCTAACTCTACTTATCTTTTCTTACTTAGAAATATTAGAATGAGTTGGATTTTTTATTTTTTTTTGAAAAATTCGACAGCATAACAGCTACGTTTTAACTTAACCAAAATAACCTGCAAGGGAAAAATACACTTCCATATGCTTTTGTTTTTCCAACCCAACTTCTTTTCACAACATACTTTTAATAGCATACACCAAAATTTCCATTTTATTAAAAATAGAAACATGAGGTTATAAACCAAAACATTTGTAATTTCATGCAATTATTTGAAAACCATAAATTTCGTCCCATAAATAAATTTAGATCACTCTTTTACATGTTAAACATACGTTTACATAGAATTTCTTTAAAATACAAATATATGAAAAATGAACTGTGTAGAAACATTGTCGTATCATTTCCCACTTATTCTTCTGGAGGAGCCCTCTCATCCCGGTCACCCACATCCGTGCCTGAGGAGGTTTTTAACATAAAAACATAAAATAATAAGCTATGGAAGCTTACTGAGTACATGTATTTTTTTTTTACTTAAATTATTTTATTTCATAAAAATACCTCCTTAAAAAAAAAATCTTTTCAAAATGCATTTGTATTTCTTAAGTTTTCTCATAAATCTCAAAGCTTATTTCATTGTAAAGTGTGAGTGTTAAATCCTTAAAATATATACGTATATAAAATCTCATACATAGCTTAAAAAACTATAAAATCCGTAAGTGACATCAAAATATGGATAAAACTTATATATGCTTAAAACGTTATATATATAAACATTTCATTTAATTTAAAATTTAAAAATAAGTACAAATCTTATTTAAGTCACTAGACATACGTATGTAAACTACAACTTATATATATACTTAAAATTCATATATAGCTTATAAAAATGGAATAGTATTTGAACCTACACATCCATAAAGATTCATATAAAACTTGTAGCTTATAATTCATATAAAATTTAGATTTCCTCTCAATGCATAGCTTAAAATAGGAAATCCATAAACTTATATATATATATATATTCATACAACTTCATGGGAAACATATAAACTATAAAACATATAAAATTTCAATTCCATTTCCATACGTAGCTTTAAATGGAATTTCCATAAAGCTCATATATATTCATAAAACTCCGTAGAAAGCTTATGGATTATAAAATGCATAAGATGAATTTCTATTTCTTAAATTTTTTTTCTCAAAACTTAATTTCATTTAATCGTAAAACATAAAACATACTTAAAACATATTAAACATTTTCCTTTATTTTCAATACTTGAAATATTTACTTAATTTTTCGAAAAGCACCATTCATACCCTATAATACTTACAACCACGCAGAAGCCGTAATAACGCTAACCGTCGTGGAGTCACATGGCGCTTTTATCAAACACCAATCATGACACTTACTTACTTACAAAGACATCTCGTGGTTATGTGCGGAATATTACATCGCTAACCATAACACAAGATAATATCCCACAAAAGTAGAGGCAACATGACAGACTTTTGTAAGTAAATTCATTTTATTTTCTTACTTAGTGCAAAAACACAAAATCACTTATTAAAGTGCAATGAGAACAAAGTCTTAAATTCAAAATGCATAAAACATCAATCTCGTACTTCGAATTACATAAGACTTCAAATTTCCATTTTCTTAGTGCATAAAGCACAAAATATCTTTTTGATTCAATCATACATAAAATCTCATGCATACCTTTTTAAAATTTCGTATGGAACTTAAAATTTAAATAAATATATAAGTAGCCAATAACACTTCATATATAACACACACACACACACACACACACATATATATATATCAATGCCAAATACACATAAAGAATTGATAAAACTTTATCTTTGCTTAAACCTCTTATAAAACATACAAATTGCAAAACTTATAACTTAATAAACACTTAAATTCACTTATATTAAAGTTAAGAAAATTTGTTTTTCATTTCATAACATAAAACGTAGCTTCGCTTATAAAGTAGGGTTTAAAACTCAAATCAAGATCTTTATTTCTAGATAGGCTTATACTTATAAAATTAAAAACACTTACTTTCCATATGAAATATCATATAATTGACATGCTCATCTCAACACTAAGATGGTAAATACATTTTCAAAATACTTAGACTCTTAAAATAAGCATAACCTCATACATAAAATTTCTTTGACATTAAACATAGAAATTTTTCTTGTATCTTTTCAAATCAAGGTGTAGCACTCACCTTGGTTCAAGTTTCCTTAAGTGGGCTCCCATGGCATCCTTTGGTTCCGCTTCCTTCCTTTTTACCTACACATCACATATTCATTTAGAATAGGCTAAACTTAATCATCCAAAACTCATTACATAGCTTAGAACTCAATTAATTCACTTGAAAACTATTTTACCAACTTACTTCCCTATTCAGTTTCAACTTAATCGAAGCTTTTAATTCCAATTTCTTTACATGAACTTTACTTATATACACCTAGGAGCATTCCCATATGCCCGAAATAATTTTCTGGAGCTCGAAACGAAAAGTCAAATTTTTGGGACCCCTCTTGGGCGAGTACTATTCACAGCCCATTCTAGAGCTGCTCTTGACCTTATTTTTCCTCCATTCATCTCTCTAACTCGCATTTAGATCACTCGTAAAATAGTTTTGAAAAAGTCCAACAAACAGGTGGCGAAACCTAGGAAAAACTTCCTTTTTTCATCACTTTTTCAATGCCATTTTCACCATTTTCATTCTAAAATCTTAACTCTCATTTCCTTAATGCCATACATACTTAAACATACTTATTTAATACATGAAAACACATACATGGAGTGATATTTCATGATTTCCATCAATACCGTTCACCTAAAGCCATAAACTATAAGTTGTCCTAATTGATTCTCAACATATTCCTAAACTTAGCCTAGGTTTTCTTAGTATGAATTTAACATGGAATCATGCTTAATATCATCAAATGGCATTGGTTTTATACTTCCCTAATTATGGTCTTACATGGCCTAATACATAAACAATCCCTTTCATTCAATTTTTGCATTTTCTTCACTTAGACATTTCATCTAACATTTGGTGAGCATAAAATTTCTCTTAAAACCAATTCAACCAACTTAGTGTTTATTCCAACAAAACCCTAACACACCAAACCTAATGATTTCCACATGGTTTGTACTTACTTTTAATCTCATAAAACTCTACTACAATCATACATAAAAACCCCATAAAAATAACCAACCAAACCATCACACAAACATTACCACCAACATCATTAAAACAACCTTAAAAGTAATGGAACTTACCCATTTTTAGCTTTAATCTTGTTCCAAGTTTGTTTTTCTTGCTTAGGATGACTTGAATTCATGTTTTGGGAGATGAAAATTCCATGAGACAACTTGATCCACTTCATTCCATGCTTGGCCGAGACTTCTCCCTTCCTCCCTTTCCATTCTCGGTTTTCTACTTTGTTTTGTGAGTGTTTGTGTGTGTTGGCAAGAATTGAAAGAAAATTGACTAAGTCAACATATTTGTATTTTTAACAATTCCATAATGACCATCATATCCCTTAATTAATTATACTTTGGCCCTTGACTTTTGCTTATTCCACCTTGGTCCATCTCATGTAAACTCATTTCATTTTGATCCATAATTCACTTTCTCTTAATTCCACTTTGACCCAAATAGGAAAACTTATTTCATTTTAGTCCCTTGTCATACTTACTATTCACTTATGGCCATTTATAATTCAATCCCTTATATTTATTCATTTAATCTCCAGTTGAATTCAATTGATTTCTTAAAAATTTTCTACATCCATACGCACTTTTATGGATCACTTAGGATCTCAAAATATCCTTTAGGGACTATTATTAGGAAATCCATAAAATAGGATCGAGGGCTTACACCAGGTAGCCTTGGTGACTCTTAAAAGTCATTCTATGCCCCTTTTCGGCTCTCCCTAAAATCACTAAATCGTCTTCAGCGATTTTCGAATTGATTTCGTTTCAATCCGAATTTCTTTCGAAAGGGTCATTTGAGTTTCTAAATTACCTCTTGAGTATCTTAATACTCATTTAGATCTTTTTCAAAATTTTCTAAATCCAAAAATGTTTTTGAAATTATGGTCGGATTCAGAATTATCTCTATTTATCACTAAATAATTACAAAAATATTACATGGTTACCTAATCATTAAATTGATCATGTAATACTCTAATTGGGTGTCTTAACATTCAATTCCATGCTTTAAAAAATTTGAATGGAGTTTAGATTAACGACATCCACATTTCCGTCCGTAAGGGTATTTTCGTACAATAACCTTCGGAGCCTTTGAAAATTATTCAAACGGATACATTTTCACTCCGTTCCAGTTTCATTATACTCTATTACCCATTCCGGAACTTAGGATTCACTTAGTCCATTTTCTAGAAAAATCATTATTCATCCGAAAATATTATTCATCTGGCACCACCATTCATCCGGATATACTAGTCATCTGAAAATACTATTTATATGAAAATACTATTTCTCCGAAAATACTATTTCGTTCGGAGGTACTATTCCTTTGTAAGTATCATTCATGAAATTTCGGGTTGTACAATTCACCCCTCCTTATAAAAATTTTGTCCTCAAAATTTACAAACGATATCAACTAAAAATATCTCACTCTAAAGTCATTGCTTTTATTTACTCATTAATGACCATGGTGATTCTATTCTCGGTCAATCTCCAATTGGTATATATCTAAGATTGCATATTCAATACCACAATATCTCGCATCTAGCTATAAAGACTATCATTCGATACAACTCCTCAATAATCATTATTGTAGCTTTCTTGAATATTCTATAAATTTCTTCATAGACTATGCCAAAATCACAACAATTCACATCCAAAAAGATGACCATTAAATAAAATCTTTCAATTCGAATTCTCAACAATAGTCATGCTTGTGTAATTCTGAACAATCACGCTAACAACCATTCAGAATAATAATCATTTTCCTTTGACAGGACCCAATCCGAATCTTACTGTACTTACTTCCAGAGGACTCTGCCTGACACCCCAACGGATCCCTCCTAACCCTACTTAATTGGCTAAGGGGATCTCGCGGAGCGAACCTTTAAATATTTTCTTACTTATAAAACTAGAATGGGTTGGATTTTTTTATTTTTTATTTTTTTCAATTGGAATATTCGACAGCATAACGACTGCGTTTTTAACATTCCCAAACACTTCCATAAGGTAAAAATACACTTCCATAAACTTTTATTTTTCCAACCCAACTTCTTCCACAAACATACTTATAATGGCATAAATCGAGTTTCCATTTCGATAATAATCAAAAACATAAAATCATAAATCATATACTTTGCAACTTAGGAAAATGTCTTTGAAAGTGATTAAAACTTTCAAATTCATGCATAATTAATTCACCACTCATTTACGAATTAAACATATATTTACAAATGATTTATTTCACATACAAAATATGAAAATGTATTAACACAAAAGCGATGTCATGTTCTTGCCCGTCTACTCTTCTGGAGGAGTTTTCTAATCTCGGTCACCCACTTCTGTACCTGAGGAGGTTTTTAACATAAAAATAGAAAATGATGAGCTATGGGAGCTCAGTGAGTGCTTAATTTCTTAAAGTGTGAGTGCTAAATTCATAAAATACTTTCGTACATAAAATCTCATACGTAGCTTATAAAATCATAAAATCCATAAGACATTAAAATGTACATAAAACTTATATATACACGTAAAAATCTTATATAACATAACATTCCTAAGCATAAGTTTTTATCTAACTCTCGAAGCATATTTATATGCGAAAATTATAATTACCTAAGTACCTAAAAATTCATATGGTCTTATAAATCGTATATCCATCTTGAACTCATTCGTACATAAAACTTCATATTTACATTAAATGACAAGACCCAAATTCAAACTTACCGTACTTACATCCGGAGGGCCCTGCCTGGCACCCCAACGGATCCCTCCTAACCTTACTTAATGGGCTAAGGGGAACTCGCGGAGCGAACCCTTAAACATTTTCTTACTTCGTAAAACATGAATGGGTTGGATTTTTTTTTTTGTCAATTGAAAAATTCGTCAGCATATCAGCTGCGTTTTCAACATTTCCAAAATACCTGCAAAGTAAAATACACTTCCAAATGGTTTCATTTTCCAACCCAACTTCTTCCACAACATACGTAAGATGGCTTAAATCAATTTTCCGTTTCGTCAGTAATCAAAAACATAAAATTATAAATCACATACTTTGCAACTTATGAAAATTTCTTTAAAAGTGATTAAAGCTTTTCGAATTCATGCATAATTAATTCACCACTCATTTACGACTTAAACATATATTTACAGATAATTTATTTCACATACAAAATATGAAAATGTATTAATATAAAAGCAATGTTGTGTTCTCGCCCGCCTATTCTTCGGGAGGAGTTTTTTGATCTCGCCCACCCACTTCCATACCTGAGGAGGTTTTTAACATAAAAATAGAAAATAATGAGCTATGGGAGCTCAGTGAGTGCTTAATTTCTTTTTGACTTAAATTATTTTGTTTCTTAAAATACCTCCTTAAAAAAAATCTTTTCCAAAATGCAGATATAATTCTTAAAACTTATCATAAATTTCAAATCTTATTTCTTGGTAAAGCAAGATTGTAAAATTCCATAAAGTACATAACCGCATAAACTTTACATGGAGCTTATAAAACCATAAAACTCATAAAAGTGTTTAAATGCAAAATAAGCGTATAAATTGAAAGACAATCTGAACTTATATATGCGTTATTGTCATAGAAAACTTATAAATTAAGAAACATATAAATAAATTTTAAATTTCTTAAACTTCCTCAACTTAAATATTTAATTTCAAAACATACGTAAGAACTTTAAATTAATATAAATATAAAATTTCTACATAACTTTTAATTTAAGAAAACATAAATCTTGTTTAGATTACCAAGTATATATATAAAAACTATAAGCTCATAATTGCTTAAAAATTGTATTAACTTAAAAATTAAATAGCAACTTAAACACACACACACACACACACACACACACATATATACTATTAAATAATTTTTTCCCCCCAAGTTAGTGACGCATCCCCCCTGGACTTGCTATACTATTGTGAGATATATCAGCCGGGTCTAAAACTTACTTATAATTGTGGGTATACTTATGGTATTTGAAAATCCATTTTATTTTCTTACTTAGTGCAAAAGCACAAAATATTATTTTATACTTAATCATACTTAAAACCTCATATATATATACATAAAACTTCTTATGGAACTTTGATTTTAATAAACACATAAAATAGCTTAATAAAACCTCATATGAACTTAGATTATAATAAACATATAAAAGAGCTTATTAAAACCTCATATATACATATTAATGCAAAATATACATAAAGAATCCATAAAAAAATTCATATTTGCATGAGCCTCATTTTATCATATAAATTGCAAACTTATAAATTAAGGAACACTTAAAATCACTTATAAGAAAATCAAAATTGCTTTTCTTTGCATAACGTAAAACTTGGCTTCATTTATAAAAAAGGGTTTAGAACGTAAACTTAATACTTGAATTTCATTTCATACAACCTCGTACTTATAAACCATAAATGATAACTTTGCATATGAAATGTCATACAATGAAAATATTCATTTTGACTTCTAAAATAACAATACGTTTACCAAAACACTTAACATTTAAAACAAACATAAATGCATATATAGAACTTCCTTAAACAATCACTTAGGAAATTTTCTTATAGTTTAATTTCTTAAAGAGCTTTATAAATTAATCATGACAATTTTTAAACGATATATATCACTTACAATAAAACACCTTCTTATAATTTCCAAATTCGATTGCAAATACTTTAAAATTAAGTGTAGCACTCACCCTAAATTCAATTCCCTTAAGTGAGCTCCAATAGTCTTCATTGGCTCCGCTTCCTTTCATTTTACCTACACATCACATAATTGCTTAAAACACACTCCTTTTAGCTTCACAAAACTTATCACATAACTTACAACTCAACCAATTTATGGAATCACTATTTTACCAACTTACTTCCCTATTCGGTTTTAACTTAATTGAAACTTTAAAATTCCGTTTTCTTTGCATAAATCCTACTCATTCTTACCTAGGAACAACCCCATGCACTCAAAACCATAATTCAAAACTTAGAACGAAAAGTGACCATTTTTAATACCCTTTGGCCGAATATGATGCAGCTCCTTACCTAGGGCTGCTCCACACATCCTTTTGACTCACATTTAGATCACTGGTAAAGCGGTTCTGAAAAATTCCAACTTTCGGGTGTCCAAACCTAAGAAAAACCTGTAAGCCCTTTAATGTAACTTTACGGATCTCCCCGGAAATAGTCCCTGAATAATTATTGAAGACTCTAAATGGTTCAGGGAAGCGCCTAAGGGTATAGGGAACCCTTAGAGATTGAATTAAACTCGATTGGAGATTAAACAGAAGGATAAAATAGTGAACAAAATCAAGAAATTATTTAATGTGGCAAGGAACTAAATTGAAGATAAGTTTTAATAGTTGTGGTCAAACTAGAATTAAGCTAAAAGTTAAAGGAAGAGACCGAAATTTTTAAGGAACGTGACCGTCATTTTTAGAATTGTTTGGGGAGAAAAACATGAAGCCAAAAGATGAAATTGAATCACAAAAGTAGAACCAGTGACAGTCAATGCAAGTCGAACTAGAAGAAGAGAAGAAGAGAAGAAGAAAAAGAAGAAGAGGAAGCTATCACCGCCGATCGAGTAGCTCCGACCAGCTCAACCCGACGCCGTGAAGCTCACCGAACCAGCAGCAGATCAGATCGTCGTCGAGCAGAAACGAAGACGCCAAGCCGAGTAAACCCGCAGCTAGTCCAGTCTGACGACGACGACAAGAATGAACTGCCGACGTTGATCGAGAAGCCATCACAACCAGCCGAACTCGACGCAACCAAGCTTGCTGACCAAGACAGACCGAAGCAAACCAAAAACGACAGGACCAAGATAGACACCAGATCGGAGCAGATCGACGGTCGATCAAGAGGGAGAGAGAGTGAGGGAAGAAGAAAGGAGAAGAAGGAGAAGAGATCGACGCAAACCAGACCAGAAACCGCCGCAAATCCAACTGCAACCTTACCGGAACAGTGCTGAAATGTGATCGAAGCTTAACTAGAACAGAGGCGGTAGATCGGAGAAGAAAAAGAGAGAATCCGGTCGATGAAGAGGAGCTCGCACGAAGGAAAAGAAGGAGAGAGGAGATTCAGCCCGAACCAGTCTATTTACGTATCCAAAACAACCTTGAATCAAGCTCAACGTGAAGAGGAAGAAGAGGATTTCGTGAGAAAGAAAAAGAGGTAAGTGTTCAAGTTTTCGAAAGTGTTTTCGTTGAAGATTTTGTTGACGATTGAGTTGATTTCAAAGCGTATTTCGTTATGATTCATTGTTGATTAATTTTGAGTAAAAATGAGTTGAGAAATTAGTAAGTTAATGCTCATTGGGAGCTTAGGGAACCAAGAAAAATAGTGAAAAGTTAAAGATAAATCAAATCGGCGCGATAAACTAGTTTGAAGGGCGATTCCGTAAATTGGCCCTTATGTCGTCCGTTGAGTGTTCGGACGACCCTAACAAGTCTAATTAGGAGTGTTGAAGCTATTAAAAGTGAAAGATTAAAATTTGAGACCAAAAATGGAGAGTTACGCGTAAAAAGGTCACTTAGGGGCGATTGTGTAATTTTGAGTTTTCAAAAGTTGACCCGAACGTAAATTTACGTTTCCATATGTTATGTAGGTGACGAGGGCGCTCGAGGATCGAGGCGAGAGGAGTAGGGGCTCCACACGCGCCATTTTCAGTCATCAGTTTTGTAAGTGAGTTTTATTTTAAAAAAAATATTTCAAGTTATTAAATTTAATTTGATAAGTGATTTCTTGAATTTATTCGAAATGCATTGATATGAGCATGAATTTAGAGCTTGAAATGATGCTATTTATGCTTTTGCGCTTACCAAAGATATTTTAGTGCTTAAGGCGTTCAGAAAATGAGTTTTAGTGCTTATTGCACTCATAAATCAGATTTTGGTGCTTACCCGACCGGTCTATCCCACATCAGTTGGTATAGTCCTGGGGAGGGATAAGTCACTAACCTGGGGGAATAAGTGTCTGAGTTTGTTAGTTGAGTCGCCATTACTGATGTGGGGTAGTGTTTCGCATGCTATGGTTAGCGCTGGGAAATTCTGCACATAGCCGCGAGATGTCTTAGAGCAGGCGAGCTATGGTTAGCGTTGGGAAATTCCGCACATAGCCATAAGACCCCAGATTTAGGGATACTATGGTAATTTTGAAAGATATCAAGAAACAATTTTAAAAAAAGAAAAGCAGATTTGAGAGAAAAGAAATTTTAAAATTATTATTCTAGTTATTTATGATTTTCAGTTACAAGTTTTGAATTAAAAACGTGCATGTGTTTATATATAAATTTCTTGTTTAAGTTGATGTTTAAAAGATTTAAGTTTGAAATGCTTTAGAAATAAAGAATAGTTTTCAAACGTTTTCAGAGGAGGAAGTTTAGAAAATCAGATTTTCAAAGAAAAGAAAAATTATCATTCACTGAGCTTCTAGCTCATTATTTTTCTTTTTATACAAAAACCTCCTCAGGTACTCTCAGTAGGTAGTCAAGTAGTAGCATTACCTCCAGTGGCCGAGCTAGTGCGACACATCATTTGAGCAGCTCATTTTGTTTCATTAGTTAAATTTTCATGTAAATCTCTTTTTAAAGTGTCTAAGTAATTTGAATTTGTAATTATTCGTTCATAACTGTTTTTAAATTGTTTTGATTTAAATGCGGTTTATTAAATTGTGTTTTGAATTTTATTAAGTTGATTTGAGAAGTAAATACATGTTTGAGGCCTATGGGCAATCAGAAGTTGGGTTGGTAATGGATTTAGTCAAAGTGTAATTTTTGTAAACAGGTTTTTTTTGGAATGTAAAAAATGCAACCGTTATACTGCCGAAATTTTCTTAGAAAAATGAGTTTATTGGAAAAAAAAAATTCTACGTGTTTTCAGTTTTTAAAGAAAACCAACCCAACGATGTTTTAGAAAGTATCAAAGAGTTTAGGGTTCGCTCCATGAGTTTCGCTTAGCCCGACGAGTCGGGTCTAAGAGGGATCCGTTAGGGTGCCCGGTGTGACCTACCGGATCAGAGTTAAAGATATCCAGGTGGAGTCATGTCAAAACTCCTTTTTTTCATTACTTTTTCAATACCATTTTCACCATTTTCATTCTAACTCTTTAATTCTTCTTTCCTTAATGTCATACATACTTAAACACACTCATTTAATGCATGAAAACACATACATGGGATGATATTCCATAACTCCCATCAATGCCCTTCACTTAATGGTTATAAAGGACAAGTTATCTAAATTGATTTCTAGCATTCTTATAAGCTTTTCATAGGTTTCCTTATCACATTTTCAACATAGAATCATACATAATAACATCAAATGGTTTGGGTTTCATACTTCGCTCATTATGGTCTTACATGAGAAATCACATATCAACTTTAATTCATTCAAATTTTGCATTTTTCTTCACTTAGGCATTTTAACAAATACTTGGTGGGCATAAAAATTCACTTAAAACCAATTCAAGCAACTTAATATTCATTCCAACAAAACCCTAACACACCAAACCTAATGATTTCCATATAGTTTATACTTAGATTTTGTCTCATAAAATTCAACTTAGATCACATATAAAAACCCATGTCAAAAACTCAACCAAATCATCACACAAACATCATTGAAACACTTTAAAAATCATAAAACTCACATTAGTTTGGCTTGGATTTTGCTCCAATCTTGTTTTCCTAGCTTAGGGAAGCTTGATCACTTGATTTGGATGTGAAAATTGGCTTGAACCAACCTTGATTCACCTTGTCTCCATGTATGGCCGAAATCACCCTTTTTTTTTCACCATTTCTCTTGTCTCTCGGCCTTAGTGTGTTTGTGTGTGTGTTTGGCGAGAATTGGAGTGAAAATTGACTAAGTCAACATTTTTATACTTTTAACAATTCCATAATGATCATTATGTCCCTTAATTAATTAAACTTTTGCCCTTAACTCCTACTTATTCCACCTTGGCCCATGTCATGTAACTTGTTTCATTTTAATCCATAATTCACTTTCTCTTAATCCCACTTTGACCCCAAGTAGGAAAAACTTATTTTATTTTAGTCCCTTGTCATACTTACTATTCACTTAATACCATTTATAATTCATTTCGAAATAAATTCCAAATTAATTCTATGATCACCCATTCATCAAATTGACTTTACAATACTCTAATTAGATCTCTTAGGACTCAATCCATAGCTTCGAAAAAAGTTCAAACGGAGTTTAGATCAACTGTATTTACAATCCTATCCATAAGGGCGTTTTCGTTGGGTAACTTTCAGAACCTTCAGAAACTACCCAAACAGACTCTTTTTTACTCCGTTTTAGTTTTATTGGATCATACTAATCATTCTAAATATTTTCGATTTTCCAGGGTCTGTCTCAAAATTTCACTATTTATCGGATACTATTCATCCGGAGACACTATTCACCTGAAAATATTACCATTCATCCGTAAATTCACTATAAATCATAAAATGAAAGTTTATGGTCCTACATAAAAACTCAATTTAACTTAGAACTTATAAAGTCCAAATCTTATTTAAGATATAAATCACACATATGGAAATTTCAACTCGTATTTGCATAAAATTCATACAAAGTTTATAAAATTGAATATCATTGGAACTTCCCCATACATAAAAAAAAAAATTCATATAGAACTTGTAGTTCATAAACATATAAAATTTAAATCAATTTCAATGCATAGCTTAAAATGAGGAATCCATAAAACTTAAATAAATTCATAAAACTTCACAGGAGCTTAGAAATTATAAAATGTATAAAATGAATTCCCCTTTTCTTAAACTTTTCTCAAAACTTAACTTCATTTGATAGTAAAACATACTTAAAACATATTAAACATTTTCCTTTGTTTTCAATGCTTAAAATACTTACTTAATTTTTGAAAAGCACCATTTGTATCCCATAATGCTTACAACCACGCGATAGCTATAATAACGTTAACCGACGTGGAGTCACGTCGCGCTTTTAACAAACACCAACCGTGACACTTACTTACTTACAAAGACATCATGTAGTTATGTGCGGAATATTACATCGCTAACCATAACACAAGATAATATCCCAGAAAAGTAGAGGCGACGCGACAGACTCAATTTTCCCTCCGAGTTAGTGACGCATCCCCCCCCAGGACTTACCATACTAATGTGAGATATATCCGCCAGGTCTAAACTTACTTATAGAGGTGGGTATACTTATGGCCTTTGAAAATTTATTTTATTTTCTTACTTAGTGTAAAAGCACAAAATATGGTTTTATACTTAATCATACTTAAAACCTCATGTATATACTTAAAGCTTCATACGAATGCTTAGACTTTCATGAACATATAAAAGGCTTAATGAAACTTCATAAAATCATATATATATATATATATATATATATATCAATTCAAAATATACATAAAGAGTCCATAAAATTTTCATATGTGCATGAGTCTCATATCAATCATACTAATTACAAAACTTGTAAATTAATAAGCTCTTAAAATCACTTATAGGGAATTCAAAATGATAGGACCCATTCCGAACCATACCATACTAGTATCCAAAGAGCCCTATCTGGCACCCCGACGGAATCCTCTCTAAACCCTTCCAATTGGCCTAAAAAGAATCTGTGGAGCGAACCCTTTAAAATATTTTCATATTCCAGATCTTTTAAAATGCAAAAATGGGTTTTTTTTTTTTTTTTTTGAAAATCTGATGGCATAACGGCTATAATTTTGACATTTCCCAAAATACCTGTGAAACAAAATACACTTCGACTGTTTTCATTATCCAACCCAACTTCTCTCACAAGCATATTTCAAAATTTTACTTCCATTTCATACCATAAATCATCAAGAAAACCATAATCATAATCATAATCACAAGGTAAAAACCGATTTCATATAAACAACTAACTTAGAAAATTAAACATGTTTCATGACTTAAATATATTTACAAAACCTTATGCACTTTATACACATCAAAACATAAATACAAATACTTAATATTAGTGCCACAAAATAAGTTACAAAAATATAACAAAAGTGGTGGCTTTTAACTTTTGATGTCATGCAAAATAGTCATGCAAAAAGATGCAGTTGTCGGATCTTCGCCCACCTATTTCAACGGAGAGTATCTTGTGCCTTGTTACTTGCGCTAGCACCTGAGGAGGTTTTTGAATAAAACAAGGAAAAAGTGAGCTTATTGAAGCTCAGTGAGTGCACGTAAGTTATAAACCAATATCTTATATAATAGGACCTAATCCGAAAGCCTCCACACGTACGTCCGAAGGGCCTTGCCTGGCACACCAATGGATCCCTCCTAACCCTACTTAATGGGCTAAAAGAAATTCACGAAACGTAAAACATTTTCTTACTTCGTAAAACTAGAATGGGTTGGATTTTTTTTTTTTTTTCAAATAGAAAATTCGATAGCATAACAGCTTCGTTTTTTAACTTAACCAAAATAACCTGCAAAGGAAAATACACTTTCATATACTTTTATTTTCCAACCCAACTTCTTTCGGCAACAAACATATAATTCAACATCACAAATCAAAATTTTTGTTTCATCAAAAGTAAAAACATAAAACCAAAATCAATTCAATTGCAACTCATGCAATGATTTAAAAACTAGAAACTTCATATCATAAATAAATCTAGACCACTCATATATATCTTAAAAATATATATATATATATATATACATATAATTTCTTTTGGACATAAAATATGCAATATATTTGTACAAAAACAATGTCGTGTCCTTGCTCACCTACTCTTTTGGAGGAGTCTTTTCGTCTCGGTCACTCACGTCATACTTGAGAAGGTTTTTAACATAAAAACAGAAAATGATAAGTTATGAGAGCTCAGTGAGTGCTTAATTTCTTTTTAACTTAAAAGGTTTCATTTCTTAAAATACCTCCTTAAAACGCTTTTCAAAATACTTTTCTGTTTCTTGAAGTTTCTCCTAAATTTCAAACTTATTTCATTGCAAATTATATGTAGAAAACTTATAAAAAGGCATGTGTACCTTAACTTCACATAGAGCTTATAAAACCATAATACTCATAAGAGTATCTAATTTCATATAAAGCTTATAATTTGGAAAGCAACGTGAACTTATATATATACATATAACTTTACATAAAACTTAAAAAAATTAACTTATTAGACTTTCTAAATTTAACTACTTGTATTAAAGCATACGCAACAAACTTTTTAAAACTTATGTATATATATAAAACTTCATATGGCTCACAACTTATAAAGAAAACTTAATACCTTTCTTCGATTTCAAAGCATACAAATGAAACTAACAATAGCTTAAAATTTAAATAACAAATTTTAAACGTATAGATACATAAAGCCGTATATCAAAATTTATAAAATGCATGGATTCATAAACTTCGTATAAAACATATTCCTTTCACTGCGTAATATGCATAGAGAACTTATAAAACTTATACTTATATAATTTCGTGTAAAACTTATAAATTGAAAATGTATGGAATGCCAAACACTTAAAAATCCACTTATGGTAAAATCAATAAAATATTTTTCTTTATTTTTGATATGTCAGATGCTTACTTTGTTTTTCAAAAAGCATCATTTGTACCATAATACTTACAACCACGTGGAAGCTGTAACAACGCTAACCGACGTGGAGTCACGTGACGCTTTTATTAGAAACCAATCGTGACACTTACTTACTTACTTACAAAGACATCCCATAGTTATGTGCGGAATGTTACATCGCTAACCATAACACTAGATCATATCTCACAAAAGTAGAGGTGGCATGGCAGACTTAAATCCCCCTTAAGTTAGTGACGCATCCCCCCTAGACTTGCCATACTATTGTGGGATATACCGGCCGGGTCTAAAACTTACTTATAAGGATGGGTATACTTATGGCCTTTAAAAACTTAATTTATTTTTCTTACTTAGTGCGGAAGCACAAAATATCATTTTATACTTAATCATACTCAAACCTCATATATATACATAAAACTTAATATGAAACTTTGATTTTAATAAACACATAAAATAGCTTAATAAAACCTCATATGAAACTTAGATTATAATAAACATATAAAAAGGCTTATTAAAACTTCATATATACGTATTAATGCAAAATATACATAAAAAATCCATAAAAAGTTCACATTTCCATGAGCCTTATAAAATCATATAAATTACAAACTTATAAATTAATGAACTCTTAAAATCACTTATAGGAAAATCAAAATTTCTTTTCTTTGCATAACATAAACTTGGCTTCATTTATAAAAAGGAGTTTAGAACTTAATCTTAATACTTGAATTTCATTTCATACAAACTCATACTTATAAACCATAAATAATAACTTTGCATGCGAAATGTCATAAAATGAAAATATTCATTTTGACTTTCAAAATAACAATACGTTTATAAAACGCTTAATATTTAAAACAAACATAAACGCATACATATAATTTCCTTAAATAATCAGTTATGAAATTTTCTTATAATTCAATTTCTTAAAGAGCTTTATAAATTTATCATGAATATTTTAAAACAATATATATCACTTACAATAAAACATCTTCTTATAATTTCCAAATTTGATTGCAATTGCTTTAAAATTAAGCGTAGCACTCACCTTAACTTTAAATTTCCTTAAGTAAGCTCCATTAGCCTTCATTGGTTCCGCTTCCTTCCGTTTTACCTACACATCACATAATTGCTTAAAACACACTCATTTTAGCTTCACAAAGCTTATCACATAACTTACAACTCAACTAATTCATGGAATCACTATTTTACCAACTTACTTCCCTATTCGTTTTCAACTTAATCGAGACTTTAAAATTCCATTTTTTTTTGCATAGACCTTACTTATATACACCTAGGAGCATCCCTATATGCCCAAAATAATTTTCTGGAGCCCAAAACGAAAAGTCAAAATTTTAGTACTCTATTTGGCCGAGAACTGTTCACAGCCCATTCTAGGCTGCTCTTGACCTCATTTTTGCTTCATTCATCTCCCTAACTTGCATTTAGATCATCCGTAAAACGGCTCTGAAAAATTCCAACAAACAGGTGTCCAAACCTAAGAAAAACCCCATTTTTTCATCACTTTTTCAATGTCATTTTCACCATTTTCGTTCTAAATCTTAATTCTTCTTTTCCTTAATGTCATACATACTCAAACATACTCATTTAATACATTAAAACATGCACATGAAGTGATATTATACAATACTCATCAATGCCCTTCACTTGAGGACATTAAAGACAATTTGCCTAAATGACGTTCTAACATTTCCATTAACTTATACTAGGTTTTCTCATCATAATTCTAACATGGAATCATGCTTAATAACAGCAAATAAACTTGGTTCCATACTTCCTTCAATATGCTCTTACATGGCCTATCACATAAACAATGCATTTCATTCAATATTTGCATTTTATTTCTTTCAAGCATTTTATCAAACACTTGGTGTGCAGCAAACTTTACTTAAAACCATTTCAATCAATTTAGTGTTTATTCCAACAAAACCCTAACCTATCAAGCATAATGGTTCCATGTGATTTACACTTACTTTTAAAGCTCTTAAACCAAACTTATAACATAAACAAAAACCCACTTAAATTTCCAACAAAATCAACAACAACAACATGATGAAAATGGATTCAAAAATGATAAACTAACCTTTGGTTTGGCTTGATCTTGTTCCAAGCTTGTTTTTCTTGCTTAAGATGGCTTGAATTCTTAGTTTGGAAGCTCAAAAATGGATCAAAGCACTTGTTTCCCTTGGATTTCATCATGGCCGAACACACCCCTCCTTCTATCACACGGTTTTGTGTTTGTGTGTGTGTGAGTGGCGTGAAAATGAGAAGGAATGGCCTAAAAAAATTGACTAACGGTTATATTTATACTTATGACAATTCTATAATGACCATTATGTCCCTTAAATAATTAAACTTTTGCCCTTAACTCCCACTTATTCCACCTTGGCCCATGTCATGTAAACTTGTTTCATTTTAATCCATAATTCACTTTCTCTTAATCCCACTTTCACCCCAAGTAAGAAAACTTATTTCATTTTAGTCCTTTGTCATATTTACTATTCATGTAATACCATTTACAATTTATTCCGAAATAAATTTCAAATTAATTCTATGATCACCCATTCATCAAATTGACTTTACAATACTCTAATTAGATCTCTTAGGACTCAATCCATAGCTTTGAAAAAAATTCAAATAGAGTTTAGGTCAACAGTATTCACAATCTTGTCCATAAAGGTGTTTTCGTCGGATAACTTTCAAAACCTTCAGAAACTACCCAAACAGACTCATTTTTACTCCGTTTCAATTTTATTGGGTTCTCCTAATCATTCTAATTATTTTCGATTTTCCAGGGTCCGTCTCAAAATTTCACTATTCATCGGGTACTATTCATTCGGAGGGACTATTCACCTAAAAATATTACTATTCATCCGTAAATAAGGTCGAGGACTTACATTATACGTTTGTAAAATACCTCCTTAATTAATAAAAAGGAAATTTATTCACTTAATTGCTCAAAGTAGAAATTCATAAAATTTTCATATCACACTTGATAAATTCATACACTTATCAACATAGAAATCAATATAGAAAACACATAAAACTTTCAATAAGATTTAGAAAGCATAAAAACTTATACAAAACTACAAACGATTATAAGGATTCCTTCCAATACAAGATTAAAATAGCATAAACATAATAAATTTTTCATGCTTATTGTTGTAGTTAGAAATGCACCAATGTTCCCTATAAACGTACAAACACGAAAACGTGGAGTCACGAGACGATTTAGTCACAAACATCATCTGTGACACTTTCAAAGACATCTCAACAACTACATGCGGAATGGTGCATCGCAAAACGTAGTGTAAGACAACATCTCACACACATATAAGCGACACAACGGACTCTAACCCCCCAAAGTTAGTGACGCGATCCCTCCCATACTTTGCCTTACACGTGTGGGACGTACCAGCCGAGTCTATATAACTTACAAGGGTGGATAGACAATTAGCCTTTGAAAATGTATTCATGCATATATAAATTTGTATCAAATACTTAAAATTGACAAACTTTATTTTTTTCCTTTGAATAATCATAAATCATAAATTCAATAACAACAAACTTAAGGTTTTTAAACTTCATTTAAAAATAGAAATCATGCTTATCAAACCACATAAACTAAGCTTTTCATACCAACACAATATCAATAACGATACTTATTTCAAATTCTTAAAATGGCAAGCAATTTATATAGTGGTAAAACATTGTAAACAACCATAACTTTGGTAAAATAGTTTTAGCACTCACCTTGGTTTCCAACCTTCCCTAATGGCTTCAACGGTCCTTTCTGGCTCCGCTAGCCTCTCCTTCACCTACACATGATAAGCACACTTAAAATGTGCTCAATAGACAATGCAAAGATGCACTAAGATGCATCTAACTATACTAACTCTATAAAATTCTCTCTATACTAGTAGCTTCTCCTTTCAATTTCTCTTTGATCCATGCTCCAAATTCCCAATTTCTTTGCATGAATCCTTCTTATATACACCAAGGAACGTTCCCATATGCTTCCCATCATAAATTGAAGCTTGTAACTCAAAATGGTCATTTTAGACCCCTAGAATTTGAATGTAATGCACAGCCCAAATGTGCATGCTTTTGCTCCAAGTCTTTCTCCCACACTCTTCTTATCTCCCAATGTATTCACCCGTAAACTTTCGTCGAATTCCGACATCGTTTGTATATCGAAACGTAAGAAAAACCTCACTTTTTCATCCGTTTTTAGGGGGCTTTTTAACATGTTACATCCTAAAAATTAATTCTTTCTTTCCTAGTGTTATACACACTCTAACCTACTTATACAATTCAATCAAATTCATGCATAATTAATTCACCACTTATTTATGACTTAAACATATATTTACAAATAATTTATTTCGCACACAAAATATGAAAATGTATTAATACAAAAGAAATGTCGTGTTCTTGCCCGTCTACTCTTCTGGAGGAGTTTTCGAACCTCGGTTACCCACTTCCATACCTGAGGAGGTTTTTAACATAAAAACATAAAATGATGAGCTATGGGAGCTCAGTGAGTGCTGATGTTTCTTTTAACTTAAAAGATTTGGTTTTATTAAAATATCTCCTTAAAACAATTTTCAAAATACGTTTCCATTTCTTAAAATTCTCATAAATTCCAAAACTTATCTCGTTGGATAGTGGGCATGCTTAATTTAATAAATACATAATTTCGTAAAATCTCATACATAATTTATAAAACCATAAAACCCATAAAGGCATCAAAATATATATATAAAACTCATATATGCATAAAATTTCCATATAACTTAAACATTTTCAAGCATAAATTTTTCTTGGCTTACAAAGTATGCTTATGAAAATTATAAACGCATACGTACATAAAATTCATATGAAACTCATAAATTGAATATAATATGAAATTATATATGCTTAAAACTTCATACATATATAAACTTCATTTAATTTAAGACTTAAAAATAAATATAAAGCTTATTTAAATTATTGGAAGTGCATAGGTAAAATACAACTTATATATATACTTAAAATTCATATAAAGCTTATAAAAATGGAATAATATTTGAACTTACACATCCATAAGATTCATATAAGACATATAGTTTATAAATCATATAAAATTTAGCTTTCCTTTCAGTGCATAGCTTAAAATAGGAAAGCCATAAACATATAAATATTCATACAACTTCATGGAAAACTTATAAATAATAAAACATATAAAATTTCAATTTCATTTCCATATGTAGCTTGACATGGAAATTCCATAAAGTTCATGTATATTCATAAGATTCCATAGAAAACTTAGGGATTATAAAATGCATAGAATGGATTTCCATTCCTTAAATTTTCTCAAAGCTTAATTTCATTTAATCGTAAAACATACTTAAAACATATTAAAATATTTTCCTTTGTTTTCAATACTTAAAATACTTACTTAATTTTTTGAAAAACACCATTCGTACCCCGTAATGCTTACAACCACGCGGAAGCTGTAATAACGCTAACCGACGTGGATTCACGTGGCGCTTTTATCAGACACCAATCGTGACACTTACTTACTTACAAAGACATCTCGTGATTTTGTGCAGAATGTTACATCGCTAACCATAATCACGAGATAATATCCCACAAAAGTAGAGGTGACACGACAGACTTAAATCCCCCTGAGTTAGTGACGTATCCCCCCTGGACTTGCCATACTAATGTGGGATATACCAATCGGGTCTGAAACTTACTGATAAGGGCGGGTATACTTATGGCCTTTGAAAATTCATTTTATTTTCTTACTTAGTGGAAAAGCACAAAATATTGTTTTATACTTAATCATACTTCAAGCCTCATATATATATATATATAAAACTTCATATGGAAAAATTAGATTTTAATAGACATATATAAAATAGCTTAATAAAGCTTCATATAAATCATATATATATATATCAATGCAAAATGTACATAAAAATCCATAAAAATAAATTTTCATATTTGCATATAAATCATACAATGTGCAAAACTTATAATTTACTAAACACTTAAAATGTCTTACAAGGACATAAAAAAATTTGATTTTCTTGGCCAATCATAAAACATAGCTTCATTTATAAAATAAAAGGCTTAAAACTTAAAACTTAATTTTCATTCCTCATCAAATTCATACTTATAAAATTATAATGACAACTTTACACATACAATGCCATAAAAGCAAAAATATTCATTTTGAATACTAAATAACAATACTTTTACAAATGGCTTAAAAACTTAAATTAATGCAACTTACATATAAGTTACCTTAACAATCACATAAGGAAAGTTTCTTAAAATCTTCAATTTCTTAAGGGACTTTATATATCCATCACAAATATTTCAAAACCATATATAACACTTAGAATAAAATATATATGCTTAAAATTTCCAATTCCAATTGCAAAAACTTTAAAATCAAGTGTAGCACTCACCTTAATTTAAATTTCTTTAAGTGGCTCCAATAGCTTTCTTCGGCTCCGTTTACTTCCCTTTCACCAACACATCATATTCTTGCTTAAAATAAGTTAAACTTAACTATACAAAACTCAATACATAGCTTAGAACTCAATCAATTCACTTAAAAACTATTTTACGAACTTACTTCCCTACTCAATTTCAACTTAACCGAAGCCTTAAATGTAAGCCCTCAATTTCATTTATGGTTTCCCTAGTATTAGCACTAAGAGATGTTTTAAGAGCTCCATTATTAGCCCCTCAAAACTTCCTTAAATGGTGAAGATTGATGTATTTATAGGTTGGAGAGTTGGGGCATGAAAATTGGGTTGGAATGTTCAAAATTGCATTTCTTTTCAGGTTTTTTCGCTCACCCGGCCGCTTGGTGGGGAGGAAGTGTGCAAGGAAGCGCACTTGGGGCAGTAGATGGCGCTCCCTTGGACGCCTAGAGGCTGCTGAGCGCGCAGGTAGGCGAGCTAGAGAAGTTCAGGCGCGCTGGCACACGCGCTGGGTGGCACGAAGGCGCGCAGGTCGTCGCCAGCACTGACCTTTGGTCATTAAAACGGTCATAACTTTCTCTACAGACCTCCGATTCACGAACCGTCAGTTGCTATGGAAACTAGACATCCGTAGCTTCAATTTGATAGGTTTTAGCTCACGTAAATCAAACAAATTACTGTACACGAGCTGTCACAAATCAACCCATCGTTTACGCCTGACCATTCTCGATTAGGTAGGGAACAAGAAGAAATTATTTAAGGGACAAGATGGTCATTATAGGATTGTCATAAGTATAAATACAACACTTGATCAATTTTTGAAGAGAATTCACGCCACTCACAAAGCAAACACAAAGAAATCAAAGGAAAGAAAAGAGAGAACGTGAGAAAGGTGTGTGTTGGTTCGGTCAAGGCTAGGAATTGATGATCAAGCTAGTTTCAATCACTTTTTGACATCCCAATCAATCAATCAAGCTTCCATAGGCTAGGAAATCAAACTTGAAGCAAGAAACAAAGCTAATCAATGTTAGTTACTTACTTTTAAGCTTGTTGTTGTGTTGGGTTGTGTTGGTTGTTTTTATGATGTTTGAGTTGGTTTGATGGGAGGTTTTTATCTATGTTGAGAGATGATTAATTTGGAGTTCGAAAGCATGTGTAGATGGCATAGAAACCTACTAAAATTGATGAGCTAGGGTTGGCATGAGATAGGTTTTGAGTTGGTTTTGGATTTGAAACTTATGGAATGAGATGTAGACTAAGTGTTTGACAAATTGTCTAAAAGAATCCACATCAAAAACTTGAAAGAAATGGACTTAGACTAAGTTAGTACTTGTAAGGCTTTATGGAGAGGTATGAGAATCCAATGAAATTGAGGTGTTTTAACTATGATTCCATATTGTTTAGGTGACCTATAATCCTATGAAAATGTTAGAATTGCATTGGAAGCAATTTCATTGTAATGCATTGTAAAGAACCTAGGAAAGGCATATTGAGTTGTCATCGAAAATCATTTCTTTTATATGTTGAAATGACTTGTATGGATAGGTTTGAGTATGTTTAACATTAGGAAAGAAAGAATTAAGTTTTAGAATGAAATGGGTGGAAAAGCCCCCTAAAAACGGATGAAAAAGTGAGGTTTTTCTTAACTTTTGATATCCAAACGATATCGTAATTCGACGAAATGTTACGGGTGACCACATTGGGAGATAAGAAGAGTGTGGGAGAAAGAATTGGAGCAAAAGCATGGACGGTTTGGGCTGTGCATTCAATTCGGCTTTGAGAGGTCTAAAACGGTCATTTTGGGTTCCAAGCTTCAATTTACGATGGGAAGCATATAGGAACGTCCCTTGGGGTATATATGAAGGATTCATGCAAAGAATTTGGGAATTTGGAGCATGGATCAAAGAGAAATTGAAAGGAGAAACTACTAGTGTAAAGAGAATTTTATAGAGTTAGTATAGTTAGGTGCATCTTAGTGCATCTTTGCATTGTCTATTGAGTACATTCTAAGTGTGTTTATCATGTGTAGGTGAAGACGAGGCTAGTGGAGCCGGAGAGGACCGTTGAAGCCATTAAGGGAAGTTTGAAAGCAAGGTGAGTGCAAAATGGTTTTAGCAAAAATGTATGTGTTTTGACATGTTTATGTATTTTCTAGTATGGTTATGATTTTATGATTTTATGATTTTAAACGGATGATTTCATGAATACTATGTTTTGTATGAAAGTTATCTTTTGTGTTCTTATAAGTGTGAAAACTACTTTGAAATGGAATTCGAAGTTTTCAGTATTGTTCGATAAACGGTTGATGCAAAAAAAAAAAAAAGATATATGTATAAATATGTTTTCAAAGGTCAATTGTTTACCCACCCTTGTAAGTTATGTAGATCTGGCCGGTACATCCCACATGTGTATGGCAATGTATGGGGGGGTATTGCGTCACTCACATTAGGGGAATAGAGTACGTCGTGTCGCTTTTACGTGTATGGGATGTTGTCTTACTCTACGCTTTGCGATGCACAATTCCGCACGTAGTTGTTGGGATGTCTTTGTAAGTGTCACGGATGGTGTTTATGGCCAAATCATCTCGTGACTCCACGTTCTCGTGGTTGTAAGTTTAAGGGGTAACATTGGTGCATTTAAAAATGCGAATGTAAGTTCGAAACTAAACTATTTTATATGATTATAATTATGGTTCGAAAGGAAGCCTTACAATTGAATTCAGTTTGAATGATATTATTGCTTATTAAGTTTATGAAAAGTTTTATGTATCCCTTATGTTGGGATTTGTATGATTTTATTATGTTAAGCATGAACTTCTATAAGATTTTAAGTGAAATGATTATGAAATGCAACTCTATTTTTAATGTTTTTAAGGAGGTATTTTACAAATGAATATGATATTGTTTTACAACTTACGCGCATTCACTGAGCTTCATTAAGCTCACTTTTTCCTATTTTATGTCAAAAACCTCCTCAGGTGCTTGCACGGGTGACGTGGCACAAGATACCCTCCGATTCATATAGGTGGGCGCCGACTTGACGAATGCTTCCCTTGTATAATCATTTTTCATACATATGAAAGTTGAAAAGCCACTTTTTTGATGTATTTTATGAGATGTTTTGAATGGCTTTTAAAATGAGATTTGTTACTCATATGTATATTAAGGCTTTGTAAATGTCAGTTAAGTTATGAAACATGTTTGTCTTCTTATGTAAATTGTTTATACGAAATTGGTTTTTATCTTGTGATTTATGGTTTATGGTTTTCTCAACTATTTTGTATGAAATTGGAAAATTAACCTTTGAAAGAAGTTGTGAAAGAAATTGGGTTGGATATTGAAAATAGTCAAAGTGTATTTTAACCTTACAGGTATTTGGAACCTTAAAAACACAGATGTTATATTGCCGAATTTTCATTTGAAAAGAAAAAAAAAAAACATGGATTCCTTTTAGGTCAATTGAAAGGGTTTAGGAGGATCCCGTCGGGGTGGCAGGTAGGGCCCTCCGGATATGAGTACGGTATGGTTCGGATTGGGTCCTGTCATTAAAATTCCGTGTTCTTTGCATGGACCTTACTTATATACCCCTAGGAGCATCCCCATATGCCCGAAATAATTTTCTGGAGCCCGAAACGAAAAGTCAAAATTTTTGTACCCCTTTAGGCTGAGAACTGTTCATAACCCATTTTAGGGCTGCTCTTGACCTCATTTTTGCTTCATTCATCTCCCTAACTCGCATTTAGATCACCCGTAAAACGGCTCTGAAAAATTCCAACAAACGGGTGTCCAAACCTAAGAAAAACCTCACTTTTTTCACCACTTTTTCAATAAAATTTTCACATTTTTCATTTTAAATCTTAATTCTGCTTTCCTTAATGTCATACATACTTAAATATGCTCATTTAATGCATGAAAACACATACATGTGGTGATATTTCATGATTTCCATCAATACCCTTCAACTAAAGCCATAAACTATAAATTGTCTTAATAGATTTTCTAACAATTTTATTAACTTGTCTTAGATTTCTCCATCAAATTTCCAACATGACATCTTACTTAATATCATCTAATAGCTTTGGTTTCATACTTCCCTTATCATAGTCTCACATGAGAAATCACATATCAAATTTAATTCATTCAAATTTTGCATTTTTCTTCAAATTTTGCATATTTAGTGCACACCAAGTATTTTAACAAATACTTGGTGTGCACTAAATTAACTTAAAAGCCAATTCAATCAACTTAGTAATCAGTCCAACAAAACCCTAACACATCAAACCTCATGATTTCCATATGGTTTACACTTAGATTTTGTCCCATAAAACTTCACTTAAATCATATATAAAAACCTCATCAAAAATCCAACCAAAACATCACACAAACATCATGAACAACATCATGGAAATAACTTCAAAATTCATAAAACTAACATTGGTTTTGCTTGATCTTGCTTCCAAACTTGTTTTCCTAGCTTAGGGAAGCTTGATCACTTGATTTGGATGTCAAAAATTGGTTGAACTCACTTGATCACTTCCTCCTCCTCTTTGGCCGAACCACACTTCTCTTCCTCTCTTTGCTCTCGGTTTTGGAGTGGTTTGCGAGTGTGTGACGTGAAATGGTGGAAGAAAATTGACTAAGTCTTGATATTTATACTTATAAACTTTCCATAATTATATTTTGGCCCTTAACTCTTGCTTATTCTACCTTGGCCCATTTCATGTAAACTTGTTTCATTTTGGTCCATATTTCACTTCCTTTTAATCCCACTTTGACCCCAAGTAGAGAAACATATTTCATTTTAGTCCCTTGTCATACTTACTATTCACTTAATACCATTTATAATTCATTCCTAAATAAATTCCAAATTAATTGTATGATCACTCATTCATCAAATTGACTTTACAATACTCTAATTAGATCCCTTAGGACTCAATCCATGGCTTCGAAAAAAATTCAAACGAAGTTTAGGTCAACAGTATTCACAATCCTGTCCATAAGGGCGTTTTCATCGGGTAACTTTCGGAACCTTCAAAAACTACCCATATGGACTCATTTTTACTCCATTTCAGTTTTATTGGATCCTGCTAATCATTTTAAATATTTTCGATTTTCCGGGGCTCGTCTCAAAATTTCACTATTCATTGGATACTATTCATCCAAAAATATTACTATTCATCCGTAAATAAGATCGAGGGCTTACACCCTAGGTTCATTTCCTTCTAGTTTCACATGTTGGTCCTTTGAGATATTTTGTCATACACTTAGTCTACATCTCAATCCATTGATTTCCAATCCAAAATCTACTTAAAATCTATCTCATGCCACACTAGTCCATCAATTTTAGTAGGTTTCCATGCCATATTTCACATGCTTTCAAGTCTCCAAAGAATCATCTTTTAACATAGATAAACCTCCCACCAAAACCAACTCAAACATCATCAAAATAACCAACACATACATCACAAAAACTAATCCAAAAATGAGCAAACTAACCTTGATTGGCTTGGGTCTTGTTCTAAGTTTGATTTCCTAGCTTAAGGAAGCTTGCTTGATTGATTAGAATGTGAAAATTGATGGAAACCAACCTTGATTACCACCCTCACCCTTTGGTCGAACCACCACCTCCTTTTGGTCTCTCTTTTCTCTTCTTATTTGATGTCTCAGTTTGGCTTTGTTTGAGTTTGGCGAGAATGGTCTCAAAATCCCACTAACTTTTGTTTATATATTTATAACAATTCCTATAATGACCATTATATCCTTTACTTAATTGGTTTTTGACACTTAACTTTTACTTATCCTATTTTGACCCTTAACTTATAAACTTCTTTCAATTTAGTCCATAGGTCATACTAACTTATGAGTTAATTGGTTTTTGACACTTAACTTTTACTTATCCTATTTTGACTCTTAACTTATAAACTTCTTTCAATTCAGTCCATAGGTCATACTAACTTATGAGTTCTGATTACAATGACCAATTTGCCCTTATACTTAACTAAGCTTCCAATGAGGTTTCACCAATCCCTATAGTTTTATGATACTTTCGTTTAATCCCCTAGGGTCTCAAAATATCTCTTAATAATTATTAACAATTTCACACATCACTTAGAAGTTGTTACTAAAGTAACCATACTTAAACATCGATGGCTTACAGTTTCACCCCTCCTTATAGAAATTTCGTCCTCGAAATTTAAAATTACATATCTGATTCAAAGAGGTAAGGATATTGAGCTTTCATCTGCTCCTCATGTTCCCACGTAGCTTCCTCGGATCCATGGTTCCTCCATAATACCTTTACTAACGGAATCATTTTGTGGCGCAACACTTGTTCTCTACGGTCTAGTATCTCCACTGGTTCTTCCTCGTAGGTTAGATTCTCTTTTAGTTGCACCGGTTGCTCTTTTAATATGTGTGAAGGATCCGCCACATACTTATGAAGCATAGAAACATGGAAAATATCATGAATCCTAGCCAACTCTGGCGGCAATTGCAAACGATTGGCCACCTCTCCAACTCTTCCTACTATCTCGTAGGGCCCAATGTACTTAGGAGATAGCTTCCCAGGCTTCCCAAACCTTAACACACTCTTCCACGGGGAGACGCGCAAGAAGACTCCGTCACCCACTTGAAATTCTAAATCTCTCCTACGATTGTCCATTTAGCTTTTCTGTCGATCACTTGCTATCTTCAAGCTTTCTCTAATAAGTTGAACCTTTTCAGTCATAGCTTGGCCAATCTCAGGCCCAATCAGCTTCCTTTCACCCATCTCGTCTCAACAAACTAGGGTTCTACATTTCCTACCACATAAAGCCTTATACGGTGCCATATAAATGCTAGACTGGTAGCTATTGTTATGTGTGAATTCTACCAAAGATAGACGGGTATCCTAGCTCCCTTTGAACTCCATCACACAAGCCCTTAACATATCTTCTAGGGTCTGGATAGTTCTTTCTGATTGCCCATCTGTTTGTGGGTGAAAAGCCTTACTGAAATTTAACTTAATGACCAATGCCTTTTGTAAGGTTGGCCAGAATCTAGAGGTGAACCTCGAATCTCTATCTGACACGATGGACACCAGTACGCCATGCAATCTTACAATTTCATCTATGTACAACTAGGCTAACTTATCCAGGGAGTAGTTATTTTTGATTGACAGGAAATGAGCGGACTTCATCAATCTATCAACTATATAGCATCGTATCCGCTCTGACTCCGTGGAAGTCCTACCACAAAGTCTAAAGTAATCCTTTCCCATTTCCACTCCGAGATGGGTAGGGGTTGTAATAAACCTGCTGGCTTCTGATGTTCAGCTTAATCTACTGGCAGGTTAGGCATCTGGAAACAAACTCTGCTATCTCTTTCTTCATTCCTTTCCACCAATAGTGATCCTTCAGAGTTCGATACATCTTAGTGCTTCCTGGGTGCATGGCATAAGCTGAAGAGTGAGCTTTTTCCATGATGTTTTTCTTCAATTCTGCTACATTTGACTCACATAACCTTTGCCCTATCATCAATGTTCCATCATTCCTTAGTGAGAAATTACCCTGTTTCCCAGCTTCTACTTCACTTCTTATTTTCATCAAATAAGGATCCCTATTCTGGTGGTCCCTAACTCGATCTACCAAAACAGGATGGACACGAAATGCAGCTATCAATGCTCCAAAGTCTGTCACCTCCAATTTAACCCATATAGATCTTAACTCTACCAATAATGGTAGGTGTTCGACTTTCAGCTGGGCTATTGAACTTGATGGCTTTCGACTTAGTGCATCTGCCACCACATTAGCCTTACCAGGATGATACTCAATTGTACAGTCATAATCCTTAATGAGTTCAATCCATCTTCTTTGCCTCATATTTAACTCTTTCTACGTAAACAAATACTGTAGGCTCTTATGATTAATAAAGATCTTACAAGGGACTCCATATAGGTAATGCCTCCATATTCTCAAAGCAAACACTACAGCTACGAGTTCCAGGTCGTGCATTGGATAGTTTTGCTCTTGTTTCTTCAACTGTCTAGATGCATAGGCTATCACTTTATCATGCTGCATCAATACACAACCTAGACCCTGTCTGGAGGTGTCACAATATACTGTAAACCCATCTATCCCTGATGGTAGCGTAAGCACTAGAGTTGATGTCAATCTCTTCTTTAATTCTTCAAAACTGCCCTGACACTCCTCAGTCCACATGAACTTCTCTTTCTTCCATGTCAACTTAGTCAAGGGAACTGCTATCTTCGAAAACCCTTCCACGAACTTCCTATAATATCCAACTAATCCCAAAAAGCTCCTAACTTCAGTCACGTTCGTAAGTGGCTGCCAGTTTACTATGGCTTCTATCTTTTGAGGGTCTACAGAAATTCCTTCCATTGAAACTACGTGACCTAAAAATGCCACTCTATCCAGCCAAAACTAGCACTTACTGAACTTAGCATGAAGCTGATGTTCCCTCAAAGTCTGTAATACAACCTTCAAGTGCTCAGCGTGCTCCTCTCGGCTACCTGAATATATCAGAATGTCATCAATAAACACTGTCACAAATCTATCCAAAAAGGGCTTGAAAACCTTGTTCATAAGATCCATAAAGGTTGCTGGGGCATTCGTCAATCTGAATGGTATCACCAAAAACTCATAATGTCCATAACGCGTCCGGAAAGCCATCTTAGAAACATCTTCCTTACAAATTTTTAGCTGGTAGTACCCAGACCTCAAATCAATCTTAGAGAATACCTTAGCTCCCTGAAGTTGATCAAACAAGTCATCTATTCTTAGAAGCGGGTACTGATTCCTTATGGTCATCCTATTAAGCTGTTGGTAGTCAATACATAACCTAAGGCTTTCATCATTCTTCTTTACAAATAAAACTGGAGCTCCCTAAGGCGATGTACTCAGCTTAATGAAACCCTTATCTGTCAGTTCCTCCATTTGGGCCTTCAATTCCTTCAATTCTAATAGGGCCATTCTGTATAGGGCTATAGAGATAGGCTCTGTGCCCGGAGCCAACTCTATCTCAAACTCTATCTCCCTATTCGGTGGTAGCTCTGGAAGGTCATCTGGGAACACATCTGAAAATTCCCTAACCATTGGAACCTCTTCCAACTTCACCTCATTATTCTCTGGTCCCGCTGCATAAGCCAAGTATCCCTGACACGCCTTTTGAAGCATTCTACTAGCCTTTATTGCATCTTCCTTATACCACAAAATACCACATTGGGTTCCTTAAGTCTACTGAACCTAACTTCCTTCCTGAAACAATCTGCCGTAGCACGATGTTTCGACAACCAATCCATCCCTAATATAACATCAAAATCATGCATGTCCAATAGGATCAAATCTGCTTGTAATTAGTGACCAACTATCACAACCTTACTACCTATATAAACCTTATCTGACAGAAGTGTATCTCTAGTAGGAAGGGATACTACCACACTGCAATCTGATGGCTCATCTTCCATTCTTACTTTGGCGACAAACTTGGCAGAAACAAAGGAGGATGTTGCTCCTGAATCAACCAATACATAAGCATCAGTGTCAAACAAAGAGATTGTACTTGTGACGACTTTAGGAACAACATCCGCTTCCTGTTGAGTGACTGTATACACTATGGCCTGATTGCGGGGCCTATCAGGCTGTCTCCTAGGTGGTAAACCCCTACTGGCCGCACCACTAGGCTGATCTACAACACCTGATCCTCTGCTCTGGGAGCCTCTCCTCTCGGGTCCACGACCCCCACTGGACTGTCTTGGAGTATTAGTTCTGGCCTCTGGTTTATTAGATGAAGCCAGGCCAGGACAATCCTTAATAAAGTGGCACTCCTGACCACATCTAAAGCATACATTCCTACCCTTGACACACTCGCACGTATGTGTCTTTCCGCACTTCTTGTAGGTTGGCCAATTCTTCCAGTCTTCCCTTCTGCTTCAGGGCCCTAATGACTGTCTCACTAAACTCTGGCTAGACTGGGCTCCTTGACTCGGTCTCCGACTAGATGACCCTGAGGACTTCTCTCCAGTCTTCGCTGTCTTGCTGGGTCCTCCCTGTGATCCATCTGACCAACTACGCTCAGGGGTGAACTTCTTGGGTCTGCGGATGGCCTCCACATTTCTCTCTACTCTAGTGGCTGCTTCCACTAATCCCCCATACTGAGTGTGGTCGGATGATGCTACATAGGCCCTGACTCTAGGATTAAGGCCTGCCATAAACCTGTTAATCTTCTGCTATTCGTTTTCAGTAATGAATGGTACTAGTCTGGCCAACTCTGAGAATCTCTTTTCATATTCAACTACTCATTGATTGCCCTGTTCCAATTTGAAAAATTCGTTGATCTGGGCATCCCTGCAACTCTTCAGATAGAACTTTTCAAGAAACTCTTGCTTGAATAGGGCCCAAGTGACTCCCTCTGCATGCCTTCTCTACAGTGCCTTCCACCAATCCTTCGTTTGATCCTTGAGGAGAAAAGCTGAATAGGTCACCATCTAATCTTCCGTACAACCCATCACCTGGAAGATCTCTTCATTTGTTTCCATCCAAGAAAAGGCACGCTCCGGATCACCAGTTCCACCATGAGACTTAGCGCCCAATTTCCAAGTGCGTTCAATCGATCCTACTGCCTCACGAGGCTGGGGAAGCGCCACTGCAAAAGCTTGGGCCATCTGCTCGTAATTAACCTGTGGACCAACTGGTTTGGCTGGCTGAGAAGGTTCTGCCTGGGTAGGGCTAGCTGGCACGTTAACAGACTCGTCAACATGCTCCTCCTCCGGTGCAGGTGCCTCTACGGCTGCCCTCCTTGTTCTAGGGCGATCTCGACATTGCATGCTTCTGAAACATTCAATCAAACATGAGTATGGAATGCATGAATTTGAAAACTAGTGATGCACAAAAGCAACTTTTAAAATTCATGTTAAAACAAACATAAAAACAATTATAAAACTATGGGCTCTGATACCACGTTGACAGGACCCATTCCGAACCATACCATACTAGTATCCGAAGAGCCCTGCCTGGCACCCCGATAGAATCCTCCCTAAACCCTTCCAATTGGCCTAAAAAGAATTTGTGGAGCGAACTCTTAATGAGACGCCCTACTCCGGACCGCCATTAGGCTTCTATCCGGAGGGTACGCCCGGGCACCCCAACGAATCCCTCTAAGCCCATCTTGATGGGGAAGAAGGCGTTCGAGGAGTGAACCCTCTTAACTTGAAACTTACTTGAAACCTTAAAGTTGAAATGGTTTGGGTTAGTTTGACACCATTCATTTGATCATTTTTAAGACTCAAAACCGGCAGCATAACGACTGCAATTTGGATAAACCAAAACCCTGAAAAGAAATTTGGACACTTCGAACTATAATCACAATCCAACCCAACTTCATGCAATCAAGTTTATCAACATAAACACAAAAATTTCAAATCTTCAAAGACAAGATATATACATGCACGTTTATATCGAGCAAACTTGATTTTACAAGCATGAAAAGATGCACTTTTATACAACTAAAAAAAAATATAATTTTTTTTTTTTATACAAAATGTACAACCATATGCAATCTACAAAGGCACAAAATATGCATATTACATTCTTCAAGAAGCAAATGCCAACACTTACGCCCACTTAATACGGAGGAGGGAGTCTTTACTGGTCTTCACCCACACGAGTACCTGAAAAGGTTTTTATAAACAATTTGAAGAGTGAGCTATAAAGCTTAGTGAGTGCAATAGTTTATAAACTTTACTTTACTTTCTGAAAACTTCCTCTTTAGAAAACTTAATCAAGCTTAATCAAGTCACTTAGGGTTCTACCATATGCAACTGTACGGTCCATTCCTTCATTAGGTTTGTTCATTTCATTGACAACAACTCATCCATGAACTCATCTCATAATCTAGCACTAAAGCCCTATCAGAGATCAACTCAAAACATCATCAACAACACCACTCAAAACAAGATCAAAGTCATGAAACTGACCTATTTTCTTCTTGGTTTCTTGCTCCAACTTGATCCTCTAGCTTAGGTAGGCTTGTTTGATTGTATTGGAGCTTAAAATTGGATCAAAAATCACTTAGATCACCTTGGCTTCTTGTTTGTATGAACACACATCTCCCTCTCCCTCACTTTCACGTTTTGCTTCTTGCTTGAGGTGAGAAAAATGCCTAAGTCTTGCTTTTATACTTCTAAAATTCCATAAATGATCATTGTGTCCTTAACTAATTGGTTTTTTTTTCTCATCCTTCACTCTTTCTTTAAATAATGGGTTGACTTGTAACAGCTCATGTAGAGTCATTTGTTTGCGTTACATGTGCTATTACCTATCAAATTGAAGCTACTGATGTCTAGTTTCCATAGTCACTGACGGTTTATGAATCGGAGGTCCGTAGAGAAAGCTATGACCGTTTTAGTGATCAAAGGTTAGTGCTGGCGTCGACCTGCGCGCCTCAGCGCCACCCAGCGCGTGTGCCAGTGCGCCTGAACGCCTCCAGCGCGCCTACCTGCTGGCTTAGCAGTCTTTAGGCGCCCAAGGGAGCACCACCTACTGTCCCAAGCATGCTCCCTTGCGCGCTTCCTCCCCACTAAGCGCCTGGGTGAGCGAAAATGCTGAAGAAAATGAGTTTTTGACCTTCCAACCCAATTTTTCATGCCTCAACTCTCCAACCTATAAATACATCAATCTTCATCATTTATGGAAGTTTTGAAGGCTAGGAATATGCTTTTTTAAAACATCTTTGAGTACTAATACTAGGGAAAACATAAATAAAATTGAGGGCTTACAATTTCATCCATCCTTATAAAAATTTTGTCCTCGAAATTTAAAATCACATACCTGTTTCGAAGAGGTGAGGATATTGAGCTCTCATATGCTCTTCATGTTCCCACATAGCTTCCTCTGTTGCATGATTCCTCCACAACACTTTAACCAATGGAATGGTCTTGTGGCGTAACATTTGCTCTCTACGATCTAGAATCTGTACTGGCTGCTCTTCGTAGGTGAGATTTTCTCTGAGTTGCACCGGCTGCTCTTTTAGGATGTGTGAAGAATCCGCAATATACTTGCGAAGCATGGAAATATGGAAGACATCATGGATGTTGGCTAGTTTTGGTGGTAACTTCAATCTGTAAGCTACCTCGCCAACTCTCTCAATAACTTCGTACGGTCCAATGTACCTCGGACTTAGCTTCCCACGCTTGCCAAACCTTAAGACTCCTTTCCAAGGCGATATGCGAAGGAAGACTTGATCACCCACTTGAACTCTAAGTCTCTTCTTCGGTTGTCCGCGTAGCTTTTCTGCCTATCTCTTGCTACTTTCAATCTTTCTCTAATGACTCCAATCTTCTCATTAGTCACCTGGACAATCTCTGGGCCAATCAATCTCCTCTCACCTACCTCATCCCAGCACACTTGGGTCCTACACTTCCTGCCATACAACGCCTCATATGGTGTCATTCCTATGCTTGACTGATGGCTATTGTTGTAGGCAAACTCTATAAGCGATAGGTGTGCATCCTAGCTCCCTCTGAACTCCATAACACATGCTCTCAACATGTCTTCGAGGGTCTGGATAGTCCACTCTGATTGCCCATCTGTTTGTGGGTGAAAGGCCGTATTGAAACTCAATCTTGTGCCTAAAGCTTCCCGTAACTAAGGCCAAAACCTGGAAGTAAACCTGGGGTCTCTGTCTGAGATGATAGACATTTGTGCACCATATAATCTGACTATCTTGTCTATGTACAACTATGCCAACTTTTCCAGGGAGTATGTATTCTTGATTGCCAAAAAGTGAGCGAACTTAGTAAGCTTATCAACTATCACCCAAATAGCATCATGTCCACTTTGCGTCCTTTGCAACCCTACCACGAAATCCATTGTAATTCTCTCTTATTTCCACTCTGGGCTAGGTTGTGGCTGCAATAAACCTGCTAGCCTCTGGTGCTCTGCTTTGATCTGTTGGCAGGTTAAACACTTGGATACGAACTCTACTATATCTCTCTTTATCCCTTTCCACCAATAATGGTCCCTTAGAGTTCGATACATCTTTGTGCTCCCTGGGTGCATGGCATAAGTTGATGAGTGTACTTCTTGCATAATCTCCATCCTTAGGTTTCCTGCAACTGGCACACACAACCTGTGACCTAAAACCAGTGCTCCATCTTCCCTCAATCTAAACTTGCTTGATTGCCCAGCTTCTATTTCTCCCCTGATCTTGCTCAACTCTAGATCCTGGGGTTGTAAATCTTTGATTTGATCAACTAAAACTGGATGGACTTGGAAAGTGGCCAATAAAGCACCTGAATCCATCGTCTTCTACTGTACAGCCATGGATCTCAACTTTATCAATTGGGGAAGATACTCAGCTCGCAACTGGGCTAATGAACCAGTAGCCTTCCGACTCAAGGCATCTGCTACCACATTCACCTTGCCAGGATGATACTTTATGGTGCAATCATAGTCTTTAATCAATTCTATCCACCTCCTTTACCTCATACTTAAGTTCTTCTGGGTGAATAGATACTGAAGACTCTTATGATCCGTAAATAACCTACAAGGAACTCCATATAGATAGTGTCTCCATATCCTGAGAGTAAACACAACAGCTGCTAATTCCAAATCGTGTGTTGGATAGTTAACCTTATGCTTCTTCAACTGCCTCGAAGCGTAAGCTACTACTCTATCATGCTGTATCAACACACATCCTAAGCCTTGTTTGGACACATCGCAATACACTGTAAAGCCCTCTGTCCTTGAAGGCAACGTAAGAACAGGCACCGAAATCAATCTCTGTTTCAACTCCTCGAAACTCCTCTGGCACGCATCTGACCACTGGAACTTTACTTCCTTCCTAGTGAGCTTGGTTAAGGGAGCTGCAATCTTAGAGAATCCCTCCACGAACTTCTTGTAATATCCTGTTAAACCTAAGAAGCTCCTAACTTCAGTCACGTTCGTGGGTGGTTGCCAGTTAACTATTGCTTCTACCTTCTAGGGATCCACTGAAATACCCTCAGCTGGTACTACATGTCCCAAGAAGGCTACTTTATCTAACTAGAACTGGCACTTACTGAATTTTGCATACAACTGGTGCTCCCTCAAAGTCTGAAGAACTATACTCAAGTGCTCTGCGTGCTCCTCTCGACTGCCTGAATACACTAAAATGTCATCTATAAATACTATCACAAACTTATCCAGGTAGGGCCTGAAGACTCTATTTATTAAATCCATGAAAGCAGCTGGGATATTAGTTAATCTGAATGGCATCATTAAAAACTCATGATTCCCATATTGCGTCCTAAAGGCTGACTTAAGCACATCTTCCTTACGTATCTTCAGCTGATAACACCCTGATCTCAGCTCAATCTTTGAAAACACCCTAATGCCCTGTAATTGATCAAACAAATCATCTATATGTGGTAGCGGGTACTGGTTCCTAATGGTAACTCTGTTGAGCTGTCTATAATCAACACATAACCTGAGACTCCCATCTTTCTTCTTGACAAACAAGATAGGTGCTCCCCATGGCGACGTACTTTGTCTGATGAATCCTTTGTCCAAGAGTTCTTCCATCTGGACCTTCAATTCCTTTAATTCAACTGGTGCCATCCTGTATGGTGCTATGAAGATAGGTTCTGTACCAGGGATCAACTCTATCTCAAACTCTATCTCCCTATCTGGAGGTAGCCCTGAAAGGTCCTCTGGGAAGACATCTAAGAACTCTCTCACTACTAAAACCTCCTCTGGTCTCAACTGGCTGTCCTCAAGTTCCACTGTATAAGCCAAGTATCCCTAACACGCCTTCCTCAACATCTTTTCTGCTTTCACTGCATTGATAAGGTTTATTGGAGGCATTCTCCTAACTCCTTTGAAGATAGCCTCTAATCTCTCAGGTTGTCTGAATCTTACCTCATTCTTGTAACAATCTACCACTGCTCTGTGCGTAGCTAGCCAATCCATACACAAGATCACATCGAAGTCATGCATGGCTAGCACAACTAAGTCTGCCTCGAATGCCTGCCCCGCTATCTCTACCTTACTTCCCACGTAAACTCTATCTACAATGAGGGAATCTCCTGTGGGAAGTGAGACCAACATATTACACTCTGAGGGGCTCACATCTATCCTAACCCTATCCACAAAGTCTTTTAACATAAAGAAGTGTGTGGCCCCTGGGTCAATCAATGCATGTGTCGTTGTGCCAAAAAGAGTAACCATACCTGTCACTACGTCTGGCGCAGCATCTGCCTGCTGCTGAGTGGCGACATATAATTTAGCCTGGGTACGAGGTCTACCAGGCTGTCCCCTAGGTGCTGTACTACCACTAGGGCCTCCACTGGGCCTCTCTGTACCCGTAGCTCCTCCAACCTGAGGACCTCTCTAGTTGAGTCCTCTGCTCCCACCAGGCTGCCTCTGCGTCCCTGTCCTGGTCTCTGTCTGTTGAGGCGCGGCTGCCATGGGGCAATCCCGCATAAAGTGGCCCTCTCAACCACATCTAAAACACCCAGTCTTGCCTTGCATACACTCTCCTGGGTGTGTTCTGCCACACTTAGGGCACGGAGGTCTAGACTTCACTGATTGTTGACTCTTGGAACCCCCCGTCTGACCCACTGAGCTCTATCTGCTTCGGGCACCTTGTGATTGCTTACAACTCTCTGTGAAGGTAGACTGACCTCCATTCTTGGTTACCTTACTGGAGCTGCCTTGCGGATTACTTATCCATCCACATTTTTGCTCGAATTTCTTTGGCTTAGGGAAAGTTGCTACTGTCTTCTCAACCCTAGTGGCTGCCTGTACCAATTCTCCATATTTGGTATGTGTAGCAGAGGTAACATAAGCCTTAATCCTTGAGTTGAGACTTGACATAAATCTATTTATCTTCTGCTCTCCGTCTGTGGTGATGAAAGGAACCAACTTGAGGTACTCTGTAAACTTCCTCTCATACTCTGCCACAGTCAAGCTCCCATGTTCAAACCTGAAAAATTCTTCAATCTTCGCATCCTTTTATGCTTTAGGGAAGAACTAATTCTTGAATTCCTTTTGAAAATCTAGCCAAATAACTCCCTCTGGAGGCGATCTTTCATGTGCCTTCCACCACTCCTTAGCACTGTCTCTAAGTAGGAAGGCTGATAAATTGCACTCTTTGTTCATCTGAGCATCTCATAACTCTGAATATCTCTTCATTAGCCTCTAGCCATGAGAGTGTCTGCTCTGGCTCTCCTATGCCATCAAAGGTCTTGGCGCCTAACTTCTGGGCGCGCTTTATGGTCACTCAAGCCTCTCACGGTTGATTAATTGCCGCTGCTATTTCCTGTGCTAAGTGCTCTGTATCCACTTGCGGTCGCTTGAGTCTATTAGGCTGGGGTGATGGTTCTTGGTGTGAAGAGGTACTGGGCACATTGACAGACTCATCAACATGCTCCTCCTTTGGTGTGGGTGCCTCTGCGGCTGCCCTCCTCATCCTCGGGCGACCTCGGCGTTGCATGCTTCTGTAAGGTTCAAGAATGCATAAACATGAGACTTTTTAATGCATGAAAATCATTTAAGAAATCATGCAATGCATGAACTTAAGACTTTAGACTCATGGAATCTTGAAAAACGTGACTCAAAACAACTTTAAAGCTTCTTAAACTCTTTCTGAAAATCGTGGCTTTGATACCACCTGAGATGCCCCACTCCAGACCGCCATTAGGCTCCTATCCGAAGGGATCGCCCGGGCACCCCAACGAATCCCTCTAAGCCCATCTTGAGGGGAAGAAGGCATTCGAGGAGCGAACCCTTTTAACTTGAAACTTAACTTGAGCGGAAGCTTAATCTTTTAAACCTTAAAGTTGAAATGGTTTGGGTTAGTTTGACACTATTCATTTGGTCATTTTTAAGACTCAAAACCAGTAACATAACGACTGCAATTTGGATAAACCAAAAAACTAAAAAGAAATTTGGACACTTCAAACTATAATCACAATTCAAACCAACTTCACGCAATTAAGTTTTTCAACATAAACACAAAAATTTCAAATCTTCAAAGACAAAATATACACATGCACTTTTATATCCAACAAACTTGATTTTACAAGCATGAAAAGATGCACTTTTATACAACTAGAAAAAAAATATAACTTTTTTTTTATACAAAATGTACAACCATATGCAATAGACAAAAGACACAAAATATGCAGATTACATTCTTCAAGAAGCAAATGCCAACACTTGCGCCCACTTAATACGGAGGAGGGAGTCTTTACTGGTCTTCACCCACACGAGTACCTGAGGAGGTTTTTAGAAACAATTTGAAGACTGAGCTATAAAGCTCAGTGAGTGCAATAGTTTATAAACTTTACTTTACTTTTTGAAAACTTCCTCCTTAGAAAACTTTAATAAAAGTTTCTATTTCTTAAAAGACATTTAAAGCATAAATCTCATTCGAGTGCATAACATTAATATGAACTACTTAAAATAAACTTGTAAAGCATAAATTTGAACATGCTTAAAAATAACTGAACTTTATAAAAGCACCATTCGTAACCTTAATCTCTTGACCACGCGGTGACTTAGCTAAGGCTGCAGGTGTGGTAAGTCACAAGGCAATGTATCTGACATCCACCGCAACCAACTCTCTGAGACCTCTCAGCAACTACGTGTGGAATTTTGCATTGCTAACCGTAGTGCAAGACCATATTCCATAAAGTAGGGCTGACACACTCACTCATATCTCTAACCACACAGTTAGTGACTCGTTCCCCCCAACCCTTACCTTACTAAGTGGAATATATCGTACGGGTCTGAACTCGATAAACTGGTGGGTACTTATGGCCTTTGAAAACTTGTTTTTCTCTAATGCTATGCCTTACAAATCTTTATACTTAGTGCATAAGCACAAAAGCTTTAAACTGAAAGTTTTAAACTTGAGTCCTTGAACTCGTTTACTTTACAAATACAAGACATGCATTTAAATACAAGAACTTATACATGCAAAAGCATAGAAATATAGCTTATCAATGCAAAATCATAAAATCACTTAGAAAACTCTTTGAAAGTGCACTCACCTTAAACTTGGGCTTAACTCGGATGAGCTTCAAAAGCCCTCTCGTGATCCGGTCGGATGCTCCTCACCTACACGTGATAAGCACACTTAGAATGTGTTCAATAGACAATGCAAAGATGCACTAAAATGCACCTAACTATACTAACTCTATAAAGTTCTCTCTACACTAATAGCTTCTCCTTTTAATTTCTCTTTGATCCATGATTCAAACTCCCAATTTCTTTGCATGAATCGTTCTTATATACACCAAGGAGTGTCCCCACATGCTTCCTATCATAATTTGAAGCTTAGAATTCAAAATGGTCGTTTTAGACCCCTCAAATCCGAATGTGATGCACAGCCCAGCTCAGGCATGCTTTTGCTTCAATTCTTGTTCCAAGACACTTCTTATCTCTCAATGTGGTCACCCATAAAGTTTCATCGAATTCCGATATCGTTTGATAGGTGTTTTGGGCTAAAAACACCACTTTACGATCACTTTTTAAGGGGCTTTTTCACTACATTGGTTATCTAACTTCCATTCTTGTTTCTTAAGGCTTCTCTAACTCTTATACACTCATTTATGGTCAAACATAATTAAATAAAGTTGAAGAGAAATAGCATTGGTTATAGACTTCCAATGCCCTTCACTTTGCTCTATAGGGTGACTAAAGACGATTGTGCTTGTGGTTTCTAGCTTCTTGACTTGTCTTCCTATCATAATTCAAGCGTGATTCAAGCCTTAAACGGATGGAATTTATTGAATGTCCAAACACCCTTAGCTTGGCCAAACCTACCTTAGTGTATACACCAACTATGGCTTTTCACTTTCTTTGTATTTTACTAGCTTAATTCACTTAGGAATTTCATCAAACACTTGGTAGGCAAGCAATTAAACTAAACCAAGCTTAATCAAGTCACTTAGGGTTCTACCATATGCAACTCTATGGTCCATTCCTTCATTAGGTTTTGTTCATTTCATTGACAATAACTCATCCATGAACTCATCTCATAATCTAGCACTAAAGCCCTATCAAAGATCAACTCAAAACATCATTAACAACACCACTCAAAACAAGATCAAAGTCATGAGACTTAGCTATTTTCTTCTTGGTTTCTTGCTCCAACTTGATCCTCTAGCTTAGGGAGGCTTGTTTGATTGTATTGGAGCTTAAAATTGGATCAAAAATCACTTGGATCACCTTGGCTTCTTGTTTGCACGAACACACATCTCCCTCTCCCTCACTTTCATGTTTTGCTTCTTGCTTGAGATGAGAAAAATGTCTAAGTCTTGCTTTTATACTTCTAACATTCCATAAATGACCGTTGTGTCCTTAACTAATTGGTTTTTTTTTTTCATCCTTCACTCTTTCTTTAAACAATGGGTTGACTTGTAACAGCTCTTGTAGAGTCATTTGCTTGAGTTACATGAGCTATAACCTATCAAATTGAAGCTACGGATGTCTAGGTTTCATAGCAACTAACGGTTTATGAATTGGAAATCCGTAGAGAAAGTTATGACTGTTTTAGTGACCAAAGGTCAGTGCTGGCGCCGACCTGCGCGCCTCCGCGCCACCCAGCGCGCCTGAACGCCTCCAGCGCGCCTACCTGCGCGCTTAGCAGTCTCTAGGCTCCCAAGGGAGTGTCACCTACTGTCCCAAGCGTGCTCCCTTGTGCGCTTCCTCCCTACTGAGCTCTTGGGTGAGCGAAAATGCTGAAAAAAATGAGTTTTTGACCTTCCAACCCAATTTTTCATGCCTCAACTCTCCAACCTATAAATACATCAATCTTCACCATTTATGGAAGTTTTGAAGGCTAAGAATATGCTTTTTAAAAAATCTTTGAATACTAATAGTTGGGAAAACATAAATAAAATTGAGGGCTTACACTTTAAACATTTTCATACTCCAGATCTTTTAAAATGCAAAAATGGGTCTTTTTTTTTTTTTTTTTTTTTGAAAATCCGACGGCATAACGACTATAATTTTGAAATTTCCCAAAATACCTGTGAAACAAAATACACTTTGACTATTTTCATTATCCAACCCAACTTCTCTCACAAGCATATTTTAAAATTTTACTTCCATTTTATACCATAAATCATCAAGAAAACCATAAACCATAATCACAAGGTAAAAATCGATTTCGTATAAACAACTAACTTAGAAAATTAAACATGTTTCATGACTTAAATAAATTTACAAAACCTTATGCACTTTATACACATCAAAACATAAATACAAATACTTAACATTAGTGCCACAAAATAAGTTACAAAAATATAACAAAAGTGGTGGCTTTTAACTTTTCATGTCATGCAAAATAGTCATGCAAAAAGATGCAGTCATCGGATCTTCGCCCACCTATTTCAACGGAGGGTATCTTGTGCCTTGTTACCTACGCTAGCACCTAAGGAAGTTTTTGAATAAAACAAGGAAAAAGTGAGCTTATTGAAGCTCAGTGAGTGCACGTAAGTTATAAACCAATATCTTATACGTTTGTAAAATACCTCCTTAATTAATAAAAAGGAAATTTATTTACTTAATTGCTCAAAGTAGAAAGTCATAAAATTTTCATATCACACTTGATAAATTCATACACTTATCAACATAGAAATCAATATAGAAAATACATAAAACTTTCAATAAGATTTAGAAAGCATAAAAACTTATACAAAACTACAAACGATTATAAGGATTCCTTCCAATACAAGATTAAAATAGCATAAACATAATAAATTTTTCATGCTTATTGTTGTAGTTAGAAATGCACCAATGTTACCCCATAAACATACTACCACGAAAACGTGGAGTCACGAGGCAATTTAGCCACAAACACCATCCGTGACACTTACAAAGACATCTCAACAACTACGCGTGGAATGGTGCATCGCAAAACGTAGCGTAAGACAACATCCCACACACATATAAGCGACACAACGAACTCTAACCCCTTAAAGTTAGTGACGCGATCCCTCCCATACTTTGCCTTGCACGTGTGGGACGTACCAGCCGAGTCTATATAACTTACAAGGGTGGGTAGACAATTAGCCTTTGAAAACATATTCATGCATATATAAATTTGTATCAAATACTTAAACTTGACAAACTTTATTTTTTTCCTTTGAATAATCATAAATCATAAATTCAATAACAACAAACTTAAGGTTTTCAAACTTCATTTAAAAATAGAAATCATGCTTATCAAACCACAAAAACTAAGCTTTTCATACCAACACAATATCAATAACGATACTTATTTCAAATTCTTATAATGGCAAGCAACTTATATAGTGGTAAAACATTGTAAACAACCATAACTTTGGTAAAATAGTTTTAGCACTCACCTTGGTTTCCAATCTTCCCTAATGGCTTCAATGGTCCTCTCCGGCTCCACTAGCCTCTCCTTTACCTACACATGATAAGCACACTTAGAATGTGCTCAATAGATAATGCAAAGATGCACTAAGATGCATCTAACTATACTAACTCTATAAAATTCTCTCTACACTAGTAGCTTCTCCTTTCAATTTCTCTTTGATCCATGCTCCAAATTCCCAATTTCTTTGCATGAATCCTTCTTATATACACCAAGGAATGTCCCCATATGCTTCCCATCATAAATTGAAGCTTGGAACTCAAAATGGTCGTTTTAGACCCCTAAAACTCGAATGTAATGCACAGCCCAAACCGTGCATGCTTTTGCTCCAATTCTTTCTCCCACACTCTTTTTATCTCCCAATGTGGTCACCCATAAAATTTCATCGAATTTCGATATCGTTTGGATATCGAAATCTAAGAAAAACCTTACTTTTTCATTCGTTTTTAGGGGGCTTTTTCACATGTTACATCCTAAAACTTTATTCTTTCTTTCCTAGTGTAATACACACTCTAACCTACTCATACAATTCAATCAAACCCATAAAAGAAGTGGTTTTCGATGACAACTCAATATGCCTTTCCTAGGTGCTTTACAATGCATTACAATGGAATAGCTTCCAATGCAATTCTAACATTTCTATAAGTTTATTTGTCACTTAACCAACCTAAATTCATGCTTAAAACCCTTCCATTCCATTGGTTTCTCATACCTCTCCATATGACCTTACAATCACTAACATACCCTAGGTTCATTTCTTTCAAGTTTCACATGTTGGTTCTTTGAGATATTTTGTCATACACTTAGTCTACATCTCAATCCATTGATTTCCAATCCAAAATCTATTTAAAATCTATCTCATGCCACACAAGTCCATCAATTTTAGTAGGTTTCCATGCCATCTTTCACATGCTTTACCAAAGAATCATCTTTTAATATAGATAAAACCTCCCACCAAAACCAAATCAAACATCATCAAAATAACCAACACATACATCACAAAAACTAATCCAAAAATGAGCAAACTAAACTTGATTGGCTTGGGTCTTGTTCCAAGTTTGATTTCCTAGCTTAAGGAAGCTTGCTTGATCGATTAGAATGTGAAAATTGATGGAAACCAACCTTGATCACCACCCTCACCCTTTGGCCGAACCACCACCTCCCTTTGGTCTCTCTTTTCTCTTCTTGTTTGATGTCTCGGTTTGGCTTTGTTTGAGTGTGGTGAGAATGGTCTCAAAATCCCACTAACTTTTGTTTATATATTTATAACGATTCCCATAATGACCATTATATCCTTTACTTAATTGGTTTTTGGCACTTAACTTTTACTTATCATATTTTGACCCTTAACTTATAAACTTCTTTCAATTTAGTCCATAGGTCATACTAACTTATGAGTTCCAATGACAATGACCAATTTGCCCTTATACTTAATTAAGCTTCCAATGAGGTTTCACCAATCCCTATAGTTTTACAATACTTTCGTTTAATCCCCTAGGATCTCAAAACATCTATTAATAATTATTTACGATTTCACACATCACTTAGAGGTTGTTACTAAAGTAACCATACTTAAACATCGAGGGCTTACACAAAATTTCTTTTCTTTACATGACGTAAAACTTGGCTTCATTTATGAAAAGGAGTTTAAAACTTAACTTAATACTTGAATTTCATTTCATACAAACTCATACTTATAAACCATAAATGATAACTTTGCATATGAAATGTCATATAATGAAAGTATTCATTTTGACTTCTAAAATAACAATACTTTTACAAAACACTTAACATTTAAAACAAACATAAACGTATATATATAACTTCCTTAAACAATCACTTAGGAAATTTTCTTATAATTTAATTCCTTAAAAAGCTTCATAAACCCATCACAAAACTTTCAAAACAAGATATAACACTTACAATAAAATATATTCTTAAAATTTCCAAAATCCAATCGCAAATGCTTCAAAATTCAAGTGTAGCACTCACCTAATTCAAGCTTCGCATTAATAGCTTCAATATCCTTCGTTCGTTCTGCTTACTCGTCTTTCACCTACACATCACATATTCACTTAGAATTCACTAATTTTAACTTCACAAAGCTTATCACACAACTTATAACTCAATTCATTCATTAGAGTACTATTTTACCAACTTACTTCCCTACTCATTTTCAACTTAATCGAGGCCTTAAAATTCAATTTTCTTTGCATGGACCTTACTTATATACACCTAGGAGCATCCCCATATGCCCGAAATAATTTTCTGGAGCCCGAAACGAAAAGTCAAAATTTTGGTACCCCTTTAGGGCGAGAATTGTTCACAACCCATTCTAGGGTTGCTCTTGACCTCATTTTTGCTCCATTCATCTCCCTAACTCGCATTTAGATCACTCGGTAAACAGTTCTAAAAAATTCCAACAAACGGGTGTCCAAACCTAGGAAAAACCTCCTTTTTTCATCACTTTTTCAATGTCTTTTTCACCATTTTCATTCTAAATCTTAATTCTTCTTTTCCTTAATGTCATATATACTCAAACATACTCATTTAATGCATGAAAACACACACACAAGGTGATATTTCATGATTTCCATCAATGCCCTTCACTTGAGGTCATAGACTACAAGTTGTTTAGATAAATTTCTAATGTTTTTACTAGCTTATCTTAGGTTTTCTTAGCATGGATTCAACATGGAATCATGCCTAATAACATCAAATGACCTTAGTTCCATACTTCCCTCAATATGCTCTTACATGGCCTATCACTTAAACAATTCATTTCATTCAATTTTTGCATTTTATTTCATTCAAGCATTTCATCAAACACCTTACCTACATCAAATTTAATTAAAACAAGCTTAATCCAACTTAGTTGTTTGTTCCAACAAAACCCTAATACATCAACCTAGCTTAGTTTCCATGCCATTTACACTTACTTTTTGTCTCATAAAATTCTACTTCAATCATACATAAAAACCCCTACCAAAAACCCAACCAAACACCATACAAATGTCATGAACAACATCATGGAAACAACTTTAAAAGTGATAAAACTTACCTATTTTTGGCTTGGATCTTGTTCCAAGCTTGTTCTTCTAGCTTAGGGTTGCTTGATTACTTGATTTGGAAGATAAAGTTGGCATGAAATCCACTTGATTCACTTCATCTCCATGCATGGCCGAAATTACCCATTTTTCTCCACTCTCTCGGTTTTCTTCTTTCATTTTGGCGAGAATTGCTTCATTTTGTGGTAAGTCAACATATATATATTAATCTTTTCAAAATGACCATTATGTTCTCTAATTAATTAACTTTTGGCCCTTAACTCTCACTTATTCCACCTTGGCCCATGCCATGTAAACTTATTTCATTTGGATCCTTAACTCACTTTCTCTTAATTCCCTTTTGACCCCAAGTAGAGGAACATATTTCATTTTAGTCCCTTATCATACTTACTATTCACTTATGGTTATTTACAAATCAATCCCTTACATTTATTCATTTAATCTCCAATTGAGTTCAATTGATTTCTTAAAGATTTTCTACATCCATAGACACTTTCATGGATCACTTAGGATCTCAAAATCTCCTTTAGGGACTATTATTAGGATATCCGTAAAATAGGATCGAGGGCTTACATCCTTTTTATAACTTCTAATAATAAACAAAACTGAAAAATCATTCTATGACATCAATACTATATCACATTCATATACACCTTATTCAATTATCTCAAGATCTCAGTCTACTGTTTTATATCTTAATTTCAAATCTAATAACATAAATTTTCTCAACCCCAGGATTATATACCATGCTTTCACTGCGCAACTTTGATATTCAACAACAATGCCTTACTCACATAATTACTAATATCATATAACAATTATATCATTTTATACATAGTTCAGGAATCACTATAAAATTTTATTCAATATTCTAGAATTTCTCATCATCTGAAACTCCAAATCATAAAATGTTAGAGACATCATATGTAATTCATATTATCACCTAACAGTAAAATCCATAAACATCTGTAAATAATAACTCCAGATTTAAACATATCGCAACCAATCCTTATAAAAATATTTTGTTTCCATTTCATTATTAAAAGGCTAATAATAATATACAGTATCACCACATGTAATATGACAATTCTCCACGATGATAAAAAAATTATTCACTAATATTTCCTTGGAATTCATCCACACTTTTCACCCAGATAAATATAAAACAAACAATCAAATTAAACCAAAAAGAATCTGAAGCAATGAATATTCACTAATTAAAATCAATGTACTAACACCAATACAAATGAAGATCTATATCAAATTTGTCACCAATAAAAATAAAATTCCACCAAAAAAATGTTTTTAACTACTAAATTTGATTAAACTCCATAAAAATTGCATCTACTTCATAACCTTAAGTGAATCCATAAATTACCTTATACTCACAACTAGAGTCGGAATCATCACTTAAAAGCAAAATATTATGTCACGATTAACATTTAACTCTGACAATCTTTATAAGAGAGGCTTAAATCCTCAAATGTCATCTATATTCAAAAATAGGGATTTACGTCCGTATATAACAACTCAATCTCATCTTATCATATCCATCAATTAAAAGGTTATATAAACACCAAAGATGTGAATCACATTGGATCTACTTTCTTACATATTATCTTCCCAATGGATTCCACAAACTTTTATAATTTATAATATCAACATTCTCAAACTCTACACTTTGTGCTAAACAGAAATCAAACAAAATAACACCATAATTATTCTAATTGATCAATATATAAAATCACATCATCTAAATGCATTGAAACTTAATCACCAAGTATTCATATCAATGCTTAATCCACGACAATTCAAATATCACAAGCAACCCCAACTTTTGGACATTCACTAGTTATCCAATCAATATACTTATCAACATTATATATTGTAAGCCCCCGACCTTATTTATGGATAAATAGTAATATTTTCGTATGAATAATATCTAATGAATAGTGAGATTTTCAGACGGACCTTGGAAAATTGAAAATGTATAGAATGATTGGTAGGACCCCATAAAATTGAAACGAAGTAAAAATGAGTCCGTTTGGGTAGTTTATGAAGGTTCCGAAAGTTACCCAACGAAAACACCCTTATGGACAGGGTTGTGAATACGGTTAATCTAAACTCCGTTTAAATATTTTTCGAAGCTATGGATTAAGTCCTAAGAGATCTAATTAGAGTATTGTAAAGTCAATTTAATGAATGGGTGATCATAGAATTAATTTGAAATTTATTTCAGAATGAATTGTAAATAGTATTAAGTGAATAGTAAGTATGACAAATGACTAAAATGAAATAAATTTTCCTACTTGTGGTCAAAGTGAGATTAAGAGAAAGTGAAGTAAGGATTAAATGGAGATAGGTTTACATGAAAATGGACCAAAATGGAATAAGCAAAAGCTAAGGGCCAAAGTATAATTAATTAAGGGATATGATGGTCATTTTGGAATTTTTAAAAAGTATAAATATGTGACTTCACCATTTTCACTTCATTTCTCGCCAAACACACCAAATGAAGGAGAAAAACCAAGAATGGAGAGGGAGAAAGAGAGATCTCGGCCAAAGCATGGAAATGAAGGAAATCAAGTGATTTTCATGCATTTTCAACCTCCAAATTATGGAATCAAGCAACCCTAAGGTATAGGAACAAGTTTGGAGCAAAATCCAAGCAAAACAAGGTTAGTTTTATGGTTTTTTGAAGTTATTTCCATGATGTTGTTCATGATGTTTGTGTAGTGTTTGGTTGGGTTTTTGGTATGAGTTTTTATGTATGATTGAAGTAGAATTTTGTGAGACAAAAACTAAGTATGAATCATATGGAAATCATTAGGTTTGATGTGTTAGGGTTTTGTCAGAATAAACACTATGTTTGGTTGAATTGGTTTTAAGTGAATTTGGATGCACACCAAGTGTTTGACAAAATGCCTAAGTGAAGAAAAATGCAAAAATTGAATTAAATGAATGGTTTAAGTGATAGGTCATGTAAGACCCTAATGAGAGAAGTAGGGAACCAATGTTATTTGATGTTATTAAGTATGATTTCATGTTTAAAAGGTGGTAAGGAAATCTATGAAAAACTTATAACAATGTTAGAAATTCATTTGGATAACTTGGCCATTATAACTTAAGGTGAAGGGCTTTAATGAATACCATGAAATATCACCCCATTTATGTGTTGTAATACATTAAAGGAATATGTTTAAGTATATATGACATTACGGAAAGAAGAAATGAGAATTAGAATGACAATGATGAAAATGGCATTTAAAAAGTAATGGAAAAATAGAGTTTTTCCTAGGTTTGGACACCCGAAAGTTGGAATTTTTTAGAACCGTTTTACGGGTGATCTAAATGCGAGTCAAGAAGATGTATGGAGCAAGAAAGAAATGAAAAGCAGCCCTAGGTAAGGAGCTGCACCATATTCGGCCAAGGTGGGTTAAAAATGGTCACTTTTTGTTCTAGGTTTCAAATGATGGTTTCGGATGTATGAGGGTGTTTCTAGGCAAGAATAAGTAGGATTCATGCAAAGAAAATAGAATTTTAAAGTTTCGGTTAAGTTAAAACCGAATAGGGAAGTAAGTTGGTAGAATAATGTTCAAGTGAATTAATTGGGTTCTAAGCTATGTAATGAGTTTGGTGTGGTTAAGTTTAGCCTATTCTAAGTGAATATGTGATGTGTAGGTGAAGGACAATTAGGCGGAACCAAAAGAGGCCGTGGGAGCTCACTTAAGGAAACTTGAATAAGGTAAGTGCTTCACTTGCTTTTGAAGTACTTTCGATGGGTTTTGAAAATTTTAAGAATATGTTTTATCGTAAGTGTTTTATATTATTTTGAAAGTGTTGTGATGGGATTATAAAGCTTTTTAATGAAATAAAATATAAGAAAATTTTAGTGATGGTTTAAGTAAGTCATATATTTGTTTACGTTGCTTTACGTGTTAAGTGCCTTGTAAGTGTATTGTTATTTTCGTATCATTTTCGTATTATAAAGACCTTAATGGCTAAAGTGTTTGACGATCATCTAGAGGGTTTAGGATTATGAGATATGTCTCATTTGCTCTAGGACAAGTGGGAGATTGTTAGGGTTTGTGTCCTAAGAGCTTGTAATTTGTAAACATTTAAATAAATAATAAATAAATAAAATTTATTTTATTCAAATTAATGTGCATTTATGAAATGTTTGCTTCATACGAATATCATGTAACATTTATGATTACTTATGTAGTCTCAAATTAAGTATGTAAGTCTTATATACAAGAGGATTTAGTTTGACATTAATAATTTAAAGAGTCCGTATAAAGCAAACAAAGTCGGGTACTTTGTTTGTGGTAAATCTACAGCTGCAGTCCATTTCGTATTTGATACGATGATCTTATCCGGGATTGTTCATATGACGATATGAAAATGGAGGCACTTATATAATAGAGATTATATAGGATTGAACCACGATAAAAATGAATTTCTTATTAATATCCATTAAACAAAGAAAATCTTATTTATCAACTAGATGATCATATATGGATTGATCTTAATCCTGAGTGTTTTATGGACTCCTATTTGTCGGGTCATTTCTTTTGATTTATATGAGTGAGACTGTTATAGATTTACGATAAATAAGCTTCATATTTTGGAGATATGATTTAATAAGTGACTGGGAATATTCTATACAATAGTGGAATCCAAACCTTCTTACGAGAAGTCGATGAGTAGTTCCCTTAAATGTTAATTCAAGTCTTGAACAATAAGAGTCCTCAACTGTTTACGAGTAAACAGAAAGATAAATTCATAACTTGTTATGGATATATTGTTCATTAGAGAATTAATGGTACTTAATGGAACAAGATATAATTAGAGAGGTATAACGGATTTTAATAACCTAGCTTTAATTATGAACTACTCATGGAGGATCGAATCATATGAAATGATTAAATCGATGGACACTGAAAATTCAGATTGTGTAAAACATCTACAATTTTGAGAGTGCAACCTTAAGTTTTTAGTGGAGTAACTCTAAGGTTAATAATAGTGAATTATTAATTAAAAAGTTTAATTAATAATTCCGATATTATTGGAGCTCAAATTGTAGGTCAATTTGGTCCCCTTGCTAGCTCACAACCACATAAAGAAACAAATTGAATAATATAATTGGATTGTCCAATTATAAGTGTACATATAAATTTATGAACACATTCACAAATTATTTAAATATTTATAATTATTTAATTAATGGTTAATTATTTAATTATTTGTAGAGGTCATGGGTTCAATTCTAAATGATGTCATTAATGAATTATGATTTAGAATAATTTAATTTAATGAAAAATCATTTAATTAATTAATGGAAATAATAATTTTAATTGGAATTAGATTCCATATTAAAATTATATTAAAAGAGTTTTAATTTAATAGGAATTAGATTCTATATTAAATTAAAACAATAGAATTCTAATCTAATAAGGAATTTGATTCCATATTGGATACGAATTAAGTCTTTCAATTTAAATAGGAATTTAAATTCCTTGTTAAAATTGAAAAACCTTAGTTTACCATTATAAAATGATGTTTTATGAATGGTAATGGGTAAGAGAAACTTTTTGGCTACTGGAACTAAAGATTTCCATTGATTAAATCACCATATAATCATCTACTTCAAGAAAGTCTTCAAAAGATTGTGTCCACACACAGTTTCTTTTGTGAAGAATCATAGTAAGGAAGATCAGGTTGTGAAAAATCTGCGAATCAAAATGGATCAATTCAATTTTAATGCAAGGTAAGATTCGATCTTATTAATTTAATTATTGAATTGTTATTACTAGCATCTATCAGACATGTTTTTGTTTGAAAATTTTAAAAATCCACATTTCTGTATTTATATTAAAATCGTTTTTCCCTTCACTTAGCATGTTTTCAAGGGGTCTGGATCGCCCTCTCTAATTGGCCATCTATCTATGGGTGAAAGGCCTTGCTAAAGCTTAACTTGGTGCCCATGGCCTCCTGCAACTTGAGCCAAAATCTGGATGTGAATCGAGGGTCTCTATTAGAGATGATGGACACTGGTGCACCATGTAATCTGACTATCTCATCTATGTACAGCTATGCCAACTTTTCCAGGGAGTATGTATTCTTGATCGCCAAAAAGTGAGCGGACTTGGTAAGCCTATCAACTATCACCCAAATAGCATCATGTCCACTCTGCGTCCTTGGCAACCCTACTACGAAATCTATTGTAATTCTCTCTCATTTCCACTCTTAGATAAGTAGTAGCTGTAATAAACCTACTGGCCTCTGGTGTTCTGCCTTGATCTGCTGGCAGGTTAGGCATTTTGACACGAACTCCATTATATCTCTCTTTATTCCTCTCCACCAATAATGATCCTTCAGAGTTCGGTACATCTTGGTGCTCCCTAGGTGCATGGCATAAGCTGATGCGTGTGCCTCTTGCATGGTCTCCATCCTCAGGTTTCCTGCGGTTGGCATACACAACCTGTGACCTAAAACCAATGCTCCATCTTCCCTCAATCTAAACTTTCTTGGTTGCCCAGCTTCTATTTCTCCCCTAATATTGCTCAACTCTGGATTCCGAGGCTATAAATCTTTGATTTGATCAACTAAAACTGGACGGATGTGGAAAGTAGCCAACAAAGCACCTGAGTCCATTGTCTCCAACTGTACGCCCATAGATCTCAACTCTATTAGTTGAGGGGGATACTCAGCTCACAACTGGGCCAATGAACTAGTGGCCTTCCGACTCAAGGCATCTGTTACACCATTCGCCTTGCCAGGATGATACTTTTTGGTGCAATCATAGTCTTTAATCAATTCTATCCACCTCCTCTGCCTCATATTTAATTCCTTTTGGGTGAATAGATACTGAAGACTCTTATGATCTGTAAATATCCTATAGGGAACTCCATATAAATAGTGTTTCCATATCCTGAGAGCAAACACAACAGCTGCTAACTCTAAATCGTGTGTTGGGAAATTAACCTCATGCTTCTTCAACTGCCTCGAAGCATAAGCTACTACTCTGTCATGCTACATTAACATACATCCTAGGCCCTGTCTAGACGCATCGCAATACATTGTAAAGCCCTCCGTCCCTGAAGGCAATGTAAGAACAGACGTCGAAATCAATCTCTGTTTCAACTCCTCGAAACTCCTCTGGCATGCATCTGTCCACTGGAACTTTATCTCCTTCCTAGTGAGCTTGGTTAAGAGAGCTGCAATCTTAGAGAATCCTTCCATGAGCTTCTTGTAATATCCTGCCAAGCCTAAGAAGCTCCTAACTTCAGTCATGTTCAAGGGTGGTTGCTAGTTAACTATTGCTTCTACCTTCTGGGGATCCACTGAAATACCCTCAGCTAATACTACATGTCCTAAGAAGGCCACTCTATCTAACCAGAACTAGAACTTACTGAATTTTGCATACAACTGGTGCTCCCTTAAAGTTTGAAGAATTATCCTTAAGTGTTCTACGTGCTCCTCTCGGCTGCCTGAATACACTAAAGTGTCATCTATAAAAACTATCACAAACTTATCCAAGTAGGGCCTGAAGACTCTATTCATAATATCCATGAAAGCAATTGGGGCATTAGTTAACCTAAATGGCATTACCAGAAACTCATAATGCCCATATCTCGTCCTGAAGGTTGACTTTGGCATATCTTCCCTGTGAATCTTTAACTGATAATACCCTGATCTCATATCAATCTTTGAAAACACCCTGGCGCCCTGCAACTGATCAAACAGATCATCTATACGTGGTAGCGGGTACTGGTTCCTAATGGTAACTCTGTTGAGCTGTCTGTAATCATTATACAACCTAAGGCTCCTATCTTTTTTCTTAACAAACAAGACAGGTGCTCTTCATGGCAACGTACTTGGCCTGATGAATCCTTTATTTAAGAGTTCTTCCATCTAGACCTTCAATTCCTTTAATTCAGCTGGTGCCATCCTGTATGGCGTTATGGAGATGGGCTCTGTACAAGGGATCAGCTCTATCTCAAACTTCATCTCCTTATCTACAGATAGCCCTAGAAGGTTCTCTGGGAAGACATTCAAGAACTCTCTCACTATTGAAACTTCTTTTGGTCTCAACCAACTGTCCTCAGGTTCCACTGCATAAGCCAAGTATCCCTGACACACATTCCTTAACATCTTTTCTGCTTTCACTACACTGATAAGGCTTACTGGGGGCATCCTCCTGACTCTTTTGAAGATAACCTCTAATCCCTCAGGTTGTCTGAATCTTACCACATTCTTTTAACAATCTACCACAGCTCTGTGTGTAGCTAGCCAATCCATACCCAAAATCACATCGAAGTCATGTATGGCTAGCATAACTAAGTCTACATTGAATGCCTACCCTGCTATCTCTACCTTACTTCCCACGTAAACTCTATCTGTGGCAAGGGACTCTTCTGTGGGAAGTGAAACGATCATACTACACTCTGAGGGGCTCATCTTTGGCTTAACTCTCTCTATAAAATCCTTTGACACAAATGAATGTGTCGGCCCTGGGTCTATCAATACATGTGCAGTGGTATTGAATAAGGTAACTGTACCTATAACTACATCTGGGGTAGCCTCTGCTTGCTGCTGAATGGCGGCATAAACTCTAGCCTGAGTCCTTGGCCTACCGGGCTGTGATCTGGGTGGCACATCACCACTAGGGCCAACGCTAGTTTGCCCTGCTACACTTGTACTCTGAGGGCCTCTCTTGTTTGGTCCACGACCCCCACTAGTCTGTCCCTACGCCCCTACTCTGGTCTCTATCTACTGTGGGGCGGCTGCCAATGGACAATCCCTCATGAAATGGCCCTCCTGGCCCCATCTGTAGCATCCGGTCTTACCCTGCATACACTCACCCGGATGTACTCTCCCATACTTAGGGCATGGTGTCTGGACTTGCCGCTCTGCTGGCTCTTAGATCTGCCCATCTATCCTACTAAACTCTGGCTACTACGAGCTGTCTGAGACTATCTACGACTGTCTGTGAAGGCAGACTAGCCTCCACTCTTACTGACCTTGCTGGAGCTACCCTACGGGTTCCTTGTCCATCCGCGTTTTTGCCCAAACCTCTTTGGTTTGGGGAAGGTGGCTACTGTTTTCTCTACCCTGGTAGCAGCCTGCACTAAATCCCCATATCTGGTGTGGGCAACTGAAGTCACATATGCTCGAATCCTAGAATTGAGGCCAGACATGAATCTATTAACTTTCTATTCCTCATTAGCAACAATGAATGGAACTAGTCTCAAGTATTCAGTGAACTTCTTTTCATACTTTGCCAATGATAAGTTCCCCTGCTCAAATATGAAAAACTCCTCAATCTTAGCATCTTTATAAGCCTTGAGGAAAAATTGGTCCTTAAACTCCCTCTGAAACTCCACCCATGTGACTCCCTCTGGGCGTGTCCTCTGTGTAAACCCTCATTCACATACATGACCAGATAGGTAGAAGTAGCCAAGTTAAGTTGAAAGCATAAAGCGAGATAAGTAAATCTTTTAACATGTTCAATAAAGAGATGAAAGAGATTAAGAAACAAGTGACTAATGCCAAATTCAAGTCTTTAAATTGTGTAAAGAACTTGATAAAAGTCATGGAATATGATTTTAGGACAAGTTCCAAGAAGGCGCATTTTAGTTATTTCCATAGGAGTTCATAAGCTAATAGGACCTATGGACTAAATTGAATGAAGTTTATAAATTATGGGTTAAGATAGAATAAGCAAGACTTAAGTGCCACAAGTTAATTATTTAAGGGACAAGATGGCCATTTATGGAATTGATATTAGTATATAAACAAGACTTGGTCAATTTTTCATTTCATTCTCGCCAAACACAAAGAAACAAGGAAAACCAAAGAGAGAAAATGAGAGAAAACGTGAGAAGAAGAGGAAGGTTCAGCCAAGGCAAGAAAAATGGTGATTCAAGTTGGTTCAAGTGATTTTTGAGCTTCTAATCATCCAATCAAGCCTCCCTAAGCTAGGAAATCAAATTTGAAGCAAGAAATAAAGACAATTAAGGTTAGTTTACTCACTTTTAAACTTGTTGTTGTAATATTGGAGTTGGTTATTTTGATGATGTTTGAGTTGGTTTTGATGGGAAGTTTTACCTATGTTAAGAGATGATTTATTTGAGACTTGAAAGGCTTGTGTAGATGGCATGGAAACCTACTAAAATTGATGAGCTAGGGTTGGCATGAGATAAATTTTAAATTGATTTTAGATTGGAAATCATTGGAATGAGATGTAGATTAGATGTTTGACAAAATGTCTAAAAGAACTAGTATGTAAAACTTGAAAGAAATGAACCTAGGGTATGTTAGTGCTTGTAAGGCCATATGGAAAGGTATGAGAAACCAATGAAATGGAAGTGTTTTAAGCATGAGTTTAGGTTGGTTAAGTGATAAACAAACTTATAGAAATGTTAGAATTGCATTGGAAGCTATTCCATTGTAATGCATTGTAAAGTACCTAGGAAAGGCATAGTGAGTTGTCATCGAAAACCACTTCTTTTATGGGTTCAATTGAATTGTATGGATAGGTTTGAGTATGTATAACACTAGGAAAGGGAGAGTTAAGTTTTAGAATGAAATTGGTGAAAAAGCCCCCTTAAAAAGTGGTGTTTTTGGCCCAAAACACCTATCAAACGATATCGGAATTCGACGAAATTTTACGGGTGACCACATTGGGAGATAAGAAGAGTGTGGGAGAAAGAATTGGAGCAAAAGCATGCACGGTTTGGGCTGTGCATTGCATTCGGGTTGGAGGGGTCAAAAACGACCATTTTGAGTTCCAAGCTTCAATTTATGATGGGAAGCATATGGGGACGTTCTTTGATGTATATAAGAAGGATTCATGCAAAGAAATTGGGAATTTGAAGCATGGATCAAAGAGAAATTGAAAGGAGAAGCTACTAGTGTAGAGAGAATTTTATAGAGTTAGTGTAGTTAGGTGCATTATAGTGCATCTTTGAATTGTATATTGAGCACATTCTAAGTGTGCTTATCATGAGTAGGTGAGGAGCATCCGACCAGATCACGAGAGGGCTTTTGAAGCTCATTCGAGTTAAGCGCAAGCTTAAGGTGAGTGCACTTTCAAAGAGTTTTCTAAAGTGATTTTATGCTTTTGCATTGATAAGCTAGATTTTATGCTTTTGCATGTATAAGTTCTTGTATTTAAATGCATGTATTGTATTTGTAAAGTAAACGAGTCCAAGGACTTAAGTTTAAAGCTTTCAAGTTAAAGCTTTTGTGCTTGTGCACCAAATATAAAGATTTGAATGGCATAGCATTAGAGAAAAATAAAATTTTCAAAGGCCATAAGTACCCACCAGTTTATCGAGTTCAGACGCGTACGGTATATTCCACTTAGTAAGGCAAGGGTTAGGGGAAACGAGTCACTAACTGTGTGGTTAAAGTTATGAGTGAGTGTGTCGCCCCTACTTTATGGGATATGGTCTCGCACTACGGTTAGCGATGCAAAATTCCGCACGTAGTTACTGAGAGGTCTGAGAGAGTTGGTTGCGGTGGATGTCAGATACATCGCCTTGTGACCTACCACACCTGCGGCCTTAGCTAAGTCGCCTTGTGGTCAAGAGATTAGGGTTACGAATGGTGTTTTTATAAAGTTAAGTTATTTTTAAGCATGTTCAAATTTATGCTTTACCAGTTTACTATCCGTTGTTTATATTGATGCTATGCAATTGAATGAGATTTATACTTTAATTATCTTTTAAGAAATAAAAACTTTTATTAAAGTTTTCTAAGGAGGAAGTTTTCAGAAAGTAAAGTTAAGTTTATAAACTATTGCACTCACTGAGCTTTATAGCTCACTCTTCAAGTTGTTTTTAAAACCTCCTCAGGTACTCGTGTGGGTAAAGACTAGTGAAGCCTCTCTCCTCCATATTCAAGTGGGCGCAAGTGTTGGCATTTGCTTCTTGAAGAATGTAATAAGCATATTTTGGGTCTTTTGTATATTGCAAATGTTTGTACATTTTGTATAAAAGAGTGACATCTTTTGAGTTGTGTAAAAGTGCACCATTTTGTGCTTGTAAAATCAAGCTTGCTAGATTTAAAAGTGCATGTTTATATCTTGTCTTTGAAGGTTTCAAATTTTTGTGTTTATGTTGATAAATTGGATTGCGAGAAGTTGGGTTGGATTATGATTATATTTCGAAGTGTCCAAATTGATTTTCAGGCTTTTGGTTTATCCAAATTACAATCGTTATGCTGCCGGTTTTAAGCTTTAAAAATGACCAAATGAATAGTATTAAACCAACCCAAACCATTTTAACTTTAAGGTTTAAAAGATTAAGCTTCCGCTAAAGTTAATTTTTAAGTTAAAAGGGTTCGCTCCTCGAATGCCTTCTTCCCCATCAAGATGGGCTTAGAGGGATTCGTTGGGGTGCTCGGGGGTACCCTTCGGATAGGAGTCTAGTGGCGGTCCAGATTGGGGCGTCTCACTCTGAAATGCCTTCCACCTATCCTTTGCTCTATCTTTCAATAGGAAGGTTGAGAAGTTTACCATCTGCTCGTCAGTACACCCCATGATCTAGAAAATCTCCTCATTAGCCTCTAGCCATGAGAGTGCCTGTTCTGGCTCTCCTATGCCATCAAAGGTCTTGGCGCCTAACTTATGGGCACGCTCTATGGTCACTCGAGCCTCTTGCGGCTGATTAACTGCCGCTGCTATTGCCTATGCCAAGTGCTCCACATTTACCTGCGGTTGCTCGAGTCTAACAAGTTGGGGTGGTGGTTCTGGGTGTGAAGAGGTACTAGGCACGTTGACAGACTCATCAACATGCTCCTCCTCTAGTATGGGTGCCTCTGCGGCTACCCTCCTCGTCCTCGGGCGACCTCGGCGTTGCATGCTTCTGTAAGATTCAAAAATGCATGAACATGAGACTTTTTTAATGCATGAATCATTTAAGAAATCATGCAATGTATACTCGAAAACATGCAACTTATGCAAGCTCCAAACTAAACTCAAAACAAACTTCAACACTTTCTTAAATCTCGGGCTCTAATACCACCTGACACACCCCTTCTTGGACCGCCACTAGGCTCCTATCCGAGAGGTACACCCAGGCACTCTATCGATCTCCTTTAACCCGTCTCGATGAACTAAAAGACAATCGAGGAGCAAACCCTCTAACTTTGTCTTTAAACTTTCTTTGAAAAATCTCTAGAAATTTCGTGCGCGACTAACTTTTATAAACCTTAAACTTTAAATATGGTTTTGGGTTGGTTTTAACTTAAAAATTTGGTCATTTAGAAAACCAAAATTTCAGCAGCATAACGGCTGCAAAATGGACAATACCGAAACCTGCAGTTTCAAAATAAAACACTTCGACTAAATCCCTTACAATCGCCAACCCAAACTTCTCCCAACAAGTTCAATAACAATGTAATTATTTTCCACAAAACACAAGTTCCATAGTAAACTCATGATAATTCAAAATAAGCTACTTTTTATTACAACTCAAACTACACTTTATTTACAAATGTACTAGTATGCACATGCTATATGCAAAATCTTCAAAAAGCAAGAAGCATAGTCAACTTGATGCCTATCTATCACAACGGAGGAGATTGTCGATCACCCACAAAAGTACCTGAGGAGGTTAGGGAAAAATAAGGGGTGAGCTAGATAGCTCAGTGAGTGCATTTAATCTTTAGAAAACTAAACATTACCTTGAACTAAACTTTTCTTAAAAGCTTTTACAATAAATTTCTATTTCTTAAAGCATAAATCATAAATCTCATTCATTCTTTCCATAGCATTATAAAAGCACTTTGCAAACATATATAAAACATTCATTTGCAAGAGCAATATAATGTTACAAACTTTAGAGAAGCACCATTTCGTAACCCTAACCTTTGGTCACATGCGACTTCGCTCGCTAATGTCGCAATGTGAAGATCACATGGCGTTATATACTCACACCAATCGTGACCCAAATCTAGGACCTCTCAACACTACATGTGGAATCTCTACATCTCATAAATGCAGTGTGAGACCATATCCCATAAAGTAGAGCATTCACTCGTTAGACACTCTAATCTCATACACACACGGTTAATGACTTGTCCCACACACGTGCCCTACTAAATAGGATATACCGTACCGGTTGGAACTCGATAACTGGAGGGTACTAATGGCCTTTGAAAATCTGGTTTTCTCTAATGCTATGCCTTAAAATTTCTTTTTTGGAGCACAAGGCACTAACTTAAAATCTTGTAGGCTTTAAACTTAGAGTCCTTGGACTCTTTTCTTAGCTTAATTGAGACAAGAGCTCTCGAGCTCCATTTTTTTTTTTTAACTTTCTTTAAATCTTTGAAGTTTTAAAAATTATAAACTCGCACCCTTGGGCTCATCTTACTCAAATCTATATAACATGCATAAGTATTCAAGTATTTAAGCATGCAAAAACAGAAATATGATTTCATATGCGGAAGCATAAAACTTTTGAAAACTCATTCATAAAAAGTGCACTCACCTTGCCTTGTAGCTCAACTAAACAAACCTCAAAGACCCTCTCTTGGCTCGATCAAGTGCTCCTTAACTACACAAAGATCGGCAAGCTTAGAATAGGCTAAAAATGCATAAAGATAATGCATTGGAATGCACCTAAACTCTATTGCACAATGACATTGTCTATACACTAGTGACTTCCAATCTCCATTTCTCTTCAACCAATGGTTTAAACTTCCTATTTCTTTGCATGAATCCTACTTATTTATCCCTAGGAACATCCCCACATGGTCCGTTTCATCAATTGAAGCTTGAAACAAAAAATCACGATTTTTAACCCCCTAAAACCGAATGTGATGCACAGCCCAGCTCAGGCATGCTTTTGCTTCGATTCTTGTTCCAAGACACTTCTTATCTCTCAATGTGGTCACCGGTAAAGTTTTGTTGGATTCTAAGATCGTTTGATATGATTTCTAGCCTAAAAACCCACTTTGGGGACCACGTTTTGAAGGGCTTTTCTCACACCTTTGTAATTTAACTTCAATTATCTATCCTTGAGTGTTCCCTAACTCTTATACACTCATTCATGATCATACATGGCAAAGAAATATGGAAGAGAAGTGGCATTGGTTGGTGCCCTTCACTAGTGCATTACAATGTCCAATAACTCTATGTAAGCCTTAGTGCATTCTAATCTCTTTAATGCCTTGTCTAGTTCATCTTAAACTTATTTTGAACCTTGAATGGATGGAATTTATTGGATGTCCATACACCCTTAGCTTGGCCGAACCTACCTTAGTGTATACACCAACTATGGCTTTTCACTTTCTTTGTATTTTAATAGCTTAATTCACTTAGGAATTTAATCAAACACTTGGTAGACAAGCAATTAAACTAAACCAAGCTTAATCAAGTCACTTAGGGTTCTACCATATACAACCCTATGATCCATTTCTTCACTAGGGTTTGTTCATTTCATTATCAACAACTCATCCATGAACTCATCTCATAATCTAGCACTAAAGCCCTATTAAAAATCTACTCAAAACTTAACATGAAACCAACATGGAATCATACTTAAAGTTCCACCAAACGAATCTCAATTCAAGAATTCTTACCTCTTTTAACTTGAACTAAGCTCTTGGGATGTTAATCAAACTTGGGAGAGCTTAACTTGATGAGTGAGAGTCTTGGATTTGATGATCACCTATACTTTTCTTTCTTTCCCCTTGGTTGCCATAACTTTCTTTGCTTTCTTTCTTTGGTTTCTTTTTGTTCCCGTATGTATGCCTCTCTTGCCCAAAATGACCAAGTGTTTGATTATATATGAGGCTCCTTTGACTCATTTGACCACCTTTCAATATTATACTATGACCCTAAACCTTTTAAAATTGCTCTTGACCATGGAAAGTCTTGATTTCCTACAATTTGGTCCTTAACACTTTTTTTTAAATACATTATCCTACTTAAATCCAATGGAAATGACTATAATGCCCTTTCTTGGAACTTGTTCTAAAATCATATTCCATGACTTTTATCAAGTTCTCCGCACAATTTAAAGGCTTAAATTTGGCATTTGTCATTTCATTTTCAAACTCTATCATCTCTTTATTTAACTCTTAAAAGAAACACTTTTAAACTCAATGTCCTTTAACTTAGCTCATCTACTAATACTAAACTAGTCACGTATGTGAATGGGAGTTTACATCGGTTGGATCTAATCATTCATTCATTTGATTTCATATTCGTCAATTCCATAGTATAAACATGAGGTAATCCATTGGTGTTTGAAAACTACATTTTCATGCCATTCACGATTCAATTTCATTTTTTTTTATTCAACAATTATAATCACATACAAGCATCATCTTGAATGACATTAAACTTAACTTCATATTTTCATAATTTCATGCATAAAATTTGTCAAGTTCAGGCATGTACATAATATGTGCACAGACTAGTATTTCCATAAAACCATGTCATATTCTCAAATCATTTAATACTCATGAAAATAATTAAGACACATCAAAAATGAAATCAACATTTAAAAAAATCAATTCAAACACACATACACCCCATTCTAGTCGAAAATCATCATCATGCATTACAATCCATTCTTTTCATTTTCTTTTCACAATTCAACTTAAAATCATATGAAATCTCATGTAATTTCATCAAACATCAAAAATCATTCCAATTACACCACATTTTTTCATTTGGTCGTACACTATACAACACACCCACACAATCAGTTTCTTTCATTTCTATTGTACCAATCAACTTAATTTTGTGCCAAAACATAATATAACCATATTACACATTAAAATAAACTCAAGCTCATGCATAAACATAACTTGACCATACATTAACTTACATTTTCAACCATCTATGCTCTTGATTTTTCTTTCAATAAATCATCTCAAAATCATATAAAACCTTTTATAAATTCATCTACACATTAAAAATATTTCAATTACACCATGTTCTCCATTCTGATAACATACTAGTATATCACACCATCAATCAATTCTCTTCATTTCAAGCTCAAAAATCATATTCAAATGCATCATTTAAACACTAATTAATCAACTAAAGCCATAAAAATAACAATCCATAAAATTTCATAGCATTATGATATAAAATCCTAAACTTACCTTACTAATTTTACTTGATCACAACTCCTTGAAGCTCTCTTTGCTTTCTAATCTCAATTTGAAGTTAATCAACTCCTAAATAAACTATAAATTTCATCAATAACTTAATTGATCATAAATTCTTAAAAACACATCAAACTAACCATAAAATTAACTCACTTACCAACTTCTCTTCAATTTTTCCATGGCTATTTCTTGATGAAAACAAGGAGAAGAGATTGATGGAGACACCTTGGAACCTCCTCATTTTCCTCTTCTTCTTCTTCTTTCTTATTCTTCTTTCTTTTTCCTTACTTTTCTCACGGTTTTGCTTCCTTTCACGGCTACTCCAAATTTCTGCTTCCTTTGGCCGAATGTCACTTGTTTTCCATCCATTCATGCCCTCACTCTATATATTAACTATCCAATTTACCATTTTGTCCTTACTTTTGCCTAAAATTATCAAATTGTCATCCATTAGAAACTTAACAAGTGTCTTCATCCTTATCTCTTTGCCAAGTGTCATATTTCTATGGGTTGCTTGTTTGACTTGTCTTCCTTTAATCCTTTATGCTTATCTATTTCAATACGAGCTTTTCGAAATGCCTGGATTAGACTTTTCCGGCACTTTTTTGAAATTCGAGCAAAATTCTCTAGAGCCTATATTCAAACTACATACATACTCCAAGTAGCCTTGGTGACTTTTAAAAATCATTTTATGCCCCTTTTTAGCTGTCTGTAAAATCACTAAATCGTCTCCGACGATTTTCGGATTGATTTCGTTTCAATCCGAATTTCTTTCGAATGGGTCGTTTAGGTTTTTAAATTACCTCTTGAGTATCTTAATACTCATTTAGATCTTTTTCAAAATTTTTTAAATCCAAAAATCTTTTCAAAATTCCGATCGGATTCAGAATTATCTCTATTTATCTCTAGATAATTAAAAACATATTATATGGTTACCTAATCATCAAATTGACTATGTAATGCTCTAATTTTGTGTCTTAACATTCAATCCCATGCTTCAAAAAATTCGAATGGAGTTTAGATTAACGACATACATATTTCCGTCTATAAGGGTATTTTCGTAAAATAACCTTCGGAGCCCTTGAAAATTATTCAAATGGATTCATTTTCACTCCATTCTAGTTTTATTATACTCTATTACTCATTCCAGAACTTGGGATTCACTTGGTTCATTTTCTAGAAAATCACTATTCATTCAAAAATACTATTCATCCGACAATATCATTCATCTAGATATACTAGTCATTTGAAAATACTATTCATCTGAAAATACTATTCCATCCGAATGTACTATTCCTTCAGAAGTATCATTCATGAAATTTCGGATTTTACAATAACACTAAAGCATCCCATGACTTCAAGGTGCTTTCATTATTCTCCAACCATAATAAAACTCTCTCTCTGGTTCACCAATCCCATTATAATTCTTGGCTCCTAACTTTCGAGCCCCTTTCACTGAAGCTCCCTGCTTCTCGTGACTGATAGATTGTCGCTACTAATACATGAGCCATCTGTTCTACATTTACATTCCTTCCTGCTGGGTCTGCAGGCTATAAGGGTCCTACCTAAGTTCGATTTGCAAGGATGTTGACTGATTCGTTAATGCATTCCTCTGCAAGTACGGGTGCCTCTTCAGCTACCCTCCTTATAATTGGACGACCTCGACAATGTGTGATTCTATGAAGTTCAGTTACATGCAATGCACAAAATAATGATAATAAAAATAATGTTGAAGACTTATGCAATTACAGAAAATTTATCCGACAAAACCAACATTTACATGTTTTTCAAAACTTCATCTCAAAATCATACAAAAATCTTTGCTTTGATACCAACCTTGATGGGACCTACCCCAACCTTTCCCTTCTCGAGGCTCAAGTGCCCGCTTGGCACCCCACGGAACCTTTCTGGACTTTAACTCGCAAGACCCAAAAGAGATTCGAAGGAGCAAAGCCTGAAAACTTAAGAACATTTCATAAACTTATAAATTAAAACCATAAAATTCTCTTTTTCATCGTTTAACTTTTCTAAAAATTTTGGCAGCATTTCAACTGTTTTTCAAGATTTCCCAAAATTCTTGCAAATTACCTACAAATAATAAAAGCACTTCTAAATTTTCAAACATCATCTCAACTTCCAAAAGACCTCCGGTCCATTTCAATTTCATTCCCTAGTCACAAATTTATCTAATTCAAACAAAATCATTTCAAAACTTTAGAAGTAAACATTCATTAACAAATCAAAAGCTTTTATACAACATCCAAATATTTCCATATAAAAGGTATTCAAAATTGTTTCTGTAATATGCATTTTTGGACACATGTATAAGTCTAAAGTGAATAAAATTATTCTATTGATCTAGTAATATGTATATGAGGTGTATAAGTTTATAATTATTGAATCATGGGTGGATTAGAAATATTTTAGGATCCCGTCGGAATTACGAAAGGATTTCGAAGATTAATAATGGTTTGACCGGGGTCCCTAGTGAATATCAAAAAGTTTAAAGGATATTTTAGAATCCTAAAAGATGCTTTCGAAAAAAAAAATCTGGATTTTAAATCGGATTTATATCAAAAAGCGTTTTAAAGTTAACTTTAAGATTATGGGGACCCAAATTAGGGCATAGAATGACTTTTAGGAATTTCGGGGACTATAGGGACGACGAGAGAAATTCGAATATAGGCCCTGAAAAATTTAAGAGAAGTTTTGAAAAGATCTCGGAGTAACCCATTATGAATGTTTTCGGAAAGCTCATATTAAATGAAAATACGAAAGGATGCGCACGATTGACACATGTCAAGGAGATTTAGTGCATGAACGCCACTTGTCAAGGAGGATGCATGCATGGTGACACTTGTCAAGCCTTTGTGGATGGCATAATGGTAATTTTGAAAAAGTCCAATGGCAAATTCAATTCCAATGCAATATATATAAGCCATTTCAAGAGAAATCAAATCGAATGTGTTTGTTGCCATCCATTTGAGAGAAAAGAGCAATAGAGGCAATTCAAACCAAGAGACAACAAGAAGCAAACAAAGTGTGAGAGAAAGAAAGTGAAGCCGAAAGGAGGAGAACCAAAAGGAAGAAGCTAGGTGGTCACGACAACCAGCTATTCAAAGTGGTTTCAAGTGATTTCCAAGGTGAGTTTATTAACTCAAAATTGAAAATGAAATGGAAACTTGATTTTAGAAATTTAGGATGTTAGTTGTTACCATGATATTGATATAGTTTCCATGTGATTTTCTATGTGAAAACTTGAAGAAAATAGATAAATTATATTGGTATGAGTCACAACTAAAGTGATGGACAAAGGTTCAACATGAGTTTGAATGATATGGATGAGTTTTATGCTTGCAAATGCTTGGAAATAAGTTGAAATGAAGTTAAAATGAAAAATGAAAAAGTTGTGTATGATTTGTGAAGCATTCGACCAAGGTGTGCTAGAGTTGATAGCTACTGGTTTTGATACTTTTGAATGACTTATTCAGTTATTGGGATACTAGAATAACCATAGAAATTGAAAGAATTGAATTAGGATTCATATGGATGTCGTACGGACGAAAACGGACATGTTATGTACAAGTTGTCTTGGTTTTCATTTTCTGTGTTTTGGATGGTTTAACATGATTTTATGCATGTTGGAAGTAATTTATTAGTGCTTGGATGTATAAATAATCAAATGGAATGGATTCGCAACTAAACGAATTCATATGGAATAAAACGGCAACGATTTGGAAACTACATGCGACAAATGAATATGCATTGTTAAAGGAAAAATTTGGACAACTTGTATATATTAAATGTATGGCAGCTTGTGAGTATCTTTGTGTGGATGAAAATAGTAGTTTGTAAACATTTGAAATTAGGTTCTGAAATAGCCTAAATTAGTGTACAAATGGTGTAGGTAGCGAGGAAGCAAGAAAGGTTGAATTAGTAGGTTTCGAGATAGGAGACGGTGAGTGTCTTTAAAATGTTTTCGAAAGTTTTTATTTCTAATTAAATGAGTTTTATATATGTTATGCTTTGAGAAATTCATGCTTGAAAAATTTAATATGTTATGCTTAGAAAATTCATGATTGAAATGTTTCATATGAATTTTATCGATTGAACATAATCCAAAATTCAAAAATTGCATATGTGAATAATTATAATGCTGCTTTAATTTTATTTTCCTCAATTATTAGTTACGGAAATGTTTTATGTAGTTCATAAATATTAAGCAGCATGTTTTGAAAGAAAAGTTTTTGCATATAGTACACCCTTATGGTAAATCAGGATATTGCCAGTCAAAGTACCTTAAGCGTGCATGGCAGTGTCGGGTCGTCTGCCACTAACATAGGTTAGGACTATGTCAATTTGTTCAGTCTAGTGTGTCGCCCTTTGCACGTACAGGGTATATATTTAGTTCGTGAGCTAGCTCCCACGCGACGATGCAGGAATTCCATTGCGTTATTGGTCTTGATGGTTTGAGCAATGTAAGAATTTCGTTCTACCACCCAATGCGGCCTAAGTGATGCAGAAATTTTGTTCCACCGTATCATCGAGGGTATAGTACTTGTCAAGCAGTCGAGTCCTAACCGCCCGGGGGCAAGCCCCAACCTGGCCTCAACAGTGGTTGAATATTTTAGCCTAAAAGATATTTTCATAAAATAATACCACCACTGGAATCAAGTTTAAATGAAAAGGAAACAGGAATTTTATTTATGATTCACATACATGTTACATGTTTATTATGCAAACATGATTTTAAATTTCAGATTGAAAGCATGATTTCAATTTTCTAAGGGAAAGCATGATTATACATTATAACATTAAACTGTTTTAGCATAACATTTTCAGAGAGGAAATTTTATAAAGAGCAAATTGATTAGAAATACTTAACACACACAGGACTTTTGTAGCTCACCCAAATTTTTGTGTTTTAAACAAACCTCCCTAGGTGCAGGTATTGGTGCGTCTGTCGTAGGGACACCCCTTCAAGACAAAGTGGATCAATTGTGCTATGTTGTGAATTAAAATGTATATATTGTAAAAGAATGTTTTGTAAATAAAATTATCCAGAGTTGTAACACTTGTACATATTTTGTTTTGAGATTGTGAAACTAAGTTATTTTAAAAATTATTTTACTTCAGATAAATCTTGTCTTTTCCGATTTTCTGATTAAACTTGTTGAAATGGTTGTGCTATGATTGGGAAATTGAGGGCTAGAGGCCCGATAGTTTTGGGAAAATTAATGTGATTTTTGAAGTGCAATTTTTATAAGGTTTTACAAGGTGACATACTTAGAACAACAGTCGTTGTGTTGTTCCAATTTTTATGAAACTATTTTGCAACTAAGTTATTTAAAATGAAAAATTTTCCCACGTTTCTGCAATCAAATAGAAATTTAGAAGGCTTTTAAAGTAAAACGACTTTGCTTCACGGGAACTTTCCAGCCAGATCAGATATCGACTGGAAGGCTTTCGTGGGGTGTCGAATAGGCTACCTATAGGGAGAGGGGTCTATCAATTTCATTTACATTATACATTATGTTACCACAATAGTGGTAAAGTTTGTCAAATTTACAACCCAAAAATATATATATAACCACCAAAAATCATATACATAAACCCATTTCACATTTATGCAAAAATGCAATGCAAATGACTTCACAGAATCTTAAGCTTGTCTGACCCATCTATTCCGAAGGAGGGGAGCGCATACCCCGATCGCTCGTTCCTACACCTTGGGAGGTTTTTAAAACAAAATTCACGAAATAGTGCGCTATAGGAGCTCAGTGAGTGTTATAGTTTTTCTAACTAAATGTTTCCTTTCGAAAATACATCTCCCGAAAACATTTAAAAGCAATTCTTTTCTTTTCTTAAACATTTCGAAATCGAAATATAGACTTTAACTATTTCATAAGCAAACTTTAAAATTCAAATTCATGCATAATGATCATGAAGGTTTTCAATTTTTTCATAAATTATAAAATGCACAAAATAATTCATAACTTCTACAAATCATGTAACATTTGGAAAAGCATTTCCATGTATATTGAAACTCTACCAATGGAACCCAAAGAGCATCATAACATGACCACGTGTCCTGGGCAGGATGAACCACCATCCACAGTGCTGGACAGGACAAACCACCATCCTCAGCACAACATGGTCACGTGCGCTGAGCGGGATGAACCACTATCCCCAGCATAACATTGTCACGTGTACTGGGCGGGACAAACCACCATCCTCAGTGCTGGGCGGGACGAACCATCATTCCCAGCTGGCAACAGCCCCACGTGATAGTATCCATGTACATGAGACATCTCACAACTACACAGCGGAATTATTCCATATTGCATACGTGAAATGAGATAATAAGCCACACATATAGAGGGCGACACTACTCGACTAACAGACTCAATCCCCACGATGCTAGTGACACGCCCTCCTAATACTTGCTATACAAGCAGGGGTATTTTGGCCAGGTCTAAACTTCCATTTATATTATTTCATATCCATCAATTCCACATATAATTCATGGGGTAATCCATTGGTGTTTGAAAACTTTCTTTTCCATGCCAATCATAATTCACTTTCTTTCCATTCGATAAACATAAGCATATAAAATCATAACCATAAAAATCATTAAACATAAAGCTCAACATTTCCATCATTGTCATACATAAAACATTTCACTTTTAAATAAATACATAAAAGTGCATAAACTAGCATTTTCAATAAAACTCATTTCGCCTTTTATAATACTTTAACATTCCTGAAAACATTTAAAACATACTAAAGGTGCATTTAACACTTATAAAGTCATTTTACACTCATATCAATATCCAAAAATACTTTAAAATTCATAAAAACACATAAAGTATTTCAAATATGCATTTGACATTTATAAAAGGGTTTTACACTCACTTGGTTTACAAATTAGTGGCTTGCTCTTCAACTTCACTCTGTTGATTCTTTAGTTGGCTCACCACCTACAAGTCACATATCACCCTAAAATCTATCACAAACTAATTCATTTGGTGGCAAGGTTAATTACACTTGAATTCAACTCAATAACATTCCATACTAGAATTACACCATTTCCACATATTCAACCCAAGTTCAGGATTACATATTCACATCATTTCCTTTCCCTTTCTTTCATTCAAACTCACTTAAATACATTTATATCACCATAAAATACATCAAAAGGATCAAGTTGAATTTTGCACACCAAACCAATGCTATAGCCGAATCAATACCCAAAGTTATTCCAATTCAAAGTTTCTTTCATTTTCTTAACACCTATTAACTTAAATCCATACCAAAACATTATAAAATTATATCAAAGCATCAAAATCACTTCAAACACACATAAACCCCAATCTAACTGAATATACTAGTATGCATCCATCAATCATTCATTTCATTTTCTTTCCACAAATCAACTTAAAATCATGTCAAACCTCATGTAAATTCTTCAAACACCAAAAATCAATCCAATTATATCACAAATTACACCTCGGCCATACATACACACACCACACATTCAATTTCATTTCTTTCATTTCCATAAGCATCAATTGATGGAATGAAAAAACAAAAATCAACAATTTGTTTTTCATAAAATTAAGGATTTTGCGGAACATTGAGTTTCAAAAACGTTTTTAGAAAACTCAAGAATCCAAGATCTATAAAACAATGAAATAAAAATAATATAAAGAAATAAAAATCATAATTTTACCTTCTGTATTGATCTCTGTGGATTGCTCACCACCTTGCCTTCCTTGATATATCTCGAAACCAAGAAACAAGCGAGTGGGCACAATTATATAGAATTGTGCTCACTTACTTTTTGATTTCTTTCTAAAAAAAAATCAAATTAAATCAATGATTATAAGAGGTGAGTGTTTGATTTTGGTTATACAAAGAACAAAGACACAAATTCTTGTTCTTTGTTTTTGTTGAAAAAAAAACTTTTTCTTTTCTCTTGTTTTTTCTCAAAAACATAAACAACAACCAAAAACCTTGATGTAGAAAAGAAACTTTTTCTTTTTATAGGCAAACAATTAGGGTTTTAATTAATCAATATTAATATTGACCATAATCTTATTATAATTAAACTTTTGCCCCATATAATATAATTAATTCAAAATTAATTCATATTATATTTTGAAATAGAACTTGTAACTTTTAATAAATTAATTCATAATTAATTTATACCAAAGTCACTAAGAATTGGATTCAAGACCTCTTATAAAATTAATTAAATAATTATTAATTCATAATTAATAATTAAATAATTTGAATAATCAATATTATTCAAATACCAAGTGAACACAAATTTTTGTTACTTATGTAACGCCTGTAATTGGACAGTCCAATTACAATATTCTATATACATGTTTCTTATAGTAAAATGAGCTATCAAGGGGACCCGATGGACCTACAGTTTTGAGCTCCAATAATATTGGAATTATTAATTAAACTCTTTAATTAAATAATTCACTATTATTAATCTTAAAGTTACTCCACTAAAAACTTAAGATTGCACTCTCAAAATTGTAGATGTTTTTATACAATCTGAAATTTTTCAGTGTCCATTGATTTAATCACTACATATGATCTGACCCTCCACAAATAGTTCATAATTAGAGCAAGGTCAAATGTCCGTTTTACCTCTCTAATTATTTCTTGATCCTTAAGTACCATTGATTCTCTAATGAACAATATATTCATAACAACTTATGAATTTATCTTTCTGTTTACATATAAACAGAAAGTTGAGCGCTCTTATTGTTCAAGACCTGAATCAACCCTTAAGGGAACTACTTTTCTACTTCTCGTAAGAAGGAGTGGATTTCACTATTGTATAAAATGTTCCCAGCTACTTATTAAATCATATCCCCAAAGTACGAAGTTATTGATCGGGTATCTACACCGATCTCACCCATGTAAATCAAAGGAAATAACTTAACAAGCAGGAGTTCATAATACACTCAGAATTAAGATCAATTCATATATGATCATCTGGTTGATAAATATAAATCTCTAAGGTTAACGGATATTATTTAGAGACTTATATTTATCGTGGTCCAGTCCTATATAATCTTTATTATATAAGGTGCCTCCATTTCCATGTCACCACATGAATAGTCTTGGATAAGACTATCGTATCAAATACGAAAGGGACCGCAGCTGTAGATTTACCACAAATGAAGTACCCAGCTTCGTTTGTTTTCTCCGGACTCTTTAAATTACTTATCTCAAACTAAATCCACCTGTATATAACATTTATATACTTAGTTTGAAATTACATCAGTAATCAAGGATGTTTCTCATGATATATACGATTTTTGCAAAATATATAAATTGAATGAAATGAATATTTTATTAAAATTTATAAAACCGTTTACAATATTACAAGCTCTTAGGGCAGAAACCCCAACATCAATTACTTCCAAATCACTCCAATAATCATCTAACATCTTAAAATCAATTCAATTCAATTTTATTAGAAAAGTTACATAAACCCTAACTCTTACCTCACTAGTTTTCTTGACCAACTCTTGCTTTGAGCTTCCTTCCACTTCCGAGCTTAATTTGAAGATAATCAACTTCTATTCATGTAAAAATTCCATCAATAACCCATACTGTCAACACCCATAAAAACTACCATCAAACTAACCATGAAAATAATTAAATTTTTTCTTACTTGATTAGCTTCTCTTCTTCTTGAATGATTCTTGATAAAAGCAAGATGAAAAGATTGATGGAAGCACCCTTGAGCTTGGTCTCTTCTTCTTCTTCTTCTTCTTCTTCTTATTCTTCTTCTTTCTTCTTCCTTCTTCTTTCTCCCTCATGGTCTCCTCTCATTTTCTTTCAGTTTTTGCTTGTTTGACCGAATGCCTCTCTTCTCTTCATTCATTTCATGGTTCACTTTATATATATAACTCTCTAAATGATCATTTTGCTCTTAATCATTTCCTACAATGTCAATTATGCTCTTATGTTACACATGGTTGCATTCTATTGGTCCATATGTTAATTAATTCATCCATTAATTCAAATTTATGAAATTTAAAAATTTCATGGCCGCAAATTAGTCACCACTTTGACTTTGATATGTTATTCTCTCATTGGTCTATTCAAATTCACATGGATTGTGCTTCTTGATTGAGAATTTCTTCATACAACTTTTATTTGATTCACACGCTTATATATTAAATTCCCTTCACCTCTAAATAAATTCCAAAATTATTCTATGGTCGTCCAACCATCAAATTGACCACGAAATACTCTAATTGGATATCTTAGCTCTCAATTTCATGCTTTGAAAAAAATTCAAATGAATTTAAAATCAACAATATTCACTATTCTTTCATTAAGGGTATTTTCATCCGATTGTCTTCGGAGCTCTTAAAATCTACTCAAACAGACTCATTTTTTATCCGTTTCAGTTTCCTAGGACTCTATTATTTATTCCGGAACTTTTGATTTGCGGGTTCGCTTTCCCAAAAAAATCACTATTCATGTAGATACTATTCATCCAAAAAATGTTATTTATCATATAAACAGGAGTTTCTGGGTTCTACAGTTACGATTAAATTTACAAGGAAATCATGAAATTTACAAGGATTAATTTTTCTAAAAAGATTTTAGAAACTCCATATTTCGGTTAGAAAGATCAAAGTTTCACGACGTCCTTGTAAACTCAAGACAGAAGTAAGGATAGGTTCTATCAGTTTTCACAGGATTCTCCTAAACTAGAGAGAGGAGTCGGAATGGGTCATCGTGAATATATATATATATATATATATAATGTATATATATAAATTATATAAATGGATCTATATATTTTTTAATATCCTGATCAAATTAGAATTTCATGTTTAATCATTTATCGTATAATATTTACTTAACACCTTAGCACCTATCTCATTAATCATATATTTAATTATACGTTATTATAATTTCATATACCTTTATAATATATATATATATGATATATGTTGACTTGTATATATTATATTAATATATTAATATATTATATTTTAGTATAAACTTTTTGCATAAGTAACCCTGATATTAAATATAATCAATAATCACATTAGAGTTTCAATATATATATATATCTATATATATATGTATGTATGTATGTATGTATAATCACATTAGGTTGTAATATGTAGTTAAAATATATATTAAATATTATTTTAAATATGATTTAATATTATTATAAATATATCAATTATATATCTAGATTGTACCATATTATATAATAAATATTATATTAATGATATAATTTGTTTAATTATAATAATATAACTATATTATACATAATATACAATATATATAAACTCCATATATAATAACTTATCAAAAATCTATTAATTGTTAACATGTATTTATTGATAATATATAGGCATATTCAAATATATATAATGGCATTAATGAGTAAGGATTCGTTGTCATCTTTTTCTTTCGCTAAGTTTTTGATAATTTAATGACACTACAACATATAAAATAATGGGTGGTCAAGACTGTTACATTTTTTTTCTCTTATACATAACTCAAATTTAAATTTTCCTCATCAAAAGCTTAGCACTATGTTAGCATAGACATGGAATTCTTGTTCGGTATTAATAACTGTGAATATATATTTTATCAATAAGTCATCAATGATATTATGTTGATGCTTACATTTATTATTATTATTATTTGATTTATTATACATACCATGAGTATATTAAATATCGTGAAGCTTGTCAGACACTCTTGATCAGGTCTCTGAGCCGTGGTCTGAAATTGAAGCTCCCAAAAAAGGAAGGAAATACCTACATCGTATGAAAAAATTACCCTTAACTCAAGGGCCCTCGATGCATATCAAACCATGGACGTCTAGTCCAAATGGGCCAAGCTCTCATGGATTGGGTGCCACTAGCACCAACAGCCATCTGCATAATATGTACTATTAGTAACATATGATTATAGTCAACTTAAGTTATAATACAATCAAATATTATATGACTTATATTGTGGTACTATAATTCAATTAGTATATAATAAGTTATTAATACTAGTGTATATATATGTATTTGTCATAATGGTATTATATTATATCTTCGACTTACTCTGACTATATAATATTTATGGACACAATAACTGTATTTAATTACCACAAAATAATACATAACATTTTATATAATCATCTAATCATGTGACGCGTCAAATTATGTTTAAAGACATCATACGAAGCCTTACAATACTCATGCCGATGATACTCTTAATACATTTATTTTGGATTGGCTCCTATAGAAAATTCGTCATTCTTATTTTACGAATTAGATTATAATATTGTTTAGGTGTTATTTATATGTACTTTTATTATATTATTATTATTATATAGTAACCATTAATACATATTATACTAAATGATATATAATGTTGCAAAATATACTAATACCTATATACTATCAATACGTATATGGCATATATATAAGAATAGTTATAATGGGTCAAATTATAAAAATGTTATAATTATACATTAATATAATATATAAATATATAAAAGAAATATATATTAATAAAGTAATTTAATAAATGGAATATATTAATATTATATATTAGTTATATATTAATTTATAAAATATATATAGTATTAACTTATTAATGTGTTTATTATAATATCAATAATTATATTAATAAGAATATATATATTAATATAGTAATTTAATAAATGGAATATATCAGTATTATATAATTAGTTATATATTGATTTATAAAATATATATAGTATTAATTTATTAATATGTTTATTATAATATAAATAATTATATTAATAAGAATATATATATTAATATAGTAATTTAATGAATGGAATATATCAGTATTATATAATTAGTTATATATTAATTTATAAAATATATATAGTATTAACTTATTAATATGTATATTATAATATTAATAATCATATTAATAAGAATATATACCTATATATGATACTAAATAACTTATGATATGAATATTATTTAGTATATACTAATAAATGCAATTAATTATTTAATGATATATAGTAGTTAATTATAATATATTTAATATAATAATATATATGTTATTTAATAGTATATAATGATATAAATTATATTAAAATATGTGTTCATATATTAATATAGAAGTAATTGCACAAAACCTCCCTCAGGTTTGCCTAAAAACAGAGGGAAACATATTTACCATTTTATTACACCAAACCCCCACACCTAACGTTGACTTTAGTCAATAGTAACTAAGTGAAGGGCATTTTGGTCATTATACCCCCTAAGTCATCATCATCATCTTCTTCACCCCTGTTCACCCCTGTCTCTCATTCCTTCAGCCCCGTCTCTCTCTTCTCTCACTACTCATGCTCGCCATTTTCCTAATCGCCGGCGCCACCTTCACGAACGCCAAGGTCGACAACGAGGGTGCGAGCCTCCTAGAGGGTGAGGGAGGAAATCTGGGTGTCGAGCTGCTCGATCTTCTCGGGGGCGTCAACAGCGGAGGTGGATGGCACGGTGGGAGAGGGAGGTAGAGAAAGGGTGGAGAGAATCTGATAACAAAGAAGATGGGATGACCCTACTCGTTCTTCTCATATCGCCCTAGTGCGATGGATCGAGGGGGTGCAGTGACGGGAGTCGACGACTAGGGTCGACGACGAGGGTGCGAGCCTCCTCGAGGGAGAGGGAGGAAATCTAGGCACCGAGCTGCTCGATCTTCTCGGGGGCGTCAACAGCGAAGAGGGGGCGGAGGCGGATGGCACGTTGGGAGAGGGAGGTGAAGAAGGGGTGAAGAGGTGGATGACACGATGAACTCGGTGATTTTTTTTTTAAACTGAGAACATGATGATGTATGTGCAGTGTATGAGAACATGATCTGAGTTTGTTTTTATGGCAGTGTATGTGCAGTGATCTAAGTTTATTGGTGACGATGGTGGTGGTGGTGGTGGTGGTGGTAGTGATGATGATGATAATGATAATGATGTTTGTTTTGATGGCAGTGTATGATGATGATGATGTTTGTTTTGATGGCAATGTATGTGCAGTGATATGAGTTTATTAGTGGTGGTGGTGGTGGTGGTGATAGTGATGATCATTTTTTTTTTTTTTTGTTTATGGGTAAAATGGTCATTTGATCAAAAATCTTGGTCAACTGTTAAAGTTGACGAAAATTGACTAATGGTGTGGGGGTCTTGTGTAATAAACTTATAAATATGTTTTCGTCTGTTTTTTGGCAAACCTCAGGGGGGCCTCGTGCAATTACTTCATTAATATATTACCCATTAATAATGTTAATCAGTTCTTATTTATACACTTAAATTCGCATTAATATATTTGTATGATATTAATATAGTAATTTAATAAATGGAATATATCAGTATTATATTGTAAGCTCTCTGTCTTGTTTACGGATGAATAGTAATATTTTCGGATGAATAGTATCTCCGGGTGAATAGTACCTGATGAATAGTCAAATTTTGAGACGGACCCTGGAAAATCGAAAATATTTAGAATGATTAGTAGGACCCAATAAAACTGAAACAGAGTAAAAATGAGTTTGTTTGGGTAGTTTCTGAAGATTCCGAAAGTTACCCGACGAAAACACCTTTATGGACAGGATTGTGAATACGTTGACCTAAACTCCGTTTAAATATTTTTCGAAGCCATGGATTAAATCCTAATAGATCTAATTAGAGTCTTGTGAAGTCAATTTGATGAATGGGTTATCATAGAATTAATTTGAAATTTATTTCGGAATGAATTATAAATAGTATTAAGTGAATAATAAATATGATAAGGGACTAAAACGAAATATGTTTCTCTACTTGGGGTCAAAGTGGGATTAAGAGGAAGTGAAGTAAGGACCAAAATGAACAAGTTTACATGACTTGGGCCAAAGTGGAATAAGCAAGAATTAAGGATCAAAAAGCAATTAATCAAAGGATATAATGGCCATTTTCAAAGAAGATTATTATAAATTCATTGACTTAGTCAATTTCTTCTTCATTTTCTTGCCAAACATACAAAACACACACAAAATCAAAGAAGCAAAACCGAGAGAAGGAAAACAAAAGGGTGATTTCGGCCATGCATGGGAGGAAGATGAACCAAGTGATTTTCATGCCATTTTAAGTCTCCAATCAAGATATCAAACCAAACCAAGCTAGAAGAATAAGCTTGGAACAAAATCAAACCCAAAAATAGGTAAGATTCCATCACTTTTTAAGTTGTTTCCATGATGTTGTTCATGATGTTTGTGTGGTGTTTGGTTGGATTTTTGGTATGAGTTTTTATGTATGATTAGAGTAGAATTTTATGAGACAACAACTAAGTATAAATTATATGGAAATCATTAGGTTTGATGTGTTAGGGTTTTGTTGGAATAAACACTAAATTGGTTGAATTGATTTTAAGTGAATTTTTATGCCCACCAAATGCTTGATAAAATGTCTAAGTGAAGAAAAATGCAAAATTTGAATGAACTAAAGTTGGTATGTGATTTCTCATGTAAGACCATAGTGAGGGAAGTATGAAACCCAAGCCATTTGATGTTATCAAGTATGATTTTATGTTGAAAAAGTGATTAGGAAACCTATGAAAAGCTTATAAGAATGTTGAAAATCAATTTAGGTAACTTGTCCTTTATAACCATTAAGTGAAGGGCATTGATGGGAGTTATGGAATACCATCTCATGTGTGTGTTTTCATGCATTAAATAAGTATGTTTGAATATTTATGGCATTAAGGAAAAGAGGAATTAAGATTTAAAATGGAAAAGATGAAAATTGTCATGAAAAAGTGATGAAAAAATAGGGTTTTTCCTATGTTTGGACACTCGAAAGTTGGAATTTTTTAGAACCGCTTTACGGGTCATCTAAATGCGAGTCAAGAAGATGTGTGAAACAAGAAAGAAGTGAAAAGCAGCCCTAGGTAAGGAGTTGCATCATATTCGGCCAGGGGGGGTAGGATTTTGTAGCTTTTCGTTTTGAATTTCGAATGATGGTTTTGAGTGTATGGGGGTGTTCCTAGGTAAGAATAAGGAGGATTTATGGAAAGAAATCTGAATTAGAACGCTTGGGTTAAGCGGAAACCATGTAGAGACAATTTTTAGTGAATATGTCCTTTATGGTTGATTTGAGTTAGAATTTGTGTAATAAGTTTCGTGAAGTTCAATTTGTTATATTTTAAGTAAATAAGTGATGTGTAGGTGAAAGGGAAGTAAACGAAGTCGAAGAAAACCATGGGAACCACTTAAGGAAACTTGGAATCAAGGTGAGTGCTCTACTTTATTTGAAATATTTTCAATTGTTTTTAAAAATGTATAAGAAAATTCTCATGGAGAATATTAAAGAAATTTTATATGTATAAGGCTATGCTTACTTTAAGTGTTTAAGTATTTTGTGAATATATTTATCATTTTTAGTGGTTGAAGAAGTATTTTAATTACATGATATTTCATATGGGAAGTAAATGTTTTTAATTTTATAAGTACAAGCTTATCTAGAAATAAAGATCTTGATTTAAGTTTTAGGCCCTCTTTTATAAGCGAAGCTACGTTAATTTTTCTTGATTTTTATATAAGTGAATTTAAGTGTTTATTAAGTTATAAGTTTTGCAATTTGTATGTTTTATATGAGGTTTAAGCAAAGATAAAGTTTTATCAATTCTTTATGTGCACTTGGCATTGATATATATATGTGTTATATATGAAGTGTTATTAGCTATTTATATATTTATTTAAATTTTAAACTCCATACGAAATTTTAAAAGTGTATGCATGAGATTTTATGTACGATTGAATCAAAAAGATATTTTGTGCTTTATGCACTAAGAAAATAGAATTTGAAGTCTTATGTAATTCAAAGTATGAGGTTGATGTTTTATGCATTTTAAATTTAAGACTTTGTGTTTATTTCACTTCAATAAGTGAGTTTGTGCTTTTGCACTAAGTAAGAAAATAAAATGAATTTTCAAAGGCCATAAATATACCCACCCTTATAAGTAAGTTTCAGACCCGACCGGTATATCCCACATTCGTATGACAAGTTCAGGGGGGGATACGTCACTACCTTGGGGGGAAAATTAAGTCTGTCGTGTCGCCTCTACTTTTGTAGGATATTATCTTGTGTTATGATTAGCGATATAATATTCTGCATATAACAACGGGATGTCTTTGTAAGTAAGTGTCACAGTTGGTGTCTGTTAAAAATGTCACGTGACTCCACATCGGTTAGCGTTATTACAGCTTCCGCATGGTTGTAAGTATTATGGGATACGAATGATGTTTTTCGAAAGACAAAGTAAGCATCTGAAATATCAAAAATAAAGAAAAACATTTTATTGATTTTACTATAAGTGGATTTTTAAGTGTTTGGCATTCCATAGGTTTTCAATTTATAAGTTTTACATGAAATTATATAAGTATAAGTTTTATAAATTCTCCACGCATATTACGCATTGAAGTTAATATGTTTTACATGAAATTTTATGAATCCATGAATTTCATAAGTTTTGACCTATGAATTTATGCATATATATATATATATCTATATGAATTTAAAATGTTGTTTAAGTTTACAAGTTGATATGGATTTTTAAATACTTGCGAATTTATTGTTTTTATATGCAAGCTATGAAATTTAATCAAGATTTACGCTTTTTAAGTTATACATTATGTGGAGTTTTAATTTTGCATGAGTTAAAAGTTCTTATGGTATGCTTTGAAATTTAATATTTAAGTTTTGAAGGAGTTAAGAAATAAGAATTCGTTTATAGGTTTTATAAATTTATATGTTTTTCATGAAACTCTACGCCTATATAAGTTTAGATTATTTTTCAATTTATTCATTTTATATGTATAAGTTTAAGTGTTACTTAATTTTTAAGTTTTATATAAATTTTATGTGCATATAAATTCATAGTCTTTATATATATGTTTTGCAAGTGATATGAGACTTATATTTTTCAAGATTTCAAGTAATATATGCTTTAGAGTTTTTTTTTTTTTTTTTTGTATGCTTTGAAATGAGAAGAGATTACAATTGAAAAGTTTTAAGAAATAAGGTATTCTAAGTTATAAGTTCCATGAAGTTTTAAATGTATATATATATTTATATGCTTATACATATTTTAATGTCTTTATGAATTTTATGGAATTATAAGTTTTATGGGAAGTTTTATGCTCTTACGTATTTTAAAGATTTTCTATGTATACTTTGCTATGAAATAAGTTTGAACCCTATGATAAGTTTTAAGAAATATAAACGCATTTTGAAAAGATTTTAAGGAGGTATTTTTAAGAAATAAAACAATTTAAATAATTTAAGTTAAAAAGAAATTAAGCACTCACTGAGCTCCCATAGCTCATCATTTTCTGTTTTTATGTTTAAAAACCTCCTCAGGTATTAAAGTGGGTGACTAAGATTGGAAGGCTCCTCCAGGAAGTTAAGTTGGGCAATGATGCGACAATGCTACTACATAAATATAATTTCCATATTTTGTACGTGAAGAAAATCATATGTAAATATATGTTAATATTAAATGAGTGGTCTAGATTTATTCATGACATGAAAGTCCTAGTTTTTAAATCATTGCATAAGTTTAAAATCAAATTAATTTTGATTTTATGCTCTTACTTTTGACGAAACGGAAATTTTGATTTGTGATATTGAATTAGTTGTTTGTGATTATAAGAAGTTGGGTTGGAAAAGTAAAAGTATATGGAAGTGTATTTTCTTTTGCAGGTTATTTTTTATTAAATTAAAACGTAGCTGTTATGCTGTCGAATTTTCTATTAAAAAAAAAAATCCAATCCAATTCATTCCAGTTTTGTACAGTATGAAATGATTTTAATGGTTCGCTTCACGGATTCCTTTTAACTCCATCCGTAGGGTTTAGGAGGATTCCGTTGGAGTGTAAGGCAGGGCCTCACGGACGTAAGTACGGTAAAGTTCGGATTGGGTCATGTCATATATAATTAGTTATATATTAATTTATAAAATATATATAGTATTAACTTATTAATATGTTTATTATAATAATAACAATTATATTAATAAGAATATATATATTTATGGTGCTAAATAACTTATGATATCAATATTATTTAGTATATACTAATAAATGCAATTAATTATTTAATGATATATAATAGTTAATTATAATATATTTAAAATAATAATATAAATGTTATTGAATAGCATCTAATGATATAAATAATATTAAAATATGTGTTCACATATTAATATATTACCCATTAAATAATGTTAATAAGTTCTTATTTGTACAATTAAATTCCCGTTAATATAATTGTATGATATTAATATATATATATATATATTAATATAGTAATTTAAAAAATGGAATATATCAGTATTATGTAATTTGTTATATATTAATTTATAAAATATATATAGTATTAACTTATTAATATGTTTATTATATTATCAATAATTATATTAATAAGAATATATATATTAATATAGTAATTTAAAAAATGGAATATATCAGTATTATGTAATTTGTTATATATTAATTTATAAAATATATATAGTATTAATTTATTAATATTTTTATTATAATATTAATAATTTTATCAATAAGAATATATATATTAATATAGTAATTGAATAAATGGAATATATCAGTATTATATAATTAGTTATATATTAATTTTAAAAATATATCCAGTGTTAGCTTATTAATATGTTTATAATAATAATTATTATTATATTAATAAGAATATATATATTTATGTACTAAATAACATATGATATCAATATTATTTAGTATCTACTAATAAATGCAATTAATTATTTAATGATATATAATAGTTAATTTTAATATATTTAATATAATAATATATATTATTTAATAGTATATAATGATATAAATAATATTAAAATATATGTTCACGTATTAATATATTACCCATTAAATAATGTTAATCAGTTCTTATTTATAGAATTAAATTCATATTAATATAATTGTATGATGTTAATATAAGATATTAGACAAATACAACTTCAACTTGAAGTTGAAGTAGAATGAGGAAAATTTGTATGAGATTCTTTGACACATCATTCGAAACTAGAGGTAATAGTATAAAAGATAAATCTGTCTAAGAGCTATTACTTTTAAACACCTCTCTTTAATCTTTTAGGCCAAACGTATGGGTTGAACTGGTGGATATTCTTGTCGTGCAGTCACCTATAACCAGGGAAGTCATTAAAGGCTGGTAAGTCGTTGACTATTTTTCCATTTCACACGAAACCATAAAGCCGAAACCAAGAGAAAAGGGAAAGATATTTGGGAACTTTAGCTCGAGGTTCAGAAATACTTCTTCTGCTAATAACTCTAATGATGATAATGAGGTCAGTACTTCTTCCTCCTCATTCCCTACATCTTCTTATTTCAAAAATAAAGAAATAGTCGCTATAGCAAATATTGAGCGACACCTTAGAAACTGGGTGTAAGCCCGAAATTTCATGAATAGTATTTTCGAAAGAATAGTATTTTGAGAGGAATACTATTTTCGGACGAATAGTACTTTCAAATGAATAGTATTTTTAGATGATTAGTATATCCGGATGAATAGTGTTTCTAGATGAATAATATTTTCGGATGAATAGTGATTGACGCGACTCGATATCATAATACCTCTAGCTCTAATCCGATAGGTCACGGCGGGCACCTTAATGAATCTCTCTCAAACTCGACTTATCGGGCTAAGCGAAACTCGTGGAGTGAACCCTAAACTTTCTAAAACATTGTTGGGTTGATTTTCTTTAAAAACTAAAAAGGCGTAGAAATTTTTTTCGATTTTTCAACTTATTTTCTAACAAAATTTCGGCAGCATAACGACTGCATTTTTTATGTTCCAAAAAAACTTGTTTATAAAAATTCGACACTTTGACTAAAATTCATCACCAACCCAACTTTTGATTGCCCATAGGCCTCAATCATGCATTTAATTTCTCAAATCAACTTAATAAAATTCAAAATACAATTTAGCTTAAAAACAATTTAAAAACAATTACGAACTTATAAATTCAAATTACAAATTACTTATACAATTCAAAAGGAATTTACATGAAAGTATAACTGATGTAAAAATAGACGGCTCAAAATGACGTCGTGTCATGCTACCTCGCCCGCTAGAGGTGATATCACTGCTCGACAACCTACTGAGAGTACCTGAGGAGGTTTTTTGTATAAAAATAGAAAAATTATAAGCTAGAAGCTCAGTGAGTGCTAATTTGTCTTTAGTTCAAAAACTTTGATCTCTAAACGTCCTCCTCGAAAACGTTTAAAAATAATTCTTTATTTCTTTAAGCATTTCAAACTTTAATTTATAAAACACCTCATGAAAACTTTTGAAGGGAAACTTTCTATACTTAAACTTGCTCAAATTGAAATTCCATTTCAATGCAAAACATGCATAAAGAATATACAAAACTCATGTATTCATAAACTTCATATAAATCTTGTAAACTTTGAAAATTTCTCAACTTTAAATCTCATATCAACGCAAAGCATAAATATTGAAACTGTAATCTCAAATGGGCATCAAAATGCATATAAAACTTTAAATTGGAAAGCATATAAAATGTTAAACGATTTCATTACTTGTAATAAAATATCTTAAATACTTTTCTTTTCTTTCTGAATCTCAAAGGCTAGTTTTACTTTATAAAAGCACCATTCGTACCCCTAAATAATCTGACCATACGACGACTAACTACGCCGCTCGATGTAGTAATGTCACGTGGCGATTTTGAACTGACACTAGCCATGACACAATCTGAGACATCTCGCGGTTATGTGCGGAATTTCCTAGCGCTAACCATAACATGCGAAACACCACCCCACATCAGCAGAGGCGACTCGACTGACAAACTAGGACACTTTGTCCCCCCTGATTAGTGACTTATGCCTCCCCAAGACTATGCCAACTGATGTGGGATACACCGGCCGAGTCTAAAACTGAATCTGTAATCTAAGGGTATACTAATAGCCTTTGAAAACTCTTTTGCTTAACTTTCTGGTGCAAATAGGACAAATCTCTTTTCTGGGTGCAGAAAGCACCAAAATCTGATTTCTGAGTGCAATAAGCACTAAAACTCATTTTCTGAGTGCATTAAGCACTAAAACTTGTTTTCTGAGTGCATTAAGCACTAAAATATCTTTGGTAAGTGCAAAAACACAAAATAACATCATTTCAAGCTCTAAATTTATGCTCATATCAATGCATTTAAAATAAATTCAAGTAAGCAATTACTATCAAATCAAACTTAACAATTTGAAATACTTTGAAAATCTTTAAAATAAAATTCACTCACAAACTGAAAAACTGCAACCGGCACATACGGAGCCTCTACTTCTCTCACCTCGATCTCTGTCCTCATCACCTACACAACATATGGATATGTAAATTTATGTCCGTGTCAATTTCTAGAAACTCAAAATAACTGAAATTGCATAATTTCCCTTAAGTGACCCTTTTTACACGTAAACTTCCATTTTTGGTTTCTTTATTGATTATACGGTTCCGAACTCCGTTTTCTTCAACCATAACCTATTTATTATCACCTAGAGACGTTTTGGCACTAACGGAATCGCGTTTGGAGACCTGAAACGAAAATCGTTTGATTTCGACCCCTTTAGGCCAAATACTATTCATAGCCCTACTCGAGCTTGTCTTTGTTCCGTTTTTGCTCCGAACACCTTCCCAACTCGCCCTCTAGTCCGTCCAAGTGTCGTTATGGAAGAAAACGGCCATCGGATAGGTATTTTAAGCTAAAAACATGTTGTTTTCGCTACTAATTTTTGGACGTTTTCTTGGTTTTGATTTCGAAATTTAATCTTTGACTTTTAATAACTTCAACACACCTAATTAAACTCGTTAGGGTCATCAAAATTCTCAACGGACGTATTATGGGTCAATTTACGGAATCACCCTTCAATTAGTTCATTGCGTGTTTCATTTTCTTCTCTTTAAATTCTTGATATTTTCTTGGTTTCCTAGGCTCCCAATAAACATCAATATGACGTTCATTTTGTTCGACTTTTCATCAGACCAATTTGCCCCTATATTAACCTTAAATTCCAAGTTTAACCTTAAACTAAAACTCTTAAACTCTAATATCAAAATTCACTCACTAATTACCCAACAAATTGAAGGGAAATATCGATTTTAATTCGAATGCGGAAACGTAGATTTTAAAAATTTTCAAACAAAACATGCCCGATTGATGCTAGTAATAACGATTCAATAATTTAAATAAGATCGAATCTTACCTTGTATGAAGATTGAATTGATCCCTTTTGATTTGCAGATTCTTCATCACCTGATCTTCCTGGCTATGACTCTTCACAAAAGAAACTGTGTGTGGACACAATCTTTTTGAAGATCCTTTTGAAGTAGATGGTTATTTGGTGATTTTTAATCAATGGAAATTTTTTGGTTCAAGTAGCCAAAAATTCTCTCTACCACCACCCTCATTACCAATCATAAAAACATCTTTTTATATTGGCAAATTAGGGTTCTTCAATTTTAACAAGGAATTTAAATTCCTATTAAAATTGAAAGACATAATTCATATCCAATATGGAATCAAATTCCTTATTGGGTTAGAATTCTATTCTTTTAATTTAATATGAAATCTAATTCCTATTAAATTAAAACTCTTTTAATATAATTTAAATGGAATCTTATTCCAATTAAAATTATTATTTCCATTAATTAATTAAATGATTTTTCAATAAATTAAATGATTCTAAATCATAATTAATTTAATGACGTCATTTATAATTGAACCCATGACCTCTACAAATAATTAAATAATTAACCATTAATTAAATAATTATAAATATTTAAATAATCAAATTATTTAAATAATTTATGAACATGTACATAAATTTATATGTACACCAATAATCGGACAATCCAATTATATTCTTCAACTTGTTTCTTTATGTGGTTGTGAGCTAGCAAGGGGACCAAATGGACCTATAATTTGAGCTCCAATAATATCGGAATTATTAATTAAACTCTTTAATTAATAATTCACTATTATTAACCTTAGAGTTACTCCACTAAAAACTTAAGGTTGCATTCTCAAAATTGTAGATGTTTTACACAATCTTGAATTTTCAGTGTCCATCGATTTAATCATTTCATATGATTCGATCCCTCACGAGTAGTTCATAATTAGAGCTAAGTTATTAAAAATCCGTTATACCTCTCTAATTATATCTTGTTCCATTAAGTACGATTGATTCTCTAATAAACAATATATCCATAATAACTTATGAATTTATCTTTCCATTTACTGGTAAACAGAAAGTCGAGCGCTCTTATTGTTCAAGACCTGAATCAACACTTTAAGGGAACTACTCATCCACTTCTTACAAGAAGGAGTGGATTCCACTATTGTGTAGAATGTTCCTAACCACTTATTAAATCACATCTCCAAAGTACGAAGCATATTGACCGTAAATCTATAACAGTCTCACCCATGTAAATCAAAAGACATGACCCAAAAAATAGGAATCCATTAAACACTCAGAATTAAGATCAATCCATATATGATCATCTAATCGATAAATAAGAATTTCATTGTTTAACGGATATTAATAAGAAACTCATTTTATCATGGTCCAGTCCTATATAATCTCTATTATATAAGTGCCTCCATTTTCATGTCGCCACATGAATAATCCCGGATAAGATCATCGTATCAAATACGAAATGGACCGCAGTTGTAGATTTACCACAAACAAAGTACCCAGCTTTGTTTGCTTTCTACGGACTCTTTAGATTACTAATCTCAAACTAAATCCTCTTGTATATAACACTTACATACTTAATTTGAGAGTACATAAGTAATCATGGATGTTACATGATATTCGTATGAAGCAAACATTTCATAAATGCGTATTAATATGAATAAAATAAATTTTATTTATTTATTATTTATTTAAACGTTTACAACTTACAAACTCTTAGGGCACAAACCCTAACAATCTTCCACTTGCCCTAGAGCAAATAAAAGATATCTCGTAATCCTAGACCCTCTAGATGACCGTCAAACACTTTAGCCGTTAAGGTCTTTGTAAACGAATCAGCATGGTTGTCCTATGAAACTATTTTCATCACCGACACATCACCTCATACTATGGCCCCACTACCTAGGGTGAATTCTGACCCAGATGTAGATTTTCTAAAATCCTTATCCGATTGAAAATCAGAATTTGTATATTGTTGGAATCAAATTCTCACTAGAATATACTACCATATAGTTTCTCGTTCTCCGAAGATACTTGAGAATACATTTTACTGCCACCCAATGATCCAATCATGGGTTAGATTGATAACGACTGACTACTCCCACTGAATAACATATGTCAGGTCTCGTGCATAGCATAGTATACATGAGACTGCCTACTGCAGAGGCATAGAGAATTCATCTCATATCCTTAACTTCTTGAGGTGTCTTAGGACATTGTTCTTTAGACAAGTGAACTCCATACCGAGAAGGTAAATAACCTTTCTTGGAATTCTGCATCGAATAACGTACAAGGATCTTATAAATGTATGATGCTTGAGACAATGCTAACAGTTTGTTCTTACGATCTCGTATGATTTGGATCCCAAGAACATAACTGGCCTCTCCCAAATCTTTTATTTGGAATTGGTTAGCAAGCCAGTTCTTTACATCAGATAATGCTCTTACATCATTCCCAATGAGTAGAATATCATCGACATAAAGTACGAGGAAAACCACTTTCTTGTCGATGATACGCTTCTATACACAAGGTTCATCGACATTTTGCTCAAAACCATAAGACTTGATCGAAGTATCAAATCTAATGTTCCAAGATCGAGAAGCTTACTTAAGTCCATAAATAGACCTTTGCAATTTGCAAACCTTTTGCTCTTGACCTTGGATCATGAATCCCTCTGGTTGCACCATATAGATGCTTTCATCAAGATTGCCATTCAAGAATGCAATCTTGACATTCATTTGCCATATCTCGTAATCGAGACATGCAGTTATGGATAGGAAAATACGAATGGACTTAAGCATGACTACTGGTGAGAAAGTTTCTTCATAGTCAACTCCCTCTTTTTTAGTATAATCTTTTGCCACTAGCCTAGCTTTGAAGGTCTCCACCTTCCCATCCACTCCTCTCTTCCTCTTGTAGATCCATTTGCAACTTACGGGTTTTACCCCATCTGGTTGATCCACAAGTTCCCAGACTGAGTTTGAGTACATGGACTCTATCTCGAGATTCATAGCTTTAAGTCATTCTTCCTTATCAGAATCTTTCATTGCATCATTATATGCCAATGGATCATCTACACTCTCATCAGAGATAGCAACCTATGCCTCTCTGATATTTCTGTAACGAATAGGTGGTCTAATAACCCTTCCACTACGACGAGGTGGTAGATGATTCTGATGAAACTCTGTCTAACGCTCAGATGTGGTTTTAACTATGTTATTATCAACAACTATTGTTGATTGGATACTGGTCGAACCAAGCAATAACTCATCGAGTACAATCTTACTTCGAGGTTTATGTTCTTTTATGTAATTATCTTCAAGAAACGTAGCATTTGTCGATACAATTACTTTGTTATCTTGAGGATCATAAAAGAATCCGCCTCTAGTTTCTCTGGAGTAGCCTACAAATAGGCAAACTTATGAACGTGGTTCCAGCTTCCTAGTCTTATTTTTCAGCAAATGTGCTGGACACCCCCATATGCGAAAATGTTGCAAACTAGCTTTGCTACCTTTCCACAACTCTAAAGGTGTTTTAGGAATAGACTTTGAAGGAACTACATTCAGGATATATACTACAGTTTGCAATGCATATCCCCAGAAAGAACTATTTAAAGATGAGAAACTAATTATAGATCTCATCATATCCTGTAGGGTACGATTTCTCCTTTCTGCAACACCATTTTGCTGCGGTGTTCCAAGAGTCGTGAGTTGGGATATAATCCCATTCTTAATCAAGTAATCCTTGAACTTTGTATCAAGGTACTCTCCTCCACGATCTGATCGTAGAGCTTTCAATATTTTACCTAATTGATTTTCAACTTCAGTTTTAAACTCTTTGAACTTTTCAAAAGTTTCAGACTCTCGTTGCATTAGGTAAACATACCCATATCTAGAATAATCATCAATGAATGTGAAGAAATATTCATAACCACCTTTAGCTTTAACATTCATTGGACCACAAACATCCGAATGTATAAGCTCTAGCGGTTCTTTGGCTCTATAACCTTTTGTCTTAAAAGGTCTCTTAGTCATTTTACCTTCTAAACAGGATTCACAAACAGATAAAGTGCCGATCTTTAACTCTCTTAAAGTTCCGCTCTTTACTAGTATGTCTATTCTGTCAAGATTAATATGTCCAAGTCTTAGATGCCAAATATAGGTATCATCATTAGGAGAAATCTTTTGTCGCTTTGCTTTAGGTTTTTCAACTTTAAACAATTCAACATTGAGCAGTGAATTACGTGTTAACGATCTTAACATGTAAATGTTGTTTTCTAATATTCCGGAACAAATATTCAAACCATTTCTAAAAATAATAACATCTTTATTACTAAAAGAAATTGAATAATTATGTTCCATTAATCTAGAAACCGAAATCAAATTTCTTCTAAAATTCGGAATATAATAAACATTGTTCAAAACAATAAAACAACTATTTGAAAATTGAAGTCTAACTTCTCCCACTACTCTAGCTGAAATGGCATCCCCAGTGCCAACTCGCATTGTAAACTCGCCCTCATCAAGCTCCCTCCAAGAATCAATCAATTGTAAAGAAGAACAAACATGATTAGTGGCTCCTGAATCAATTATCTAGGTAAATAACTCATTCTCCACTAAACAAGATTCAATGACAAGTAAATCATATTTACCTTTCATTTCCTTTTTGTTCTTGAGCTCTTCGAGGTACTTTGGACAGTTCCTCTTCCAGTGATCTTCCACATCATAATGAAAACATTTTTCTTTGGGTTGGGAAGCCTTAGAGCTCTTTTGCTTCTTCTTTTGGGGAGCTTGCTTCTTAGGCTTTGCCTTAGCCTTACTGGTGGTCATTTTCCTCTTTTTCTTATTAGAGGCAGAAGTTTCAGCAACATTTGCCTCACCAGACTTAACCCAATTTTGGTAGGTTTCACGTACATTACGCGTGGCACTTGCAGGTGGCACAGGAGGACACTCCTCCGTCAGGATAAAGTTTAAATCCTCACAAACCAGATTGGCGTTCATATTATTTTTTCATTTAACATAGTTTTCCCCATTCAATTTATCATTGGTAAGTATGATAATTAAAGATGATGACATTGCTGAAATAAATAAACAAAATATTTTATTCAAAATTTGCTTCATATGAATATTATAAATTTTAGCATAAAATTAAACATGATGCATGATACATGAATAATAAATCAGAAATACCCTAAAAAGAATTACTATGCCACGATAATCTAACATGCCACAAATAGGTGCCGCCGTAGGGTAGGTCAAATATTTGTATGTTAGACTGAGACATTCTCAATTAAATAATATAACAGAAAAAACTCTTTTTCATATATTATTTGACTACCGTTTTTCGGTCAGGAAAAATAATTAACAATTAATTATTTCCTTTATGAGTGTAACTCATCATTTCGGAGTCCATAGACTTAACTCGAGAATTGCCGCCGTAGGGTAGGTCAATCACAAGATACATCTAGAATTCCTATCTGTTAGGAAGTCAACCTTGATCAACCTAAATGGACACCATCCGTAGGGGGACGATAACAAAGCCGTCTCGAGGCGCCATTTAAGTTTTACGGTGTTGAACTAATGATGGAGACCGTGGGATATATTGTCATATATCCCTCTCCCACTCACTATTTTAGGATTAGGGTTTTCTATTTTAATATTCCTAGTCATCATCTTGGATTATTAACGGCTAACAAGTATAATCTAAGTTACTAGGAATCAGTATGTTACTAGAATCATCATCCTATTAACACTTAATAAATTACCAGATTTTTAACTCTTAAAAATATAATTTATTATGAAAGATCTCATCTATATAATCTAAACTTTTTAATTATGAAGATTAGATTTAATGTGAGATTACCCAATTTTAACTCTTAAAATCTAATCCACATTATAACTACCAATTATTTGAAATATATTTATTTTAATCACATTAAAACTAATTATATATTTCTAATTTGTGAACCTAGGATTTTCAACTAAAATCCTAACAAATTATGAAATTGGTATTTAATGTATTATTATCTATATTTTAACTAATAAACTATTTAATAGAAAAAATAAATAATAATACATGTATGTATGTCATGTTATAATGCAACGAGTAGGCATTTTCTATTCTATATGACATATTTTATGCATGATCATATTATCAACAAATTATTCAATCATCACATGATAAATAATTAAAATAAATAACATGTGATTGACCGGGTTCTTTGACTTTAATGACCTAAATCTAAAATTAATTATTACAAAAATTAACCAAGGCATTCCTTGGCTTTCACTTGTAGTCTTCAAGAATTTCATGGTCTTCAAGGTCTTGATGGGCTCTTTAAGACTCATAATTAAATCTAATTTAATTCTCAAGAACCTCCATCAAATGGATTGGGTTACAAGCCCATTTCTTGATTTTAAAGCCATAAAAAATTATCCAAAACAAGTGGATAATTTTCTATAAATTTTACGATTGAAAACGGAAACCTGAGACTTGAGAAAAATTTGAAAACGGACTGCGTTTGGGACTGTTCGGAAACAGTCCAGCTGCTGCCATGTGGTAATAGCTTTTTGGCTGCCAAGTGGCAGCAACCACATGCCACCTGGTGCACGTTGGTTGCTGCACTTGGTGTGCATCGCACATGCACACTTTGTGCATGCCATCTGGTTGTGCATCACATGCACACTTTATTTTCTATCAGCTCATCTGTTCTGGTTCAAAAACCAGCACATGCTGTCATCCAGCCATTCAAGCCCAGCCGCACATGACCTACATCAGCACCTATCAGTTTTGCATCAGGTCGACATCGTTTGAACTGGTTCACAAACCAGTCAACAACGCACGACAAGCTGGTTCAAAACCAATCCACGAACGCAGCAACGTGAGCATATAACTGCTACAGTGCGCTGCCGTCTATTCATCACAGCAAACTGGTTCAAAACCAGTTCAGAACGCATCCCGATATCTGCACATAACATCAAACTGACGCACAGCCGAACAGATCACATCAGCGGACCAGCGCACCAGCCATGCGTAAGTTTCTGCACTGCTGAACTTGACTGCATGTTAAACTGTCACACAGCCCTTCACACAGCCATTCGCGTTGCTGTCCCAGCCAACTGCATCAGCGCTGCGCACTGCAGCGCAGCAACCGCATCAGTGCTGCACACTGCAGTCCAGCCGCACCAGCACATCACACTGCAGCGCAGCAGTTCAGCCATCTATGCGCAGCCTCTGGACCAGACCTGTGCACTGCAGTCCAGCCGCACACCAGTGCAACATAAACGCAACCACAAGCCATTCAGTCACACCAGACCATGCACTGGTTCTGTTGTGCATCACATGCACTGCTGGTACATATTTGTTGCATGCGTTCGCTGTCTAGGATCATTCAATTTATTTGTGCGTGATGCGCATCTTATGCACTCATCTCACTACGTGCAACTTTTGCACCGAAGGCACATGAATATTCTTAAATCGATTCCGTATTCAATCACAACTTTTTGCCTGAATTTCGTGACAAAACTCAGCCCAGTTGCGCATTATTCTTCACGCTGCAATCTTGAGTAAAATTAAATAAATCTAAATCTATAATTACAACGGAAATTAATGCCACAAACGGCTTACAAATTAATCAAATTAAATCAGTCAAAGAACCATACAATTAACGATCAATCCATACAAATCCAATTCATCAAACATGAATATATATCAAGCAATAATAATTTGTGCCTACTCTATGACATACAAAGAATCAATAATCAAAAGGAAATTCAATCATTATTGAATCAATTATTAAACTAGCGAAAAACCAGGCTCTGATACCAATTGAAGGGAAATATCGATTTTAATTCGAATGTGGAAACGTAGATTTTAAAAATTTTCAAACAAAACATGCCCGATCGATGCTAGTAATAACGATTCAATAATTTAAATAAGATCGAATCTTACCTTGCATGAAGATTGAATTGATCCCTTTTGATTTGCAGATTCTTCACCACCTGATCTTCCTGGCTATGACTCTTCACAAAAGAAACTATGTGTGGGCACAATCTTTTTGAAGATCCTTTTGAAGTAGATGGTTATTTGGTGATTTTTAATCAATGGAAATTTTTTGGTTCAAGCAGCCAAAAATTCTCTCTACCACCACCCTCATTACCAATCATAAAAACATCTTTTTATATTGGCAAATTAGGGTTCTTCAATTTTAACAAGGAATTTAAATTCCTATTAAAAATGAAAGACATAATTCATATCCAATATGAAATCAAATCCTTATTGGGTTAGAATTCTATTCTTTTAATTTAATATGGAATCTAATTCCTATTAAATTAAAACTCTTTTAATATAATTTAAATAGAATCTTATTCCAATTAAAATTATTATTTCCATTAATTAATTAAATGATTTTTCATTAAATTAAATGATTCTAAATCATAATTAATTTAATGACGTCATTTATAATTGAACCCATGACCTCTACAAATAATTAAATAATTAACCATTAATTAAATAATTATAAATATTTAAATAATCAAATTATTTAAATAATTTATGAACATGTACATAAATTTATATGTACACCAATAATCGGACAATCCAATTATATTCTTTAACTTGTTTCTTTATGTGGTTGTGAGCTAGCAAGGGGACCAAATGGACCTATAATTTGAGCTCCAATAATATCGAAATTATTAATTAAACTCTTTAATTAATAATTCACTATTATTAACATTAGAGTTACTCCACTAAACACTTAAGGTTGCATTCTCAAAATTGTAGATGTTTTACACAATCTGAATTTTCAGTGTCCAACGATTTAATCATTTTATATGATTCGATCCTCCATGAGTAGTTCATAATTAGAGCTAGGTTATTAAAAATCCGTTATACCTCTCTAATTATATCTTGTTCCATTAAGTACCATTGATTCTCTAATGAACAATTTATCCATAACAACTTATGAATTTATCTTTCCGTTTACTCGTAAATAGAAAGTCGAGCGCTCTTATTGTTTAAGACCTGAATCAACACTTTAAGGGAACTACTCATCTACTTCTTACAAGAAAGAGTGGATTCCACTATTGTGTAGAATGTTCCCAGCCACTTATTAAATCACATCTCCAAAGTACGAAACATATTGACTGTAAATCTATAACAGTCTCACCCATGTAAATCAAAAGACATGACCCAACAAATAGGAGTCCATTAAACACTCAGAATTAAGATCAATCCATATATGATCATCTAATCGATAAATAAGAATTTCTTTGTTTAACGGATATTAATAAGAAACTCATTTTATCGTGGTCCAGTCCTATATAATCTCTATTATATAAGTGCCTCAATTTTCATGTCGCCACATGAATAATCCCGGATAAGATCATCGTATCAAATACGAAATGGACCGCAGCGTAGATTTACCACAAACAAGGTACCCAGCTTTGTTTGCTTCCTACGGACTCTTTAGATTACTAATATCAAACTAAATCCTCTTGTATATAACACTTACATACTTAATTTGAGAGTACATAAGTAATCATGGATGTTACATGATATTCGTATGAAGCAAACATTTCATAAATGCGTATTAATATGAATAAAATAAATTTTATTTATTTAAACGTTTACAACTGACAAGCTCTTAAGGCACAAACCCTAACACAAACCAGCAACACAAATCATTTCAAAACCACCAACATCAACACTAATCAACTTGGGTAGCCTCTCACACACTCAAAACTCATTTTTTTCCAACATCAATTCACCTAGTTTATAGCTCATTTTTAATCACAACCAACCAACAAACAAATCATATCAAAACCCACTTCAAAACCAACTTAAATCACCAATAAAAATCGTCAACACAAACCAATTTCGAGTTGGATAACTTACCCCCTCTTTCACTTTGGTTTCTTGCTCCATCTTGGTTTTCTAACTTGGGTGAGCTAGAAAGCTTGGTGGGAAGCTCGAAAATGGCTTGGGATAGCTTGATCTACCTCTCCTTCCACTTGGCTAATGGCTAATTTCTAGGCGTGCGCCGAATTCACAACACACACATGAGACACCCGTGCAAGTATACACGGTCCACAAGTAATACAATGATGAGTAAGATATCATTCCCACGGAGATTGGGCCAACTTGTCAAGTACGAAAATTATTTCAAAACTAACCTATTCAAACTATCGAAAATGAGAAATGAACTTACGAACACTAAACTAAGATTAACAACTAAAAATAAAGAACAAAACTAATGGGGTAGGAGCTCTAGGATTGTAACTTCACCTCACTAATTCACCTAACGTAATCATCTACCATTTTCACTCTATCTCCATCTAATCTTCAATCGAGTAATGCCTAATTTATCCACACGCCTCTTCCGATAGTCTAGTGGACATGCTCAAACTCACCTAATCCACTATATTCCTATGTGGATCAACTAATTTGAGTTCATTAAGTTTAGATTACTCAATAATGATTGCACAAGCAACACAAATATATTCATATCCCATGCTACTCTTGTTACTATAATTGGAGTCTAAACACATATATTCCTTTTCCAAGTTCAATATGCTTACTAAATCTCCTAATTACTAATCAATTAACTTCGAAGCATTAAGCACAATTAAAGTAAAAGATTATAATGGAGAAATCAAGTTTCAAAGAAAACTGATAAATCAAGCTTCATAGTTTGGTTACATTACAATCCTAGACCATAAATTAGTTCATGAATATAAAAGGAAAAACAACCATACAATGCACTATCAACATATCTCAACAATAAACAAAAAAAATAAAAGAGAGAGAAAGTAAAGCTTATAGGGTTGGTGTGAAGCTTGCTCCTTTCCAAGAGTTCCTCTCCTTCCCTTTCAAGTTAGAACTTCCTCCCTAGTTCTTCTCCTTGTTGAATGGTGCAAAGATGGAATGATTTTGCTCCCTTAGCTTGGAAATAGTGGAACTTTGTTGTTCAAACCATAGAGGCTGCTCCCTCTTCAAAAACCTCCCTTTTCATGGTTCAAGGCCCTTTTTATGTGCTAAGGAAGTTAGGGCATGGAAATGATGGAGAAAGGTCGAATATATCATTATTGGAAGGGTTTTGCATGATCTTGACAGTGTGGCGCTTAATGGTGAGGAGGCCTGAAGCTAAGCGTGATTTGGATAGAACGTGATGCTCCTTAGAGCACTTCTTGGTGTCTGAGCGTGCCAGTGAGCGCACTTGGGTGATGGGCGCGCTTGCTGGGGCGCTTGGTGGCATGTAAGCGCGCTGGTTAGTGCAACAACTCTGACCTTTGTTCACTAAAATAGTCCTATATTTCTCTATGGATCTCCGATTGATGAACCGTCAATTGCTATGGAAACTAGACATCCATAGCTTTAATTTGATAGGCTGTAGCTCACATAACTCAAATGAATAACTCCGCATGAGCTCTCACAAGCCAACCCATCCTTTATACCTAAAAATCCATGATTATGCTATTTTTTCACAAAATCCAAACCCAACATTTTTTTTGACTTGATTTCACATTGAATCCCTTCCAACTAATCATACACACCATTTAGAGACTTATTCTCAGAAAAACACGTAAAAACACTCGAGAACAATGACAAAGATATAGATTTGGAGGCTTAAATCCTCACTTAAAATGCCTTTATCAAATACCCCCAAACCTAATCTTTGCCCATCCTTGAGTAAAGCAAAACAAAAATATAAAACAAAGTAATTACAAACATTTATTAACCACTTCCGTAGGTTATCACGGTGGCATTTAGCGTATGCCATAAGCTGTTAAACCCCTAGGTGTCCCTAGTGGAGGAGTTGTGTCTCCTGAGGGTTTTAAACTCGACGATACCCATAAACGGACTTGTGCAAGAAGAAGAAAAGTGAAATGATATAACTCAAATGAAACCAAAGATAAATGCCAATTAATCCATGAAGTAATGGTCACAACATTACCTAAAGAACCATGCACATCATGCAAGAAGCCCTGACCAAAACTCAAGATATTATGGACTAACAATAACAATGCAATCAAAATGCCAATGATACAATTCGCCTCGACTCTAAAACTCACATGGTTTCTCTCTTTGAAGCTCTCAGACCCTAGGCAAAAACACTCTCACAAACATACGCAATTTGGAAGTTATGCACAAAAAAATTCAAAATAGTAATTGTGTATGAATATAAATAAGTAGAAAGATGCTCATAAGTATGCAAAGGATCTCATGAATGGACATTGGAGGTCAAGAACACATCATGCATTGTTCATCATCACAAGTGAGTCTAACTCCTCAAGAGATCAACTAGGGCTTTTCTCTAGGTTGTAACATGGCCAAAAGTGAATGAGTTAAAGAAAGAAAGGATAAGTAGTTCAACAAATGAACCGAGGATCACATTTAAGAGATCAAATGATGTATTTGTGAAGGCATGAGTCTCTTTTTATTTATTTTTTTTCACACTTCTAGGTTTCTTTTCTTCTATTATTCACAACTATTTTTTCTTTGTATTTCTCATTTCATTTTGCTTTTCTTTCTTTCTTTTGCATTTTTTTTTTTGGCTCTATGCTTGCTTAATTACTTTTGATTTTTGATTTTTTTTTGACTTAGCAAGATGTTGTGTGAAAGGTGAATATACTTGTCCTGTATTTGGGTTAAACATATGTTCACAAAGATTAAAATATAGTAATAAAAATATGTATATGGGTCATCAGCGATTTCTTCCAAAGAATCATGTTTTTCGAAAGAAAAAATTGTGGTTTAATGGGAAAGAAGAAATAGGCGATCCTCCGGAGATTCTTGATAGTAAACAAGTTCGAAGTGCATGTGCGGAAGTTGAAAATGATTGGGGGACAAATGTAAATGGAAAAAGGAAGAGAAAATGTCATCCTATATGGAAGAAAAGATCAATATTCTTTGATTTTCCATATTGGGAGGTAAGATCTTCAATTAAAATTAAACAAAAATTAACTTATTCTATTATTTTTAACTATGTGTAAATAATATACCATCATCAATTTTTGTAGGATTTGTGCTTGCGTCATAATTTAAATGTGATTCACATTGAAAAAAAGCATCGGTGAAAGTCTTGTTGGCACGTTGTTGGATATCAATGGGAAAACCAAGGATGGTGTCAATTCTCATAGAGATTTGGAAGACATTGGGATCTGGCTAGACCTTCATGTGAAAGAGGATGGAAATAAGTTGTATTTGCCTGCAGCACCACACACTCTATCAAAGGTAGAAAAACAACAATTTCTTAAGAGGTTGTTAAATTTAAAGATGCTAAACGGTTATGCTTCAAACATCTCTAATTGCTTTTCGTTGAATGAATGCAAGATAGTTGGGCTTAAGTCCCATGACTATCATGTATTGATGCAACATTTGTTATTAGTAACAATACGAGGTCTTTTGCCTAAAGGGCCAAGAATTGTCATATTTCGGTTGTGTTCATTTTTTAATGAAATATGCCAAAGAGTGTTACATCAAGATAAGTTAGATGCATTGGAAGATGATGTTGCAGTTACTATGTGTATGCTTGAACGTTATTTCCCTCATTCTTTCTTTGACATAATGGTACATCTTACAATTCATCTAACAAGAGAAGCTCGCTTATGTGGACCAGTTCAATATCGTTGGATATACCCTTTTGAAAGATTATTCTTACACTATTCTTCATATATGAATTAAGATTAATGATATAATTACATTTTATTTACCTTTATATATTCATTTTATAGATTTATAAAGGTGTTAAAAGAATATGTAAGAAATCGTGCACGACCAGAGGGTTGCATAGCAGAATGCTATTTAGCCGATGAATACATGCAATTTTGTAGTAGGTATATACCACAAGCAGCAGATGTTGGTGAGAAGGATAATAGAAATTAAGATTTTGTGTTTCAAAATGTAGTTGAAGGACATCCAACATCTGCATCAATGTTAAAGACGATTTCTACTGACATGCTACAGATTGCACATATGTATATACTTTTGAATAGTGTATTAGTGTAACCATACATTAAGTAAGTGTTTTATTCTAAGTGATGAACATAGTTTAAATATTAGTGCAACCATACATTATTTAGTCTTGTTGTTTTTATTTATATAAATGTTTTCTTAGCATGCACTTGGAAGAGTTTCAACAATTAGATCTCAATCTTTTAAGTAGATCTATTTTGTTGCAAAGGAGACATACTAGAGAATTTGTAACATGGTTAAGAAATAAGGTATATTCACTACTCTATAAGTTCTATAATATGATCTATTTACCTTAGTTTTTTATCCTTGATAATCTAAATCGTAATGGCCCAAAATAGGCCCTCGATCAATCCAATAGCATGGATATGCCTCAAACTCTAAAATTCCTTGCACTTGGACCAAGTATGCAAGTCACCATTTATTCAAGCTATGTTGTGAATGGGAAATGATATTGCACAAAAGATAGTGAGAAAAATACACAAGATAGTGGTGTTTCCCTTGAAGCAAAAACCGTTTGTAATGAAAGAGATGACACTCAAGTGATCAAGAAGGTGATTTACTATGGAGTATTAAGGGAAATACTTTTGTTAGATTTCTCAGCATTTCGTGTTCCATTGTTCAAATGTGATTGGATGAGTAGTGGAAGTGATGTTAGAATTATAGATGGGTTCACACTAATTAATTTTAGCCTACGTGTAAATAAATATGATAAAGATCCTTTCATTTTAGCCTCACAAGCAACACAAGTGTTTTATTCTAGGGAAAATGATACATCTAATTGGTATGTTGTCCTTAAAGCACATCCAAGAGGTTTTCATGATCTAAAGAAGTTTGATGAGCATGCTTATATGTCAACTACACCATTAGATGTATCTGAACTTGATTCTAGTGTGGATGAAAGTGAGGATTATGCTCGGATAGATTGTGAAGAATTGGTTGTAAACATTTAACGTTAATTTGTAATGAATAAATCATAGTTTGATATTTTTTGCAATGTGTGTGTGTATATGTATTGGTTGTGTATGTATTTGTAGAGAGACAGAGTCTCTGAAGTGGTTGGATCTGTTGTGAAATTACGTTGATGTATTTCAATTGCAGGTGAACTAAATTTGTGGTAAGTTCAGAAAATAGGGGAAACTTTGTCAAAATTTTCATAAACAAGAATGACTTTATATATATTGTTTTATATATTGAATTTGTTATCCATGTGTTGGCTACTAATATATATGTCATTTTTATAACATTTCAGATGTAGACTAAAGGAACATCGACTGGTAAGTCTTCAGATGGCTCCAGTGGAGAAAAGAAAAGAAAAGGATGAAGTCTAAACCGTTTGGACTATGAAAAAATGGCTAAGGTAAAAGCTACAGGGATACAAATTAATGAAATAGGATAGCCAGTTGGACAAAATTTAGTGATCTATAGTTCAGGTTATGGAGTTCTTGCAGCTCAGATGATACCCATAACCTATACTAGTTGGGATAAAATACCACAAACATTAAAAGATACAGTGTGGGAGAATGTAAAGGTATGTTTGTATTGCGTTGTTGGTTTCATTTATTTATAATATTAATGTTGTATATTTATTTAATCGTAACTTACAACTACAGTTACGATTTGGTGTTAATGATTCAATGAAAGCCCACACATTAAAAGCAATGAATGAGTGTTTGAGACACTATAAAGGCAAGATAACAAAACAAATTAGAGACATTCCTCCTGGTCCTGATGCATAAAGAAGATACAAAATGCTAAAACCACCAAACGTTAATGAACAGGATTGGACTGCATTTGTGCATCATCGATTGTCTTCAGAATTTGAGGTAATTATACATTCACATATTTTTGAGCTGCCATATAAATCTGTAATGGATTCTAACTGAATTTACAATTTTTTACGCTACTAGTGAGTATTTTTCTAAGTTTATTATTTTTGAGCTGCCATATAAATCTGTAATAAAAAATCTTACTCCACATACAACAAGTCGTAAAGGAATGACACGACTACAAGAAGATTTGGTAAGAATTAAATAAATATATTATTGTTTCTTATATTGTTAGTTGTCATTCTTTTTTATTATTTCTTAAGCCAAAAAAATACACATGATTTCATAAATGTGTTATTCTCTAACAACTTTAGAAATAAAAAGCGAAAAATATGTGTATTTGTTTGTTTGTATATGAATATTAGAAAGCCAAAAAGTGGCTGAAAATAAAGATCCCGAAGTCGATAGAGTTGAAATATGGATAGCCAATCATGTGCACAAAGATGGCAGTGCAGTGAACAATGACGCTGCTAAAAAAATTGTATGTTATGTTCATTTATTCAATTATTATGTTAATTATATTACTTGTATATAGTTTTTTTAATATTAATGTCATGTGACATCATATATAGGAGCAAATTGGGACACTACATCAAGAATTCCAATCTTCACTTGGAGATGATGTTATCGCTCAAGTTTTAGGTCCGGAGCATCGAGGTCGAGTTCGAGGAATGGGTCATGGTGTAACACCATCTACTGTATACGCATTTGTGGTTGATAGACAAAACTTTGCACAATATCAACAACATATTGATTCTGAGATGACAACTTTGAAGCAAACAGTTACTAATTTGACAAATTTGCTTATGACTCATTTGCCGAACGTAGATCAAGCTCAAATACTAACATGTATGCCTCCCGCACAGTCGGTAAATAACACGTATCCATTGAAAATTTGTTTACTTCCATTTTTTGGTCCTTAGTATTTTTTTTTTCCGTATCCATGTTTTTTCACAAGTGGGTGTAAGTATATTTTTATATTTTTTACTGTATGTGTGTTTGTGTATATATATATTGTTTGCGTATTTATTTACGGAGAGACGTTGTTTTGGTTGGATCGATTGTAAAAGTATTTTAATTTACAAGGAAATTAAATTTTTGGTAAGTTTGAAAAACAGGGGAGACTCTATCAAAATTTTTGTAAAATTGATTGAGTTTATATATATTGTTTTATATATTCAGTTTGTTACTTATATGTTGTCAAATATAGGTATTTATTTATGGAGAGACGTTATTTTGGTTGGATCGATTGTGAAAGTATTTTAATTTGCAGGGAAATTAAATTTTTGGTAAGTTCAAAAAATAGAGGAGACTCTGTCAAAATTTTTATAAAATTGATTGAGTTTATATATATTGAGTTTGTTACTTATATGTTGTCAAATATGGGTATTTAGTATTGTTTTCCCCCTTATTTATGTTCCCTCACAACTATACTATTTATTTTTTTCGTAGACACAATATTCAAGTGGCTCAAATTCGATGGGAGCTAGTAAGAGTGTTGTATGTACTGAACCTTCAACAGAGGTAAATATTCATAAAATTTCTATTATTTATTCTTTCAACTTAATTTCATATATAAATGTATTTCCATAATATTTTTTTATAGGAGTAATTATTTAAATTTTTATGCAAATGTAGTCTATATCTCGAGGTTCTACAAGTCAAGTTTATGGATCAAGTGGAAACCATTGCAAGTTATTAGACTGGTTGGGTATAGGAACAGTGGTGGCAGAAGCAGAAATTGACTTCAAGGACCCTTATGATACAGTTCATCACGAAGAGCTTGGTCCAGATTATTGGCGAGTTTCTATGAAGAAATTAATAGTTAGTATTCCGTTACCGCGACCTACCAACGAGCTACAAATTTTAGAACATGCATTACACTTATTTATTGCTTGGCCAATAAAATATATTGTATGTTAGGATTATAATATCATCATATATATGGTAACCGTAAATAATGTAAGTTAACTAGAAATAATATATATATATATATATTTATAAATACATTTTAAATGTATGTTGAAATTTGGTTAAATGTTTTTTGGAATATGTAGTTTTAATTTCAATATTAAATTATATATATTTTAATCAGGAAAAATAAATTTAAAATTAAAATATTTTTCATACCGGGCATGTGCCTGACATGAAAACTAGTATCCATGTCGGGCATCTGCCCGGTATGGATAGTCATGGACACTAAGAGTATCCATGTTTGGCATGTGCCTGACATGAAAAATGATTATCCATACCGGGCACTAAATGACAGGACCCAATCCAAATCTTACCATACTTACATACGGTAGGCCCTGCCTGATACCCCAACGGATCCCTCCTAACCCTACTTAATGGGCTAAGGGAAACTCGCGGAGCGAAGCCTTAGAATTCTTTCTTACTTACAAAACAAGAATGGGCTGGATTTTTTTTTTTCTTTTTTTTTTTTTTATATAGAGAAAAATTCGACAGCTTAACGACTGCGTTTTAACTTAACCAAAATACCCTGTAAAGGAAAATACACTTCCATATAATTCAATTTTCCAACCCAACTTCTTTCACAACCATATATTTCAAATCATAAATCCATTTCGTTAAAAATTCATAAGCATAAAATAGTAATTCAATATTTTGTAACTTATGAAAGGATTTAAAAACTAAGAATTTCATGTCATAAACAAATCTGGATCACTCATATACAACTAAAAATATATATGTACATGATTCTTTTCAGATACCAAGTATGCAACATATTTATACATAAACACTGTCACGTCATTGCCCACTTACACTTCTGGAGGAGCCCTTCCATCTCGGTCACCCACATCCCTACCTGAGGAGGTTTTTAACATAAAAATATAAAATGATGAGCTATGAGAGCTCAATGAGTGCAGATATTTCCTTTTTAGCTTAAAGTATTTTATCTCTTAAAAATACCTCCTTAAAACCTTTTCAAAATTTCATTTCTTATTCTTAAAATTTCTCATAAATTTCAAAACTTATTTCATGTTAAAGTGTGAGTGCTAAATTCATAAGGTACATAATTTCGTAAAATCTCACACATCATTTATAACACCATAAAACCCATAAAGGCATCAAAATATATATAAAACTTATATACTTATAAAAATCCATGTAACTTCAAAATTTTCAAGCATAATTTTTCTTAAAGCACAAAACATGCTTATGAAATTCATAAACGCATATGTACATAAAATTTGTATGAACTTATAAATTGCATATAATGTGAACTTATATATATATGCTTAAAACTTCATATATATAAACTTCATTTAATTTAGAACTTAAAAATAACTACAAATCATATTTAAATTACTGAACGTACATATGTAAAATATATCTTATATATATACTTAAAATTCCTATAAAGCTCATAAGAAATGGAGTAGTATTTGAACTTACACATCCATAAGGATTTATATAAAACTTATAGTTTAGAAATCATATAAGATTTAGATTTCCTTTCAATGTATAACTTAAAATAGGAAATCTGTAAACATATATATGTTCATACAACTTCATGGAAAACTTATAAATAATAAAACATATAAAATTTCAATTTCATTTCCATATGTATCTTGACATGGACATTCCATAAAGTTAATGTATATTCATAAGATTCCATAGAAAACTTAGGAATTATAAAATGCATAGAATGGATTTCCATTCCTTAAATTTTTCTTAAAACTTAATATCATTTGATCGTAAACATGTTTAAAACATGAAAACATCTTTCTTTGTTTTCGATACTTTAGATACTTATTTAATTTTCGAAAAGCACCATTTGTACCCCATAATACTTACAACCATGCGATAGCTATGATAGCGCTAGCCGACGTGGAGTCACGTGACACTTTTAATAAACACCCATCGTGACACTTACATACTTACACAAACATCTTGTGGTTATGTGCGGAATATTACATCGCTAACCATAACACGAGATAATATCCCACAAAAGTAGAGGCGACACGACAAACTTAAATCCCCCCTGATTTAGTGACACATCCCCCCAGGACTTGCCATACTATTGTGAGATATACCGGCCGGGTCTAAAACTTACTTATAAAGGTGGGTACACTTATGACCTTTGAAAACTTATTTTATTTTCCTTATTTAGTGCAAAAAGCACAAAAATCAGTTATTAGAGTGCGATAAGCACAAAATCTTAATTCGAAATGCATAAAATATAAAACTCATACTTTGAAATGCATAAAGCTTCAATTTCCATTTTCGTAGTGCATAAAGCACAAAATATCCTTTTATTAAGTGCAAAAGTGCAAATAGCTTACCCTTTAAAATCCATGAATCTCAATTTCATTTGCTTACATATAAATAATAAATAAACTCCATATAAAACATATATAATGTAAAATGTACATAAAGAATTCATAAAATTTCATAATTGCAGAATCCTCATATAAAACATATAAATTGCAAGCTTATAAAGTACTAATACTTAAACTCACTTATAGTGAAATCAAGAAAAATACTTTCCCTTACATCACATAAAACATAACTTCATTCATAGAAAGGGATTTAAAACTTAAAACTTAAAACTTGAAACTTAAATTTTATTTCATACGAACTTATACTTATAAAACTATAAATGATAACTTTGCATATAAAGTATCATTTAATGAAAATACTCATTTTGACTTCTAACATAACATTACATTTACCAAAACGCTTAACATTTAAATCAAACATAAACGCATATATATATATATATATATATATCTTTCTTAAACAATCACTTAGGAAATTTTTTTATAATAAAATTTCTTAAAGAGCTTTATAAATTCCTCATGATCATTCTTAAAACGATATATATCACTTACAATAAAACACCTTCTTATAATTTCCAAATTCGATTGCAAATACTTTTAAATTTAAGTGTAGCACTCACCTTATTCAAGTTTCCTTAAGTGGGCTCCCATGGCCTCCTTTGGTTCTGCTTACTTCCGCTTCACCTACACATTACATATTCACTTAGAATAGGCTCATTTTAATTTCCCAAAGCTTATCACATAACTTACAACTCAAATTATCCTATTGAAAACCATTTTACCAACTTATTTCCTTACTCGTTTTCAACTTAATCGAGGCTTTAAAATTTCATTTTCTTTGCATGAACCTTACTTATATACACCTAGGAGCATCCCCATATGCCCGAAATAATTTTCTGGAGCCCAAAACGAAAAGTCAAAATTTTGGTACCCCTTTAGGCCGAGAACTGTTCACAGCCCATTCTAGGGCTGCTCTTGACCTCACTTTTACTTCATTCATCTTCCTAACTTGCATTTAGATCACCTGTAAAACGGCTCTGAAAAATTCCAACAAACGGGTGGCGAAAACTAGGAAAAACCACCTTTTTTCATCACCTTTTCAATGTCATTTTCACCATTTTCATTCTAAAATCTTAACTCTCTTTTCCTTAATGCCATACATACTTAAATATACTCACTTAATGCATTAAAACACATTCATGGAGTGATATTTCATAATTTCTATCAATACCCTTCAACTAAAGCCATAAACTATAAGTTATCTTAATGAATTTCTAACAATTTTATTAACGTGTCTTAGGTTTCTCCATCAATTTTTCAACATGGAATCATACTAAATATCATCAATCAACATTGGTTCCATACTTCCTCTAATATGCTTTTACATGGCCTATTACATAAACAATGTCTTTCATTCAATTTTTGCATTTTTCTTCACTTAGACATTTTAACAAACACTGGGCACTTATTTCATTTAAACAACCATCATTCAATTTCATGGTTTCATCCACCAAAACCCTAGCTTATCAAACTAAACCATTTCCTTATGATTTACACTTACTTTAAAGTCCATAAAACTCAACTTCCATCACCCATAAAAACCCCATCATAAATCCAACAAAATCATCATGTCAAACATCAATATAACATCATAGAAATAACCTTAAAAATGATGAAACTTACCTATTTTTGCTTGATTTCTTGCTTCTAACTTGTTCCTCTAGCTTAGGGGGGCTTGAATTCTTGGTTTTGAACTCAAAAATGCATGGAAATCACTTGATTCTCCTTTGGTTTCCTTCATGGCCGAATTTCCCTTTTTGTTTTCCTTCTCTCGGTTTTCTTCTTCATTTGGTGTGAAAGTGGCAAGAATTGGCTTAATTTGTGACAAGTCAATGTATTTATACTTTTAACAATTCCATAATGACCATCATGTCTCTTAATTAATTAAACTTTGGCCCTTAACTCTTGCTTATTCCACCTTGGCCCATCTCATGTAAATTCATTTCATTTTTATCCATAATTCACTTTCTCTTAACTCCATTTTGACCCCAAATAGAAAATCTTATTTCATTTTTGTCCCTTGTCATACTTACTATTCACTTAATATCATTTATAATTCATTCCGAAATAAATTTCAAATTAATTCTATGATCACCCATTCATTAAATTGACTTTACAATACTCAAATTAGATCTCTTAGAACTCAATCCACGGCTTCAAAAAAAGTTCAAACGGAGTTTAGATCAACAGTATTCACAATCCTGTCCATAAAGGTGTTTTCGTCAGGTAACTTTCGGAACCTTCAGAAACTACCCAATCGGATTCATTTTTACTCCATTTCAGTTTTATTGGATCCTATTAATCATTCCAAGTATTTTCGATTTTCCAAGGTCCGTCTCAAAATTTTACTATTCATCGAGTACTATTCACTTGAAGACACTATTCATCCGCAAATAAGGTCGAGGGCTTAAAAGGCCTGGTATGGTATTAAATTTCCATGCCAGGCACATGCTCGGTATGGATATTTATTTTTCATGCTGGGTATGTGCTCGGTATTGATAATCATTTTCCATACTGGGCAGTGCCCGGTATGGATACTCCAAGTATCTATACCGGCGATATCCATACCAGACAGCTGCCCGGTATGGATAGTCAACCATATCGGGCAATGCTTGGTATGGATGACTTGTTTTGTTGTAGTGTACAAATTTAAAATTGTCCGTAGTTGCGCAAATTAACACTTTAGTAAAATGTGTTATGATTTAATTGTTATGATTCGAAACTTAGTCATGAAATTCCCTAAGACTAGAATTATAACTCTGTAGGTAACGAGGACCTAACGGAACTCGCATAAGAGAACCAAAAAAAAAAAAAGCTAAAGGAAAAAAGGTGAGTGTTCTTTCAAAGTATTTTATGTGAATGATTTTATAAAATGTTTTATGTAATTGTTTTATGATTAAATGAGTAATTATGAAATGTATAAATTATATGCCATGAAATGCTTTATATAAATCTTTATTCAAATGAAAATGCTATGAAAACCTTGTGCATGATATTATGAAAAGTTTATGAAATGGAAGTTATGAAAATGAAAAGCAACGGAAAGAAAATGTTTTGTTAGCCTATGGCACACCTACTAGGTATCTCAGTGAGTTGTTCCAGGTGAAGAGTACCCTAAAGACGTGCATGGTAGTGTCAGGGGTGTCTGTCACTAACTAAATTAACAGTAGGAAATACCCACGAAAAGGGACTGAGTTAGTTAGTTCAGTCAGTGTGTCAACCATACATGTATAGAGGTATATGATGGCTAGCTTCCCGTAGTGATGAGGTTTTCCACTACGTGGGACCGGACAAATGACCTAAGCGTTGGGTAATGCCGCTTGGAGCGATGGGAAATTTCGCTCTGTCATGTACCTTGGGTGCCAAGTGATATATAGGCAATGGTGGTTGATTTTATTTCATGTAAATGATTTTAATAAAATGGATTTCCACCATGATTACGATTACAGCATGAAAGAAATGTTAATGGCTGCTTTGTTTTTAATACGCATGAATTATTTTTATTAGCACATGCTTACATATATATACGTATTATGATTAAGGTTTTCATTTTATGCACTTCTATTTTATGTAGCATATTTATCTCAAACAATTGTATTATGTTTAATAAACATTTTAGGAAGGTATTTTCCTTAAGTAGTTAGATAGAAAATTATTACACTCACTGAGCTTATTAGCTCACTTTTTACTTTATTTTTCCAAAACAAAGACTCATCGGGTGCAGGTGCAGGTGCCATAGCTTCAGAGACCTCTACCACATACTAGTGAGCGCGTTGGGTGCAGCTGCATTGAAATTGTAATCTTTTTGTGTTTGATCATAAATGTGCATTACTTTTGGACTTTTGTAAACCTTGAATTGACATTAAGTTGAACTTTTGTAATCCATGCAAATTCATGAAACGAAATGTTTAAGTTCTTCTTTTGAAATTGCATATACTGTTTTGTGGTTGTTTGTGGATTGGAAATGAAGGCCTAAGGCCTAGCAGTTGAGAAAAATAATTGCTATAGAAGTGTACAGGTTTTACTTGATTTTCTTACAGGTGGGACTTTCAGAAATGCAACCGTTATGCTGTCAAAATTTTTAAAATCCTATTTTGTAAAAGTATTTGAAAAGAGAAAAATTTCCATCGATTTTCGCACCATTAGAAAACTTTAAGGATGTTTTAAAAAGAGATTTCAAAAACGTTCACGGCTTGGCTTCGCGGAGACTTTCCAGTCGGTTAAGATTTCGTCTGGGAGGCTTCCGTGGAGTATTGGGCAGATTGCCTCGATAGGTTATAGGTTTGGGGCCAGTCAGTGAATTCTACAACATATTGACTTTGAACGGGCCTCATCGGTCAACTTTTTTGGAACCTAACAACCTGTGTCCAGCACAAATGAAACAAAGAGAACGCAGGTGATCTTGACATCGGTGGGGTGTCTGCCGAAGACACTTCGACGCTCAAGTCAGTAAACCGATCGTAATGTATAAAAGTGCAATAATTGTAAAGCATCGTCAGACTGGAAGGAGTGTGCCGGAGAAAGAGAAGGATGGAAGACTATCATAGTCTTGTCTGTCTTGACTTGAAGATTGGATGGAGTAGAAACACTGAGATATTAGTGATAGTGGGCAAAGTTCCATATAATAGAACAGTGCAAATAGACTGTGAATAGTTGTAAACCCTTGCTCCTATTTTATGGTTTCCCTAATACTAGTCTCTAAGTGATATTTTGAGATCCTAGATGATCAATGGAATTGTCCATGAATGTAGAGAATTTTTAGAAATTGATTGAATCCAATTGGAGATTAAATAAGTATAAGGGTAAAATGGTCAATTCCCTTTTAGTCCTTATACGTTAGTATGATAAGGGACTAAATTGAAAATAAATTTTCATATTTGGGTCAAATTATAATTAAATAAAGTTGAAGGGCGAAAACCAAATTTTACAAGACATAATGGTCATTTTGGAAAAGTCATTAGTATATATATATATATGAGCTTTTCATGCCCTTAGCCACTTGAAACGCCACAAAACTGAGACAAAAAGGGGTGTGTTTGGCCATGAAGAAATCAAAGGGAAACAAGTGATTTCATGCCATTTCAAGCTTCCAAAACAACAATCCAAGCAAACCTAAGCTAGAAGAACAAGATTCAAGCTAAAAGAGGTTGGTTTTCACAACTTTGAGCTTGTTTGAATAATGTTATGTTGATGTTTGTGTTGATGATTTAGTTGGGTTTTGATGTGGGTTTTTATGTATATTGTAAAGTGAACCTAAAGAAACCTAAAGCAAGTGTAAACCACATGGAAACCATTCAAGTTGATATGTTGGGGTTTTGGTGGAAGAAACTCTAAGTTTGATTGAGTTTGTTTTAAGTGAATTTTGATATAGATTAAGTGTTTGATAAAATGGCTAAGTGATTTAGTTTGGAAAAATTGAATGAAATGAATTGGTTATGTGTTAGGCCATATAAGGCCATAGTGAGGAAAGTATGATACCAATGTCATTTGATGTTTTTAAGCATGATTCCATGTTGAATCCATGCTAATGAAATCTATGATAAGCTTATGAAAATGTTAGAAATCAAATTACACATCATGCATTTATAAGGCTTCTATGAAGGGCATTGATGAGTATTATGTAATACCATTTCATGTATGTGTTTTCATGCATTAAATAAATATGTTTGAGTGTGTATAGCATTAAGAAAAAGAGAATTAAGATTCAGAATGAAAAATGTGAAAGTTGCCCCTAAATTAGTGTCGAAAAAGGGGTTTTTAGTTAGAAACTATTACCCGATAGCCGTTTCTTTCCGAATTAACTTTTGGACCGACCTAAGAGCAAGTTAGGGAGATGAATGGAGCAAAAATGGAGGAAAGAAAAGTTAGAGATTGCTCCTTAGCATAGGTTCGGCCAAGGGGGGTTGAAAATGATCAATTTTCATTTCAAGCCTCAGAAAATTATTTTGTGTATGCGGGGGTGCTTCTAGGTGAGAATAAGTAGGATTCATACAAAGAAAATAGAATTTTAAAGCTTTGATTAAGTTGAAACCGAGAAGGGAAGTATGTAGGCAATATAGTTTTCGAATGAATGAGTTGAGTTAAAAGCATTGTGATGAGTTTTATGAAGTTAAGTTTAGTCTATTCTAAGCTAGAATGTGATTTGTAGGTGAAAAGCAAGCAAGTGGAGCACGAGAGGGCATTTGAAGCTCCTAATACGAAGCTTGAATTAGGTGAGTGCTACACTCATTTTAAAGTGTTTGCAATTAGATTTTAAAAGTTATGAGAAAAGTTCTATTGTGAGCATTTTGAATTATATGGTATGTTGTATGAAAAGTTGTGTTTGTTTTGAGATATTAAACCTTTTATAGTATGTTTGCCATTTTAGAATTTGAAATGAGCATTTTATTGATATTATATTTTGTATGAAAAAGTTTAGTGTTTTTGAATTCATAAGTATGATTTTTATTTAGAAATGAAATTCAAAGTTTTGGTTTTAAGTTGTGTTAGCCAATGAGACTATAATTTATAAGTATGCAAACAAAAGTAAGGTTTGTAAATTCGAAGGTTTGATGCACAAACAATTGATATGTTGTTTATGTGGAAATTTATAAGAAGAAATTTCATTATGTTAGTTTTAAATTTTAAAATAAGTACGTTACTAGTTTAAATGCTTTTGCATGACTAAGATGAGCTATTTTGTGCTTTTTGCACTGAGCCAAAGTATGTTGGTGCTTATGGCATTTAGAAACGAGTTTTGTGCTTATTGCACTACGAAAATGAGTTTTGGTGCTTTTTGCACTTAGAAAAATGAATTTTAGTGTTTTATGTACTCAAAAACGAGATTTGTGCTTTTTGTACTTAATAAGTTTAAGAAAAAGAGATTTTCAAAGGCTATAAGTATACCCTCAAAATTATAAGATTAAGTTTTAGACCCGACCGATATATCCCACATTAGTATGACAAAGTCCTAGAGGGGATGCATCACTGACTTGGGGGGAGATCGAGTTTGTCGTGTCAGCTCTACTTGTGTGGGATATTATCTTGTGTTATGGTAAGCGATGTAGCATTCTGCACATAATTGCGAGATGTCTTTGTAAGTAAGTGTCAGGGTTGGTGTCAGTTAAAAATTGCCATGTGACTCCACGTAGATTAGCGTTCACCTAGCTATCGCATGGTTGTAAGAATTATGGGATACAAATGGTGCTTTTAGAAAGCAAAGTAAGTATTTGAAGTATTAAAAGCATTTTCAGATTTTACTATAAGTGATTTTAAGTGTTTAGCATTTTGTATTCTTTGCAATTTATAAGTTTTATATGAAATTATGCAAATATGAGTTTTATAAATTCTTTATGCATATTTTGCATTGAAATACATTAGTTTTATATGAAGTTTTATGAATATGAGTTTTACAAGTTTTGGCCTATAGCTTTATGTATATATGAGTTTAATATGATATTCAATTTATAAGTTGTATATGAATTTTATGCACATAAGAGTTATAATTTTTATAAGTATGTTTTGCAAACTATACGAGATTTATGCTTTTAGGGTGTAAGTTATATGAAGTTTTTATGTATATAAGCTTTATATGCATTTTGATACTCTTATGAGTTTTATAGTTTAATAAGCTCTATGTGAAGTTTTATGCATTTATGAAATTTAGAGATTTTCCATTCACGCTTTGAAATGGAAAAAGATTTGAAACCTATGAGAAGTTTTAAGAAATAGAAATACATTTTGAAAAGTTTTTTAGGAGGTATTTTTAAGAAATAAAGCTTCATAGTTGAAAAGAAATATAAGCACTCACTGAGCTCCCATAGCTCATAGTTTTGTTTTTATGTTTAATAACTTCCTTAGGTATTGGCGTGGGTGACCGAGACGTAAGGGCTCCTCCAAAAGAGTAAGTGGGCAATGATGCGACAGTGCATTTGTATAAATACATTTTGCATATTTTGTATTTGAAAGAAATCGTGTGTAAATATATGTTTAAGTTGTAAATGAGTGGTTCGGATTCACTTATGACATGAAAGTTTTAGTTTTTAAATGATTGTGTGAATTGACAAATGACTTGATTTATAACTTTATATTTTTACTTTTGATGAGATAGAAATTGAGATTTGTGCCATTGAAATATATGTTTGGGCCAAAAAAGTTGGGTTGAGTTGAGAAATAGTTAGAAGTGTAAATTTTCTTTTACAGGTTGTGGCTAAGTTAAAAATACAGTCGTTATGTTGCCAGATTTTGTTTTATAAAATGACTTGGTTTTAAAAAGTTGAAACGAAACTTCAGTTTAGAAAACAAAAACAACCCAGCTATTATGAAAAATAAGTTGATTAAATGAGTTTAAAGCGAAAATTTTAAGGATTCACTCCGTGAATTTCTTTTAACCCATCTAATAGGGATTAAGAGAGATCCATTAGGGTGCCAGGCAGGACCCTCCAGACATAAGTATGGAGGGTTCCAGATTGGGTTCTATCAATAGTACACCGGGTAAGTTCCCAAGAAAAAGAGATCGATCACAATGGACACAGTTAAATATCAAGTATTTACTAGCCAGAACCTTTCATTTCCTAGACATGCACCTACATGTTGATTAATTTTTTAATAAACCAAATTTATTTAAACCTTGCAAGTGCACAAATCGTTTGACTGAGTATAGCGACAAGCAAGAGTCGATCCCACGAGGAGTTTCAACTTACTTTAATTTTAAATTTATTTAAGACCTAAACTAGAGCAATTAAAATAAATAAAGGGTTTTTGGAATTAAATTGAGAATAAACTAAATTAATGCATAAAATTAAATAGAAGAAATCAATGAATAAAAGCTTAGTTAGAACATCCTATCCACCACTAAACAATCCCTCAATTTGCTAAAAAGATTAATAAAGCAAATTCATGATAATGCATGATGAAGATATTCATGACAAGGTATGATTAACTCATGTCGTATAGATTCTTCCTTAATTAGTATACAAATCGCATGATGTCTACGTAGATGCGTGTATTCCTAATTATTACCTAGCATGATGTCTACTTAGGTTTAATAATTGGAACCCATTAAACACTAGAAGAATATGAATATCACACAAATCCTAGAACATGATGTCTATTCTAGATATCTATGAATTAATGTCCCTCAATTGGTTCGTAAACAATTGATCGTTGCAAATAAAGAATATGCCCGTATGATGTGCGGTTTATATTCTTACAACATAATTCTAAAAATATGTTTCTAAGGTGATCAATCAAAGAAACAAAATAAATAGAATAAAATTAAACTAGAGACATTAATTTCATCATGCAAAATATAAATCTTTATTGAAAAGATAAACAAATTGAGTTTATGTTTAGGGCTTCAAGTTAGCCCTAACTAAATAAAAATAAAGAAAAGAAAAGATGAAACCAAAGCCTTCAGCCTTGCTCCTATGCTTCTCTCTCTGTCTTCCGATCTCTCCTTCTCGATCCTGCTTCAATTGAATGGTGAAAGCACCTATTTATAGGCACCCTATCCTTGAGAGACAAGATTTCCTAAATTGAGAAGGATTCCACTTCCAACTTTGATTTAGAATCAAGTTTTGATTTGGAAAGTGAATCCCTTTTATTTTAGGACTAAAACTCTTCCTAATTGCTTGACTCATATAATTAGGACGTTTCAAGGTTTAGGAAATTGATTAGGAATGCTAAAAGAGGAAATTTGAATTTCCTATATTTTCCCGCAGCTGTCAGGTCTCGTGACAGCCTGACCTTCAGATACTAAATCGGTCATAACTTCCAATTGACAAACCATCAGCTGCTATGGAAACTAGACATCCGGGGCTTTAATTTGATAGGTTATGGCTCACACAACTCGAACTATACACTTCTTACGAGCTCCCGCAAGTCACGTCACGTTTCTGCCCAAAATTCTGCAATTTCCTTCTAAAACATTCTCCAATTCCTTGAGCTGCAATTAATCTTCAAAAATACTTCGATTCCATCATTTTTCTTCTCAAAAACTAATTCAAAACATAAAAACACAAAACAAATTAAAAGTACCAATTCCACACAAAAACATAGTATAAATAGTAGGTAATGTGGGCATAAAATAATGATAATTAATGACTCGACACTACACACCATTACACTGAATTTATTACGCAAGAACTTTAAATCTAGAGTGGAAGAATGAAAACACAAGAGATGAGAAGGAGAAACCTCAAGTAGCTTGCAAGAAATGAGCAAGTGAGGTGGGATTGACAGGACCCAATCCAGAAGGCCCTGTCTGGCACTCTAATGGATCCCTCCTAAACCCTACTAAATGGGCTAAGAGAAATTCGCGGAGCAAACCCCTAAAAACTTTTTATCTTTTCTCACCTTGTAAATCAAGAATGGGTTGTTTTTTTTTTTTTTTTTCATTTTCAAATGGAAAATTCGACATTATAACGACTGTGTTTTTCATATTCCCAAAATACCTACAAAGGAAAAAACACTTCCAAAGGTTTCCATTTCACAACCCAACTTCTTTAGCCTCAAACATATATCACAAATCCATTTCGTTAAAAATCAAAAGCATTAAATCATAAATCCAACACTTTGCAACTTACGAAATTTCTTTAAAAGTGACTAAAACTTTTCAAATTCATGCATAATTAATTTATCATTCATTTGCAATTTAAGCATATATTCACACAAAATTTCTTTCACATACAAAATATGCAAAACATATTTATACAGAAGCATTGTCGTGTCTTTGCCCACCTATTCTTCTGGAGGAGTCCTTTTGTCTCGGTCACCCACTTCTATACCTGAGGAGGTTTTTAACATAAAAACAAAAAAACTATGAGCTATGGAAGCTCAGTAAGTGTTTATAATTCTTTTTAACTTAAAATGTTTTATGGCTTAAAATACCTCCTTAAAAACTTTTCAAAATGAATTTATGTTTCTTAAAACTTCTCATAGGTTTCAAAACTTATTTTATTGTAAAGCGTGAATGTTAATTCTATAAAATACATATGTAAATAAAATCTCACATAAAGCTTATAAACTTATAAAACCTGTAAGGGCATCAAAATGCAGATAAAGCTTATATATACATAGAAACTTCTTATAACCTAAAATCTTTAAAGCATAAATTTTATTCAAATCACAAAGTACACATATGAAAACTATAAATGTATAAGTGCATAAAATTCATATAGAACTTATAAATTAAATATCATTTTGAACTTACACCTGCATAAAGCTTCATATATACATAAAAACTTCATTTAAACTTCTAACATAAAAGTACAACTCTTATTTAGACCGCAAAGTATACATATAAAAACTACAACTCATATTGACATAAAATTTATATAAAGCTTATAGCTTTGAATAGCATTTAAACTTACATATAAATAAAACTTCACATAGAACTTGTAGTGTATAAAACCTATAAAATTCCAATCTCATTTCAATACATAGCTTAAAATAGAAAGTCCATAAAACTTATATATATTCATAAAACATCAAAAAAGCTTATGAATTATAAAGCTTACAAAATGAATTTCCATTTCTTGAACTTTCCTAGAACTTAAATTTCATTTAAATGTAAAATATACTTAAAACATATAAAATATCTTTCTTTACTTTTAATATCTCAAATGCTTATTTAATTTTCTAAAAGCACCATTCGTACCCCATAATGCTTACAACCACGCGATAGCAATGATAACGCTAATCGATGTGGAGTCACGTGGTGTTTCTAAACTAACACCAACCGTGACACTTACTTACAAAAACATCTGGAAATTATATGCGGAATGGTACATCACTTACCATAACACGAGATAATATCCCACACAAGTAGAGGTGACATTATAGATTTAATTTTCCCCTAAGTTAGTGTCGTATCACCCCCAAGAACCTTACCATACTAATGTGGGATATACCGGCCGGGTCTAAAACTTAATCTTATAAAAGTAGGTATACTTATGACCTTTGAAAACTTCTTTTTATTTTACCTACTTAGTGCAAAAGCATAAAAATCTCTTAATGGAGTGCAATAAGCACAAAAACTTAATTCTGAGTGCATAAAACACAAAACTCATACTTCAAAATGCATAAGGCATCAAATCTCATTTTCTTAGTGCATAAAGTACAAAATATCATTTTGTTAAGTGCAAAGAGCACAAAATAGCTTATCTTAAAAAATCCATAAGTCTCACTTTTGTTTGCATAATCATAAAGCGCAACTTCATTTGCTAAAAACTTGTAACATAACCTTTGAATTTCCTTTTCTAAATAAAACTCATACTTATAAAATCATAAATATCAAAATTTCCATACAAAAAGTCATATAAATCAAAATGCTTATTTCAAGTTCTAAAATGGCAAATACATATACAAAATGCTTAAATACTTAAAACAAGTATTAACTTATATATAAAATTACTTTAACGTTCACCATAGGAATTTTCTTATATCATTTCAAAATCAATTGCATCTACTTCAAATTAAAGTATAGCACTCCCATGTCATTCACACATAATGTTCGAATACTTCAATTAAGCATAACTTTAATAAAACTAATTTAGGTCTCACTATATAACTTTTCTCATAACTTTAAAAATCTAATTTCAAACACTTTAAAACAAGTGTAGCACTCACATAATCTCAAGCTTCGTATTATGAGCTCCAATAGCCTTCGCTTGTTCCGCTTACTTGCCCTTCACCTACACATCATATTTTTGATTAAAATAGACCAAATTTAACCTTACAAAACTTATCACCTAGTTATTAACTCAATTAATTCATTAAAGGCTATTTTGCCTACAAACTTCCTTTCTCGATTTCGACTTAATTGAAGCTTTAAAATTCCATTTTCTTTGCATGAACTTTACTTATATACACCTAGGAAAATCCTCATATGCATGAAATAATTTTCTAGAGCCCGAAACGAAAAGTCAAATTTTTGGCACCCCCTTTGGCCGAATACTGTTCACAGCCCATCCTAGGGCTGCTCTTCACTTCATTTTTACTCCATTCATCTCCCTAACTCACATTTAGATCACTCGTAAAACGGTTCTGAAAAATTTCAACTATAGGGTGGCGAAACCTAGGAGAAACTCCACTTTTTTCACCACTTTTTCAAGGAAATTTTTACATTTTTTATTCTAAATCTTAATTCTCCTTTCCTTAATGCCATACATACTCATTTAATGCATTAAAACACATACATGAAGTGTTATTTCATAATATCCATTAATGCCCTTCACTTAAGGTTATAAAAGGCAAGTTATCTAAATGAGTTTCTAACATTTTCATTAGCTTATCCTAGGTTTCCTTAGCATGAATTCAACATGGAATCATGCTTAAAACATTAGATTTCCATTGGATTCCTACATCCCTCACTATGGCATTTTATGCCATAACATACACCAAATTCATTTCTTTCAATTTTTTTATTTTATTTCTTTCAAGTATTTTATCAAACACCTTATCTACATCAAATTCACTTAAAACAACTCAATCAAACTTAATGTTTCCTCTAACAAAACCCTAACATATCAAACTTAATGGTTTCCATGTAGTTTACACTTACTTTAAAGCTCTTAACTCAACTTATAACATACATAAAAACCCACCTAAATTTTCAACAAAATCACCAACAACAACATGATGGAAATGGTTTCAAAGATGATGAACTAACCTTTGTTTACTTGATTTCTTGCCTCCAAATTGTTCCTCTAGCTTAAGGTGGCTTGAAATCTTCATTTGGAACTCAAAAATCCATGAAAATCACTTGATTCTACTTTGGTTTCTTTCATGGCCGAATTTCCCCTTTGTTTCACCCATTCTCAGTTTTGTGTGTGTTTTGGCATGAGAGAATGGCAAAGTCAATGTATTTATATTGATCTTTTCCAAAAATGACCATTATATCTAAAAAAAATTTGGTTTTCGCCCCTTAAATTAATTATAAGGACTTAAAGGGAATTGACCATTTACCTTTCTATTTATCCTCCGATTGAGTTTGATCGATTCTTAAAAATTCTTTACATCCATAGACACTTTCATTGATCACTTGGGATATTGAAATATCACTTAGGGGCTAATATTAAGAAAACCGTAAATAGGATCGAGGGCTTACAATGATGGTCATAGGCTTCAAATGAAGCCTCTATTTATAGATGGAAAATGTGTCATGGGCACTTATTGTGGAATAAATGCAATGTCTGTTATAAAATAAACGTCATGGTTAATGATATGGCAGTTATAAAATAAATGTTATGGTTAATGATATGTCGGTTACAGGGTTAATGTAACTTCTGTTATAATTAATTTAAACCTCATTCATTAAGAGTAATCAATCCCTATTTAAGGAAACGAACCTTGTTTGGTCTGGATCAATCAAGTTGCTAGACTATCCTCTTGTAACATGCATTGGGCCATTAACCTGGATCCATAAACGTATTAGGCTAATCTATCACAATAAGATTTGAGCTTTCATTTTGGACAGGGGAATTTTTTATCACTACAGTTTGTACCTCACTGCTTTGGTCGACATAGTCGATCGAAGGAGTGGAAGTTCTAATAACTGAGTTATTCAATACCATAATTGGGCAGTTGAAGGTGACATTAAACCTTAGGTGCTGCCATATCAATCGATTTCATAACTTGATATGGGTGGCGATTACACCAATTATTATGATAGGCATCGTTTCAACTCATCCAACCCTACATGATGAACATGTGTCCCAGTAGGATTCCACATCCACTACTTTTTGAATTGTTGAATTAAAATACTTGTAATCTGATAAGTAATCGAACAATAGATATATATATATTGTAAAACAATTTTTAATGTACCCAGTTGGCTAGAAATATATTCGTTGTTCAAACACTATAATTTAAATGTGTTCGACTTTTGTATCAATACTAATAGCTTATTGAATGCGTTCAACTTAAGTGTGAACAACTTTTGAAAGTGTGTTTACGTCAACGACTTTTGAAAATGACTTTTGAAAATGTGTTTGAGTCGAAAATGGTTTTTGAAAATGCATTCGGGTAGAACAGATTTTGAAAATGTGTTTGGGTAAAACGACTTTTGAAAGTGCGTTCGGGTAGAACGACTTTTAAAAGTGTGTTCGGGTCGAACTACTTTTGAAGTGCGTTCACGGGTAACAGCTTTTAAAGTGCGTTCGCGAGGAATGACTTTTGAAAGTACGTTCACGGGGAAAGGCTTTTGAAGTACGTTGGTGAGGAACAACTTTTGAAAGTGTGTTCGTGGGGAACGGCTTTTGAAGTGCGTTTGTGGGGAATGACTTTTAAAGGTGCGTTCGCGAGGAATGACTTTTGAAGTGCGTTCGTGAGAAACAGATTTTGAAGGTGTGTTCGCAAGGAACGATTTTTGAAGTGCATTTGTGGGAAACGGCTTTTGAAGTGCGTTAGCTAGGAATAGCTTTTGAAAGTGCGTTCGCAAGGAACGGCTTCAGAGATTGCATCCTGTTAATTTAAATTTTGTATGTTGAAATATTTGACTAAAGTGGCGGAGGCTGGGTGTTGCTTTATTCCCTTTGAACCACTTAGATTTGAATAGAAGTGGCAAAGGCTGAGTGTTGCCTTGTCCCATCTTGAACCACTTATATATGACAGCATGATTGTAGTGTGCCCTTGAGAACCAAAACCATGGGTATGTAATTATGTCGAATTGTTTAGGAGAACCATTTATCGAGTCGAACAATATTATTGAAGTCGAATGATTGTACTATGAGTTCTTGGTATTGTCGAGAATGTGTTTGTCGAGCTATCTTAATTTTGTATGATTCATGCGTTAGAAATTTTAGGAGTGGTCTTTAGCTTTGCCAATGATCCTTCATACTTAAGTTAGTAACTGATGAAAATATAAGAATTTTAAATTAGAAATCTTACCGAATGTCCTTAACTTGTATGCAGAAATCGATAGTTGTCTATCGCACGATCCGTACTTTTTTTTTTTTTTAGCTTATCAATCGTGCTTAAATTGAACATCAATGCCTTCGAGTTGAGTCGCACATTCTTTTTCTTCTGAGTTAGTTGTAATCGAGTATTGTCTAAGAAGGTGACTTTGTTTCCTAATAATTGCTTGAGCTCGTTTGGTAATCTAGTCGATTCGAATCGTTATTCCTATCAGCTTTTGACTCTTTTGGTTGATGATTTTTTGACATCTTCCATTTAATGCATGCCCATGCTTTAGTAAGCGCACCCTCCATATTTTTAAGGGGCACTTCATGTGCTCAAAGTTGTGGAGCAATCCTTTCTTGAAAACAAACACTGTGATAAAGATATTAAAGTTTAGTATTGATACCTTTTTCTTGTCATTAGATTTTTCTTGTCGTATCGTCGAACATAACTTCTAAGATGTTCGTAATGTTGTATTATTGAATATAAGTCGTTCGAAAGCATATGGTTGTCTATTGTATTTCTAACCGGATCTTTATTGAGTCTAGTGGCTTTGATGCCTAACACTAGATTTACTAGTCGTCGAGGTGGAACTCACTGAAACTCGGTAGTTGATCCACTTGTTTCCAGCGGAGTCTCGTGGAGTTGAATTTCAAATGAGAGAATTATATTAAATATAGTTGACTTAGCATCACTGTGCTAGTGGAGAAATTGATTGATTAACCTCATTTGTATGTAACCTCATTGTCTTATAAATTTTTGGATGATTGCTTTTATGATGTAAAAATTTGTAGCAAATCAGTGCACTAGTATATCTTCTCATTTCTCATACAGAAAATATTATTGAGGATTTTGAAATTCAAAAATATTGTGTATAATTAATTATACTAATTATACTTCTATGTTACTACATACTTAAATTAGGCAGTTAAACTTTTGTTATTTGATTATGTTATGTTAGATCTAGCTTCCTTTCATAATATTATTGTTAAATACACGGAGAAAGTTTAGAATCATACTAGAGCAATGTCGCGGAAACGCCAACACAAAGTGGTCCATGTTGGTGTGACCAATAATCCATTATACTATAGCTGAACAATAGTTCTCAATAACAAAATCATTCATAATTATAAAAAGGTATATTTGGTGACAGAATAAACTAAATTTCTATAAGTTTATTTACTCAAAGAATTCTTCAAATCGCTATAAGAACCTAAATAAAAATCAAGTATATAATTCATGTCTTACGAATTTATTATCGAATAATTGACATTGCATCTTTGAGAATTAATGACAGTGACAATAAAGTTTGATGGCAACGACAATGATAATGTTAGGTTTTAATGCGTTGATAAATCTATAGGAAACATGAGAAATTTTTAGGTAGAATGCCATTAAAGAGCAAGCTTCACAGACATTGACTTACAATTTATTGTGGCATATTGTGACTCTAAGATATGAAAAAGACATGCTCAGCTTTGTTTAGCATGATTTATGAAAAAAATAAAGAGGAAGACCTATCATTCAATAAAATTATATGCAATGATCTCTCACAAAAATGAAAATCCTAAACATATCAAGTGGATGTGGAATAATCAAATAATCAAGTTCATTATAGTCTTTGTAATATAAAAATTGGACTTAACAAAAACAAACCAAAAAGGTAACAACATTAGAAGTCTTAACATAGAAGCTATAGACCATTTGCAAACCTCTTTCAAAAGTATAATGCTAAGGTCAAATATAGTCGAACAATTGAAAGCATGATCTGGGAGTTCAAGATGTTGAATCTAATTTCTAGAATGCACACAGAATAATTTTTTATTAATAGAACTGAGACTGTGTTTTGACTTTAGACATCATGTGTTTCAAATGTAAAACCAATTGAAGGAAAGAATGACACCTTTCGTAAGTGATTATGAGATTTTTAGGATATATTTGTCATTATACCACATAAAGTGGTTCGACTTGTGGTGGATATGATTGCTAGATTCCCACAGACAGCGCCAAATTGTAGTGAGTGAATTCTATAACATGTTGACTTTGAGCGGCCCTCATCGGTCAACTTTCTTGGAACCTAGCAACTTATGTCCTACACAAATCAAACAAAGAGAACGCGGGTGATTTTGACATCGGTGGGGTGCCAACCGAAAACAATCCGACACTCAAGTTAGTAAACTGATCGTAATGTACGAAAGTGCATTAATTGTAAAGCACCGTCAGACTGGAGGGAGTGTGCTGGAGAAAGAGTAGGACGGAAGACTATCAGAGCCTTATCCGTCTTGACCTGAAGATTGGACGAAGTAGAAACACTGAGATATTAGTGTTACTGGGCAAAATCTCATATAATAGAACAGTACAAATAGACTATGAATATTACACCAAGTAAGTTCTCAAGAAAGCGAGGTCGGTCACAATGGACACAGTTAAATACCAAGTCTTTCCTAGCTAGAACCTTTCCTAGACATGCACCTACACACCATTACAGTGAATCTATCACACAAGAACTCTAAATCTAGAGTGAAAGAATGAAGACACAAGAGAGGAGAATGAGAAACCTCAAGTAGCTTGCAAGAAATGAGCAAGTGAGATGGGATGGTCATAGGCTTCAAATGAAGCCTCTATTTATAGGTGGAAAATGTGTCATGGGCACTTATTGTGGAATAAATGCAATGTCCGTTATAAAATTAACGCCATGGTTAATGATATGTCAATTACAGAATAAATGTTATGATTAATGATATGTCGGTTATAGGGTTAATGTAACTTTCGTTACAATTAATTTAAATCTCATTCATTAAGAGCAATCAATCCCCATTTAAGAAAACAAACCTTATTTGGTCTAAATCAACCAAGTTGCTAGACTATCCTCTTGTAACTTGCATTAGGCCATTAACCTGGATCGATCAGTGTACTAGGCTAATTTATCACAATAAGATTTGGGCTTTCATTTGACCGAGGAATTTTATGGACAAGATGATCATATATGGATTTATCTTAATCCTGAGTGTTTTATGGACTCTTATTTATTGATTCATATCTTTTGATTTACATGGATGAGAATATTATATATTTATGGTCAATAAGCTTCGTACTTTGGGGATGTGACTTAATAAATGACTGAGAACATTCTACACAATAGTGGAATCCACTCATTTTTTGAGAAATAGATGAGTAGTTTCCTTGAATGTTGATTTAGGTCTTAAACAATAAGAGTGTTTGACTTTCTGCTTTACGAGTAAATGAAAAGATAAATTCATAAGTTGTTGTGAATATATTGTTTATTAGAGAATCAATAGTACTTAAAAATCAAGAAATAACTAGAGGGGTAAAACGAATATTTTGACGTAGCTCTAATTATAAAATATTTGTGGAGAATCAAATCATATGTAATGATTAAATCAATGAACACTGAAAATTTCAGATTATATAAAAACATATTTAGTTTTGAGAGTGCAATCTTAGGTTTTTAGTGGAGTAACTTTAAAATTAATAATAGTGAATTATTTAATTAAAAAGTTTAATTAATAATTTCAATGTTATTGGAGCTCAAAACCGTAGGTCTAAAAATGAGCTATCAAGGGGACCTGATGGACCTATAGTTTTGAGCTCCAATAATATTGGAATTATTAATTAAACTTTTAAATTAAATAGTGAATTATTTAATTAAAAAGTTTAATTAATAATTCCAATGTTATTAGAGTTCAAAACTATAGGTCCATCAGATTCCATTAATAGCTTATTTCACTATAAAAAACATGGACATAAAATATTATAATTGAACCGTCCAATTATAGTTGTTATGTAAGTAATAAAATTTGTGTTCACTTGGTATTTGAATAATATAACTTATTCAAATTATTTAATAATTAATCAGTTACTTATAATTCATAATTATTTAATTAACTTTATAAGAGATCTTGAATTCGATTCTCAATAATGACTTTAGTTTAAATTAATTATGAATTAATTTATTAGAGGTCACGAGTTCAACTATAACATGAATTAATTATGTTGTATGGGGTAAAAGTTTAATTTTAATAAATATGGGATCAATATTAATTTTAATTAATAAAAACTCTAATTGTTTGTCTACAAATAGGAAAAAAAAAGTAGTTTTCTTTTGAGATAGAAATTTGAATTTTTTTTTTTATTGGTTTCTGTTGTATGTTCTTTGAAACAGAAAAGACGGTTTTTTGGTATAACATAATACAGAAAAGAAGAATCTGTATCTTTCTTCTTTGTATAACCAAAATTAATACTCATCTCTTACAAATGTTGTTTTGATTTTTCTTTTTAAAAAAGAAATCAAAAGTAAGTGAGTACAATTCTATATAATTATGTCCACTTACTTGTTTCTTGGTATAGAGATATATCAAAAAAGGTGAAGTGGTGAGCAATTCACAGAGATCAATACAGAAGATAAAAATTCGATTTTTATTTCTTTATATTATTTTATTTTATTGCTTTATGAATCTAAGGTTCTTGAGTTTTATAAAAGTTTTGAAACTCGTAGTTCTACAAAAGTTCTCATTTTTATAAAAAACAACTGTTGTTTTTCCCTTTCAGCACCAAGGCAATAAATTTATAGGGCAGTGAAGGTCAATGGAAAAACGGGTGAAGGTAGAATCTTTGAATGTGGGGACTGGTCTTATTAATATGGAATGATTTAATAAAGATCAATGTCAGTTTTGTTGACATAGTCCAAAACATGCATAAACAAAGCTTATTGATAATACCTTCTAAACTTCGGTAGAATGTTTCCATCTTTTGAGAACCGGACTTGAAAGGAAAACAAGTTGCCATTAATTTTTTTTTTACCATAATCACAATAAAGGGCATGTAGATGAATGCTTACTTACATACGTAATCCCGCCTTCTTGCCCATGTAAAACGTATAAGAGCTTCATATTGTATTCTCCACAGATTGCTGAAGTCTGGTTGTATGAATTTATAGCTAGCATTCCGGCATGAGTCGAAGTAAAAACCAGTGCAGAGATGATAACTGTATATGATAACCGGGATAAGTGCAATATATTTTATCATTATAACTCATTCAATAACCTAGTTTAGGTAGAATACTTGACCATCTTTATTTACTTGAAGGGTTGAATACTGTTTGAACTCCCTACCACGCAGGTGTATATCAAATACCCAAACAGATTTGTTGTAACTGGCAATTATCCTACAAATGAGGCAACAAATGAAGTAAATAACATAGGAAGGTGAACTTGAATTGAAGTCGAGCAAGGAATAATAATGACCGATAAATGGTATTATCTTAAATACTAAAGGTAAAAGGAAGAGTTTCCATTTCAAAATACAAAATCTTTATGATTTATTAAACACAATAGAAACCTCGAGCATGTTCTGGATTTTCCAAAAGAATTTTCCACTTAGTCTTAGCAGGACTGAATGATACTGAAATGGCAGCAATGAATTCATCCACAGCATCATAAGCCCGACATGTGCAGCACAACTGTTAGTATCCATATGGCAGTCACCAAGTATAATGGAATTACAGAATACATAAATTGGGAACAAGCCACAGGGCTGTCTACAGTATTTATCACAAACAACATTTGGATATTGAAAATGGTCGCTCAATACATACACATTATACAAAACAGGGTGAGACCTACCATGCTTCAAAATGCATAATAGAAGTGTTGTACCCTTTCAGTACATTACAAAGGCCATTATCTAGCTTCATCTAAAGTTAAAAAAACCATGATAACCATTTATGAAAAGATACATAAACAAGAAAAAGTAAATCAATACCAAACCAGAAGTAGCAACCCAAGACAAATTGGATGTTCGCGGGTGGTACTAGCAAACACACAACTAACCGGGTATGAAATGCCAACAAATTTCCACATCAAATGTCGACCTTGTACAATGAAAGAATTCAAATAGTATATAAATTCTATAAAATAGTAAAATGAAAACCGAAAGCGTACTCATTTCTACACAGCGAAAATTGCCCTGGATCCTGGATTATTCAACTGGTCGGATTCTAATCATAAAGGTGGAAAGGAACCTCAAATCACAGTGTAATTTGCCTTGCCATTTGTTTTGTCTTTTCTCTCATATGTTCTGTGTAGTATGATGTTTGTGTATGATTTCTGGAATTGATTTTCCATCAATCAAAAACAGTGGAACCATTGTCCATTATATAGACAATTGAAATGGTAGTTATCATTGATAACTCCCAGTAACCGCCAAGCAGTTATTCAATCCACTCCAATTCAAATGGATTTGGATCGAGTCATGGGTTTGGGTCATCTTGGGTGGACTCAACCCAACAACCCAGTAACCCAACATCTTCCACTCACACAAGATGAGCCAAACATAACTCACAGAGAAAACACTAGTGACCCCTTTATGATAAGGAGTACAGGCATTCATACAGATAAATACACCGTGTGACCTATGAACAATAATATATGCAATGTGGCTTGTTTTTCAAATCTCAATTGTATTGCTATACAAGAGATTATAAATTTGTTCATTATTATGTCCAAGATTTAATAGAATTTTATTTGCTCAAGCATATTTAATCCCTTAACATGCTCGATCCTCTAATATTTTATATAATCACAATTGCAATTCCAAATTGCAATTAGTCGCGACTAGTAACTATTGGAACAAAATAAAATTCATTAAATCTTCCTATCTCAATTTCGTCTCTCAGTCAACAAAATGATTGACATTATAGTAATGTCTCATAGGTCGCATTATCATAGCCATAGAAGACACACTAATGATACAAACATCACCTCATTACTTTGAGACAAAGTGGACAGTCATTGAAGACATAGGTAGAAGTTTTATACAAACTTCAATGGAACTTACACAATGAGAAATTAGGGATAAATTCACTTATTTTCTATGTCGGTCACGATAAACACACGCGGTATGAAACACATGTTATAGTGAATCTTATCCTTTAATAAGGATGCGTATGTCTTTTATATTAAGATTATTCACTGTACAGATCTTAGTTCAGACGCTTTCCTAGCGCCTAACCTGAGTTCCAAAGCTGGCCCTTTCGGTACCTATTATCGAGAAACTCACATCTAGCTTAATCAGGTTCTCATGATGGTGGCGATACATCATGAGTGGTTCAATTATTTATTTTAGATAGAACCTCATCTTGACAACATTCAGGGCAACATTTCATATATTTCAAGCCCTTAAGAGAATAACCTCATCTTTATCCTTTAAAAATATATGTGTCTCAACTTGGCTTGCTTCCTAGCAACCAAGGCGACTGTACGTGTAAGAATGCCAGTCTTAAAACCTGACGACATACTTTTATATACAATCTATGTGAAATGAATATGTGCTAGTTTAATATAACCAAAATGACATATCTAATTATAAAACAGATATAGATTAACGTAACAATTACAACATCACAATCTATGCAAACTCAAAGATCTAGCATGTGACATAAATACATCTCTTGTCACAACTTTTATAAGTGAATTCACTATCATCTCATGTGTAGATACACACTTAATTGTTAGATTCTTTTTCGTCATTATTTCCCTGATAAAATTGTACTTAGTCTCTATGTGCTTCGATTTACTATGACATTTCGTATCTTTAGTATAGACAATTGCTGCCTAACTATCATAGTATATAATAACTGGCTTTTCCATATTAATTTCGAATTTAGATTCTTCAAGAATCTTTTGAGCCAGACTGCTTCCTAGACTGCAGTTGAACATGCTATGAATACAACTTCCATGATGGACAACATAATGCATGATAGCTTCTTATTACTCTAAGAGATAGCACATTAGCTGAGCAAAAAATTGCATAACTAGATGCATATTTTCACTTATCCAAATCATCTCCCCTATCAGCGTTTGTATACCCAACAAGACACATGTTGTCTTCGTAGTGACATAGGGAGTAATCAACAGTCCCCGTTCAGACATATTGATATTCTTTTCACAGCAATCTAATATTTTTGTCCATGGTTAGATTGATATCTACTAATCAGTTCAATTGCATAGTAAATATCAGGTCTCGCACACATCATAGCATACATGAGACTTCCAATAGTACTAGAATAAGAATTCTTTGCATTCTTTCACGCTTTTATGGAGTCTTGGAACATATTTCATGACTAAGAGTTTGACTCTTTGAGATGGAAGCATCAATAGGCTTACAATCAGCCATATAGAATCGTTTGAGAATCTTTCGAAAGTATGACTTCTATGATAAAACCAAAATTCTCCTTAAACAATCTCTATTAATTTTAACTCCTAAAATATAGGTAGTTTATCTCAAATCTTTCATCTCGAAAGTTAAGGATAATCATTCATTTATAGATATGATATACTCATTGTCATTTTCAGCAAATAGAATATCATCCACATAAAAAAGATAATATTATGAACTTATCTTTTACCTGTTTAACATATACACAATGATCCTCTTTGGTAATATGAAATTCATAAGACATGATCGCCTCATGTAAATAGAGATACCATTATCTGGAGGATTGTTTCCAGCCATAGATCAATCTCATGAGCTTACATACTTTTACCTATTAGCCTTTTTTTTTTTTAAAACAAAATTCACTAGTTGCTCTACGTAAATCTCTTCCTCCATTTCTCCATTGAGAAGTGTTGTATTTACATCCATTTGATGCAATTCTAGGTTCATGTGTGTGACAATAGCTAATATAAGGTGGATGGAAGCAAACCTTACCATAAGGGAGAAGGTTTCTTCATAGTCTATACTCTTGTATTGAGACGCCTCGATCCGGACTGCCACTATGCTCCTATCCGGAGGGTATGCCTTGGCACCTCAACGAATCTCTCTAAGCCCATCTTGATGGGGAAGAAAGCGTGCGAGGAGCAAACCCTCTTAACTTGAAACTTAACTTGAGCGGAAGCTCAATCTTTTAAACCTTAAAGTTGAAATGGTTTGGGTTGGTTGGATACTATTCATTTGATCATTTTTAAGGTTGAAAATCGGCAGCATAACAGCTGCAATTTGGATAAACCAAAAACCTGAAAAGCAATTTGGACACTTCAAACTATAATCACAATCCAACCCAACTTCTAGCAATCCAGTTTATCAACATAAACACAAATTTTGAAATCCTCAAAGACAAGATATAAACATGCACTTTTATATCCAACAAACTTGATTTTACAAGCACGAAAATATGTACTTTTACACAACTCAAAAGATATAACTCTTTTTTTTTATATACAAAATGTACAAATATATGCAATATACAAAAGACACAAAATATGCATATTACATTCTTCAAGAAGCAAATGCCAACACTTGCGCCCACTTGAATACGGAGGAGGGAGTCTTCATTGGTCTTCACCCACACGAGTACCTGAGGAGGTTTTTTAAATAATTTGAAGAGTGAGCTATAAAGCTTAGTGAGTGCAATAGTTTATAAACTTAATTTTACTTTCTGAAAACTTCCTCTTTAGAAAACTTTAATAAAAGTTTCTATTTCTTAAAAGACATTTAAAACATAAATCTCATTCAATTGCATAGCATCAATATAAACAACTTATAATAAACTTGTAAAACATAAATCTGAACATGCTTAAAAATAACTGAACTTTATAAAAGCACCATTCGTAACCCTAATCTCTTGACGACACGGCGACTTAGCTAAGGCCATAGGTGTGGTAGGTCACAAGGCAATGTTTCTGACATCCACCGCAACCAACTCTCTGAGATCTCTCAGCAACTACGTGCAGAATTCTGCATCGCTAACAGTAGTGCGAGACCATATCCCATAAAGTAGGGGCGACACACTCACTGAGATGCCCCAATCCGAACCACCACTAGGCTCCTATCCGAAGGGTACGTCCAGGCATCCCAACGAATCCCTCTACGCCCATCTTGATGGGAAAAAAGGCATTCGAGGAGCGAACCCTCTTAACTTGAAACTTAACTTTAGCGGAAGCTTAATCTTTTAAATCTTAAAGTTGAAATGGCTTGGGTTGGTTTAACACTTCATTTGGTCATTTTTAAAACTCAAAACCGGCAGCATAACGACTGCAATTTGGATAAACCAAAAACCTGAAATCAATTTGGACACTTCGAACTATATTCACAATTCAACCCAACTTCTCACAATCCAGTTTATCAACATAAACACAAAAATTTGAAACCTTCAAAGATAAGATATAAACATGCACTTTTTAAATCTAGCAAGCTTGATTTTACAAGCACAAAATGGTGCACTTTTACACAACTCAAAAGATGTCCCTCTTTTTATACAAAATGTACAAACATATGCATGCAATATACAAACGACCCAAAATATGCTTATTACATTCTTCAAGAAGCAATTGCCAACACTTGCGCCTACTTAAATATGGAGGAGGGAGGCTTCACTAGTCTTCACCCACACAAGTATCTGAGGAGGTTTTAAAAACAACTTGAAGAGTGAGCTATAAAGCTCAGTGAGTGCAATAGTTTATAAACTTAACTTTACTTTATGAAAACTTCCTCCTTAGAAAAATTTAATAAAAGTTTCTATTTCTTAAAACATTTAAAACATAAATCTCATTCAGTTGCATAGCACTGATATAAACAACTTATAATAAACTTATAAAGCATAAATCCGCACATGATTAAAAATAATTGAACTTTATAAAAGCACCATTCGGAACTCTAATCTCTTGACCACACGGCGACTTAGCTAAGGCCGCAGGTGTGGTAGGTCACAAGGCGATGTATTTGACATCCACCGCAACCAACTCTCCGAGATCTCTCAGCAACTACGTGCGAAATTCTGCATCGCTAACCGTAGTGCGAGACTATATCCCCCAACCCTTGCCTTACTAAGTAGGGGCGACACACTCACTCATAACTCTAACCACACAGTTAGTGACTCGTTTCCCCCAACCCTTGCCTTACTAAGTGGGATATACCGTACGGGTCTGAACTCGATAAACTGGTGGGTACTTATGGCCTTTGAAAACTTTATTTTTCTCTAATGCTATGCCATTCAAATCTTTAGACTTGGTGCACAAGCACAAAAGTTTTAACTTGAAAGCTTTAAACTTGAGTCCTTGGACTCGTTTCGTTCACTTTACAAATACAATACATGCATTTAAATACAATAACTTATACATGCAAAAGCATAAAATCTAGCTTATCAATGCAAAAGCATAAAATCACTTTAGAAAACTCTTTGAAAGTGCACTCACCTTAAGCTTGGGCTTAACTCGGATGAGCTTCAAAAGCCCTCTCGTGATCGATCCGGTCGGATGCTCCTCACCTACACATGATAAGCACACTTAGAATGTGCTCAATATACAATGCAAAGATGCACTAAAATGCACTTAACTACACTAACTCTATAAAATTTTCTCTATACTAGTAGCTTCTCGTTTCAATTTCTCTTTGATCTATGCTCCAAATTGCCAATTTCTTTGCATGAATCCTTCTTATATACCCCAAGGGGTGTCCCCACATGCTTCCTATCATAATTTAAAGCTTAAAACTCAAAATGGTCATTTTTGACCTCTCCAACCCGAATGCAATACACAGCCCAAACCGTGCATGCTTTTGCTCCAATTCTTTCTCCCACACTCTTCTTATCTCCCAATGTGGTCACCCAAAAAATTTTGTCGAATTCCGATATCGTTTGGTAAGTGTTTTGGGCCAAAAACACCACTTTATGATCACTTTTCAAGGGGCTTTTTCACCCATTTCATTCTAAAACTTATCTCTTCCTTTCCTAGTGTTATACATACTCAAACCTATCCATACGATTCATTTCAACCCATAAAAGAAGTGGTTTTTGATGATAACTCAATATGCCTTTCCTAGGTACTTTACAATGCATTAAAATGGAATAGCTTCCAATGCAATTCTAACATTTCTATAAGTTTGTTTGTCACTTAACCAACCTAAAATCATGCCTAAAACATCTCAATACCATTGGATTCTTATACTTCTCTATATGGTCTTACAAGCACTACTATAGTCTAAGTCCATTTCTTTCAAGATTTTCATACTAGTTCTTTTAGACAATTTGTCAAACACCTTGCCTACAATTCATTCTAATAATTTCCAATCCAAAACTAACTCAAAACCTATATCATGCCTTCCCAAGTTCACCAATTTTAGTAGGTTTTCATGCCATCTTTCACATGCTTTCAAGTCTCAAATAAATCATCTCTTAACATAGGTAAAAACCTCCCACCAAAACCCACTCAAACATCATCAAAATAACCAATAAAATCATCACTTTTAACTATCAAAAATGGCTTCAAAAGATGAGAAACTAACCTTATTTAGCATAGATTTTGCTCCAAGTTTGTTGTTCTATCTTAGAGAAGCTTGATTGATTGATTAGAAGTTCAAAAATTCACTTGAACCAACTTGATCACCTTTAGTCTCTTCTCTCCCTTGTCTTTGGCGTGAATTTCTTTTGGTTTTGGTGTTCTCACGGGTTTGCTTGTGTTTTGGTGAGAATTGAGTTTAAAATTTGACTAAGTCTTCCTTTTATATACAAAGCTTCCCTTGACTTGTTTGACCAATTTCCATTTTTACACTAATGCCCCAAACTTTTTAAAATCTAACTTGACCATTAAACCTCTTGGTCCTTTATAAATTGGTCCTTAATGTTTCTTTGAAAAATTACTTTATTCTACTTAACTCCAATGGAAATGACTAAAATACCCCTTCTTGGAACTTGTTCTAAAATCATATTCCATGACTTTTATCAAGTTCTCTACATAATTTAAAGACTTGAATTTGATATTAGTCACTTGTTTCTTAATCTCCTTCATCTCTTTATTGAACATGATAAAAGATTTACTTATCTCACTCTATGCTCTCGACTTAACTTGGATACTTCTACCTCTCTAGTCATGTATGTGAATGAGGGTTTACACTCACTTATAACTCTAACCACATAGTTAGTGACTCGTTCCCCCCAACCCTTACCTTACTAAGTGGGATATATCGTATGGGTCGGAACTCGATAAACTAGTGGGTACTTATGGCATTTGAAAACTTGTTTTTCTCTAATACTATGCCTTACAAATATTTATACTTGGTGCACAAGCACAAAAGCTTTAACTTGAAAGCTTTAAACTTGAGTCCTTGGACTTGTTTACTTTACAAATACAAGATATGCATTTGAATACAAGAACTTATACATGCAAAAGCATAAAATATAGCTTATCAATGCAAAAGCATAAAATCACTTAGAAAACTTTTTGAAAGTGCACTCACCTTAAGCTTGGGCTTAACTCAGATGAGCTTCAAAAGCTCTCTCATGATTCGGTCGGATGCTCCTCACCTACATATGATAAGCACACTTAGAATGTGCTCAATAGACAATGCAAGGATGTACTAAGATGCACCTAACTATACTAATTCTATAAAATTCTCTCTACACTAGTAGTTTCTCCTTTCAATTTCTCTTTGATTCATGCCCCAAATTTCCAATTTCTTTGCATGAATCTTTCTTATATACAACAAGGAATGTCCCCATATGCTTCCTATCATAAATTGAAGCTTGGAAGTCAAAATGGTCATTTTAGACCCCTCAAACCCGAATGTAATGCACAACCCAAACTGGACATGCTTTTGCTCCAATTCTTTCTCCCACACTCTTCTTATTTCCCAATGTGGTCACCCGTAAAATTTCGTCAAATTCTGATATCATTTGATAGGTGTTTTGGGCCAAAAACACCACTTTACGATCACTTTTTAAGGGGTTTTTTCACCACATTGGTTATCTAACTTCCATTCTTGTTTCTTAAGGCTTATCTAACTCTTATACACTCATTTATGGTCAAACATAATGAAATAAAGTTAAAGAGAAATAGCATTGCTTATAGACTTTTAATGCCCTTCACTTTGCTTTATAGGGTGACTAAAGACTATTGTGTGTGTTTGTGGTTTCTAGCTTCTTGACTTTTCTTCCTATCATAATTCAAGCATGATTCAAGCCTTAAATAGATCAACATTTGAAGATGATAATACATCATAGGCTTGGCCGTGAATCACACACAAATTCACTATCTCAAGGCACTTTAATCTTTTAAGAAAAACAATGGTTCATCCCACCTAGACATTTACACAAATACCTAATGCACTAAACTCAACTTAATCTAAGACTTTAATGCACTTTTAGGGTTTCACCATACATAACTCTAACACTTAAATATTCACTTAGTTCATCACAAATGATTCCCAAAAGATCACTTATGACCTCAATATAAACTCTAGATCAAAACCCACATCAATTTCTTATCAAAATTAACCCAAATAATCAACTTAAAATCAATACATAAGCATGCTTAATGCATAAGTAACTAGCTCAAAAATGGATAACAAACCTCTTTTATGCTTGGGTTTCACTCTTGGGGTGTTGGTTGAGCTTAGATGATACTTGCTTAGTCACTTGGAAAGCTAGATTGCTTGATCACCTTTGGTCTCCTCTCTTCCTTGCCTTTGGCGTGACTTGCCTTTGATTTTCTCTTTGATTTCCTTTGTTCTCGTATGCTTCTTGTCTCTCTTGAAATGGCTAAGTGTGAATTATATAGAAAGCTTCTCTTGACTTGTTTGACCAATTTTCATGTTTACACTAATGCCCCAAACTTTTTAAAATCTCACTTGGCCATTAAAACTCTTGGTCCTTTATAATTTGGTCCTTAATACTTCTTTGAAAAATTACTTTATTCTACTTAACTCCAATGGAAATGACTTAATTGTCCCTTCTTGGAACTTGTTTTAAAATCATATTCCATGACTTTTATCAAGTTCTCTACACAATTTAAAGACTTGAATTTGGCATCAGTCACTTGTTTCTTAATCTCCTTCATCTCTTTATTGAACATTTTAAAAGATTTGCTTATCTCACTCTAGGCTCTCGACTTAACTTGGCTACTTCTACCTATCTAGTCATGTATGTGATTGAGGGTTTACATCTATTGAGTATATCATTGTTCTACTAAGCTCGCCTTATATCTCTCTATTGAGCTGTTTTCCTTATACTTGATGTAGAGAACCCATTTGTTTCCAATGGATTTTCGATTAGACGATGACTTAACCAAGTCCCAGACATGGTTATACTCCACTGACTCCATGTCTTATTGTATGGCTTTAATCCAAAAATCTCTAGTAGGTGAATTGGAAGGCTCATTCATATTCTTTGGCTCATCACAATCATGTGAAGCAAGCATAAAAGTTTCCCCTCAATCTCAAATTGATGATGAGGAATAGCCTTGTGGTTACTTCTACGAGTTGATTTATTTGAGAGTACTAACTAGTTAGTCCATTCGCTCCCACTAGGAATAGATGAATAAGTTATTCCAATAGCTTTGTCACTCCCACTAGGGATAGAGTATTCAAACAACTCTCTATCTTCCTCTAGTTGAGTGTTCAAATTTGGAACATCGTCCGCATTGTTCAACTCATACAATTAAAATTCATTTTCAACTTTACCTCTGCTAGGAAATTCATTCCCTAAAAAGTTCACAACTAGTGACTCTAATTTAGTAATGCTTCCATTTGAGTTTTCTCTTATAAGTAAATATCATTTTGAGTGTTTGGAGTATTTAATAAAGATACATTTATTTCCTTTAGCACCCAACTTTTCATATTTACTTGAAAAATCATGCACATATCATGCGCACCCCTATGGTCGCATATAAGTAAGTTCAGGTTTCCTACCTTTCCATAATTTATATGGTGTGGAAGTTACTGACTTGGTAGGGACTTTATTCAGAATGTAAGCAACCGTTAATAGTGCATCTTCCCAATAAGATACTGAGAGGTTCGCTTATGCCATCATAGATATTACAATCTCTAGTAATATTCTATTTCTCCTTTCCACTACATCATTTTGTTGTAGAATTCTAAGAATGGTCAACTGTTTATCAATACATTTCTCATGACATAATGTCTCAAATTATTCAGAAAGATATCTTATCCTCGGTCAGTCCGCAAGATCTTAACAGTTATATCTAACTAATTCTCCACCAAGTTTAGATACATTCTAAAACAATCTAATATATCATATTTATGGGAGATCGGATAGATATGATCAAAACATGTGCAATCATCTATGATTGCTATAATTTCTAGCTCTCACATTAATTGGTCCACATATATCAAAATGAATTAACTATAATTGATTCTCAGCCTCAATTCCTTTTCCAAATGGTTTTCTAATTGTTTTTTTACTAGACAACTTTCACATAAAGGCAAATCTATCTTATTGAAGGAATCTTAAAATCCCTCTTTGGGCAATCTATTCATTCGATTCTGGCCGATATGGTTTAGTCTAGCATGCCAAATATAAACATCAATATTGGCAACATCGGTGAAAGTGATTAATGAAAGACAACTATCGTATTAATAGTACTATCAAATTTGGTATTTAATACGATAAAACCATCCATCGGATATCTGGTGCCTAATCACACTAAATTTAGATAAATCGTCAAACAGTTGCTATGAAAAGTTAAACTATATCATAAACTTATAAGGACAATTACAGAGACAAGATTCAGTCGAATCTTTGGAGCATACAGGATATCATGGAGCTACAACACTTAGCCACCTTGTAAAATCACTTTGCAGGTGCCATATCTTTTAAGTTGTACCCCATATAGATCAATTTTGTTCCTCGACTGATTCAATGATACTCTACAAATGCTCCTCTATCTCTAGTCATGTGGTTCGTGGCTCTTGATTCTTTTTCTTATGCTTAATGCATTCACGAGTGAAATGACCCACCTTGCCACAATTGAAATACTTTAACTAACTCTTGTCCTTCCTTGCATTACCATGTTTATCATTCTTGTGTTTTCCGGTCTCATCCATATTGGATTTGGGATTCTCTTTCCTTTTCTTCCAACTTATATTCTGTCATCCCTTCTTGCGCTTAGAGCCTAAACCCTTGCGCATATTGGACTCAACCAAATAAAGCTAACTTGAAGTATTTGCCACCTCTAGGCGCTCATCTTTGAATTTAACATGACATGAGATATCATCAAACGACTTAATGTTATCGTTGTTGGTCATGTTGATTTATCATGTTTTTCCAATTATTTGGGAGGGACCGGATTACCACTTGTACTTACTGCTAACTAGTTAAGGCATGGCCTATGGATTTCAACTCATGTATCATGTTTGACTTCTCTCACAGATGTTTCATTAGGTTGTAATCCCAATGCTTCTGATAAGTATCAAACTTGATTGTGAATCTCCTTAGTTTAGTGGTTGATGTCCCATCATATTTGTCTTTCAAAGTCAACCAAATGTCTAGTGTCGTCTATATTCTTCGTATGCGCACATGTGGTCATCAGTCAAGCAAGACAACATCGTTATACGAGCAATGTTGTTCTTTATTTTAAAAAGCCTAGTAACCCTCAACATCTTTTCTATGTTGAGCAGAAGTACCATGTTTGGGTTTGATCATAGCATTGGTTAGGGTTTCAAGGGCTTCTTACTCCTCTAGCATATACTGAATTTTACGGTGTCAAATATCATAGTTATCACTATTTAATTTGTCACCTTTATTTAGTTCAGCAACTATTATTATCGAAGCACATACTATTGTCTCAAATGACTTTTATTCTATTAAGAGACTTTTGATCTATATCTATCTACGTCTATACTAACACATCCACTATCATTTCACTAAAATTACTGTAGCAACTATACACTTATAAATATGATAAAAGAATCTTTGGACAGGAATCGAAAAAATAGTCAAGCTACCCATCATCATCCAATTTCCAAATATTCATTAAACCATATTTGTAAGTGTTTTTGCACAAAACAGTTTTAACATCATTCTCTAAAAGATTTTAGGGCACCCACAATTGGAATAACTTCTTTGAGATCTTTTTTTTTTTTTTTCCAACATCTCATTATTAAAGATCTTTATGATTTCTAACATTTTATTGTTCAAGACTTTTAAGATCTCAATATCCAACTTATTATCTGAGATTTATATAATCTCAAGGTACTGGTCAATATTTGAGATATCAATAATCTCCTCGTCATCTGATAGGACAATGATCATAATCACGTCATCAGATGACTCATCGTCAGAATAAGTTGATCCAGTCCCATAAAATTGCATGACATAACCTAAAACATAAACATCTATACACACATGACAATTTTAGGTCGAACAAAATTTAATATAAAAATTAAGGCATTTTAATTTAGATCTCAATAGAGCGAAATAAATAAAAAAATATAATTCAATTCACAATTAGAGCGAATAAATAATTGAGATAACAAGAGGAGAAAAATTAAAGAAAAAAAAATTTCTCGCCAAAAAAATCGTCGACGGTAGCTGTTCACGGTGGCGCGTGGCGTTCACACGCCGGAGACGCCGGCCACGCGCTAGCAGCCTTGGTCATACGCTGCAGCACATAAGATTCTCTCCCCGCGCTCGCTGACGTCATCCAGACATGTGTTGCTCTCCAGCACGAAACGTCTTCGTCAACTACACATGGCCATGTTGACATGTGTCACGTTGTGATTGGGTCACGCGTCGCACACGAAAAAATGACTTGCACCACGTGTCGTTCATGTAAGCGTCCACACATCGCTCGTTCAACTATCCAGGCGTCACCGTGAGCCAATCACTTGTTGCTATGTGTTAGCCTACGTGTCTTTCATGTGTCGCCTACGTGGCCTGACGTGGCTTTTCTTGGGCAGGGGTTTTGTAGCCCTAAGCGTCACTCGCCACTAAGGCGCATGTGACGCACGCGCCGTCTTACCTATACCGGCCGATGACCGGACCGGTTTCATATTTTTCCGCATTTCATCCCCATTAAGTTTATACCCTTAGTTTCTAATTTAGGTCTTAGGTGAATCACACTCTCCTTGAATGAGAGTGTCCTAATGTTCTTCATGGTTTCAATCACCTTTTATTTTGAAACTATTTTTCTATATTTTGATTCTTTACATTTTGATTCAAAACTGTTTTTTTCCTTCGATTCTAATCCAAATTGGGCATGTAATATACCATTGTAAAGATCTTTTCAAGCCCTATCTAATGGTGTAATAATCACATGAAGAAGAAAAACATAAAACGATGTTAATGCATAAAAACATATTCGGATTTCATACATTTATTTCTTAGGTTTTCAATATGGAAAAATTAAGTTTCATTGCATATTTAATCATGTAATTATGATCATAAACCAGCAAACAATCCGCTCTGATACCAATGAAAGAATTCATACAGTATATAAATTCTATAAAACAGTAAAATGAAAACTAAAAGCGTACCTATTTCTACGCAGCGAAAATTGCCCTGGATCCTAGATTGTTCAACTGGTTAGATTCTAATCATAAAGGCGGAAAAGAACCTCAAATCACAGTGTAATTTGCCTTCCATTTGTTTTCTTTTTTCTCTCATATGTTTTGTGTAGTATGATGTTTGTATATAATTTCTGGGATTGATTTTCCATCAATAAAAAACAAAGGGACCATTGTCCTTTATATAGGCAATTGAAATGGTAGTTATCATTGGATAACTCCCAGTAACCGCCAAGTAGTTATTTAATCCAATCCAATTCATATGAATTTGGATCGGGTCATGGGTTTGGGTTATCTTGGGTGGACCCGACCCAACAACCCAATTACCCACCATACAACAACATCAATAAATTTAAATCACTTGCACCATAACTAACATTATCCACAAGACAGAGAGCTAAGCCCTAAGCAACTATAATAAAAGATTAAAACTTGAAAGTTGAAGCAGAACTCAACATGGAAATCAGTCAATCATTAATACTCAGATTTCTCTTCTTGACTGTGACACTTGAAAATCATCCTAAAATTAAATAAATTCTTAATAACAACGACAAAATTACCTTGTTCAATACCGTGAAAATCATCATTCCTTCCATTTTTGGGTCTGAAAACAAAAAAGACATTGAACAACCATGAACAATATAACAATCACAAACTTGAAAATAGCCTTGATAATGTTCTTACAATGTGAAAATGAGAATAGTTTTGGTTTGGAGCTAAAGGACTACTTGTATTATTTTTGTGTCCCTCATTATTGGTTTTAATATGTGGGTAAATGTCAAATCAATACTTTGTAGAGAGAGATTATTTTCTTTTCCTTTTTTGGGACTTCCTGACACTTTTCCGGGTAAGGGAACTATCCAGACAAACCAAGATAAGATACTAATAACATGTCTCGGATGACTACCCTAATAGTGAGAGAGGACTACCCACACCTTTTACATAAAGGTAGGACATTATTGTACTTGAAATTGCAATTTGGAGCAAAGGAGGGTGGGGGTGCTCAACTATGCCATCCTACTAGGCCATGTAGAGAGATTGCTTAACTTGATGAATTACTATATTACTACTCAAATCAAAAGTTAACCTATTGAATATTATATGATCATTTGAATAAAAATATTATATAATCATTTGATTAAAGGTAAATTTATTCGAATTAATTCAGTTATTATGTGAACATATAGCTTAAAGTGGATATGGAAAAATAATGTCCTTTGGTTATGTTTAAATTTGATGTTTCAATTTTAGTATCATAAACACCATTCTTATACAATGGAGAAGAATGTTTTGGGTGTTATTACTTGAAACATATATAACGTTTTGTTCGTATTAAATTGTTGTATAAGATGATTTTTTTATTTTTTTCAATTTAAATTGTTAAACTCTATTGCATTAAATTATAAATTACAATTACAAATTTAACTTCAGATAACATTATTTAAATTGGAAAAAAAATAATATTCATCAAATTACAATTTAAAAAAATATATATGTATATATATATTCATTCTTAGTTGAAATTACAAAGATGGTAATTTTCATATTCTCCTCTATTAAAACCAGAGCTCGGGATGAGTTGGAAAAGTACCACTCCTATCATTGCCTTGCTCATATATTGTCACATGTGAGTTGGTTGATGCTCTATCACAACAACATATTATCTCACGATAGTTGCACTTAGGAGCAGTAAGTTTTTTGCGCCTGGTCTTTGTGGTACGTGACAAGCACCTGGTTGTATCGCTCAAGAGGTTCTTTTTGATGTATTTGAAAAACAATGTCACATTCTATAAAGAAGTCATTCATTTGTGAAAAAACAATAAAAAGGAAAAAAATTAAATATAAATAAACATTATACTTTTAGATAAAATGGCTTAAACATATAGTAAAAATCTGAATAGAAAGTACGAAAGTTTAAGGCCATGTTTGTTACATCGGTTTGGACAAAATCCAATCCAAACCCATGTTTGGTGAGAGCTTGGGATTGGAAAAACCAATCCCATCACATTTCTTTATACCACTCTGGTGGGTTAAATGAAACCCAACGAAAAGGTGGGATAAATTAAATTCACCTTTTCCATTTCTTTGATGTGAAATTCGAAACCCAAATCAATGAGGTAGGGCGATAAAGGAGCAAGAGAAGGAGAGAGAATAAGGCATAGCGGTGGAGGCGATGGTAGCACCATTTTCTTCTTCCCTTTGACCACACCATAGGGCTCCATCAGCTACGGCGATGAAGCTGCTTCCTTTACTTCTTCTTCGTCTGGTGTTACTTCCTCCACCTATTCTTCGTCCGGGGTTGCTTCCTCCATCTTCATCATCTGGCGCTGCAATTTAGCAAAGACTTGGTTGAATGGTCGATGATGAGGTCAATGATAGGGGTTTCGTCTTCCCAATTGCTGTAAAGGGTTTTATATTTTTAAAAATAATTTAATTTTTTAAAATCAATTTTATCCAATCCCATATTACACCAAACACATCATAGCGCTTATTTATCCAATCCCTTACTGCTTTAAACACATCATAGCAGTTATTTATCCAATCTAATCCTATCCAATCCAATCTCATAAAAATAATCCAATCTAATTCCATATGTCAAACGGGACCTAAATATACCTATATCAAGAATTTTTTTTTCTAGTTTTGGGCAAATCCTCATGTAACAAGTTAAATCACATGTATTGATATGATTTACTCTTTGCATTGTCACATATAATTCCTTTAACCTCACCAAACATGGGCGTTGTAGGCTTGGTTCTCCTTCTTTCATTTCATTTATAGATAAAGACTAGGTGACACATAAAGAACAAACTTAGAAATATTCAAAAAAAAAAAAAAAAAACTATTTTATTGAGTAGTCATTTTATCTCATTGAATAATATATTAATTAAAGTTGATTATATTTATCTTATCAAGTCATACTAATACACGAGAGTAAAGTTTGAAAAAATTGAAAATTGATAATCAACTCTTAATAAACTATTATTTTACTTATATATAGCAAACTTCATTACTTTTATAAATATACGTTATTTTTAATGAAAGAACTACGGACTATTTAAAATTTCAAAAATCCATCAAAATTGTTTCAATTAGACTAAACATTAGAAAGAAACAAATTATAACGCACGCATCAAGTAATATCCATCACTTTTTAAACAAATACTAGAAACAAGTCCAAAATTAAAAAAAAAAAAAAAATCGTTTTTAATTATTAATTCAACCAAGCTACACATTAGAATTAAAACTAACAAAATAGTTTTCTGCAGCAAATTCACTTTAAGACATAAGTAAAGTGATTAAAATTGAAAACCAATAATGAACTCTCTACAATCTATGATGTATAAAAAACTCATAATCTTTTAAAGGGTATTATAAACATGTTTAAACTTATAAAAAAAAAAAAAAGAACTAAATTTTCAACTAAACATCATAAAAGAAACAAAGAAAACACTTTTGCATGCACAAACCGAAAACATATAAGGGAGCCCTAAGTGATGATGCCTCAAGAACTAGACCATTAGTGGTGAATGTAGTGACATCAGCGAAAGCATGCAAAAACTTCGTCCCCGAAAAATATGGTAGATGATGTTTTGGAGGATAGAAATGGAACTCCACATCCTTTATCTCTAAAATGGTCGACAATACTATTTTGAACCTAGTAGTGCCTCCCAGGTTAGCAAATGAAGAAAGTCTTAGGGCATCGATGTCAAGGGAAAAAACAACAATTGTCTTTGATAAAAATAAAAATTGTTTAACATTGAGTTCAAAACTTTTTACAAAAGTCAAGAATTCAGGATTCGTAAAATAATAAAATAAAATAATATAAAGAAATAAACATCAGATTTTAACCTTTTGTATTAATCCCTATGGATTGCTCACCCATCTTACATTCCTTGACATATTTCTACACCTAGAAACAAGTGAATTGACACAATTACATAGAACTGTACTCACTTATTTTTTATTTTTATTCTAAAAAGAAAATCAAATCAATACTTATAAGAGCTGAGTGTTTGATTTTGGTTATACAGAGAAGAAATATATAAATTCTTCTTCTCTGTATTTGCTGTAGAAAATAATAATAATAATAAAAAAAATTCTTTTGTTTCAAACGTACAACAACAAAACAAAAACCCTTATGAAAAGAAAATTATGCCTTTTCCTTTTATAGGCAACAATTAGGGTTTTCATTTATCAAAATTAACGTTGAACCCTATGTTTATTAAAATTAAACTTTTACCCCATATAACATAATTAATTCAAAATTAATTCATATTATATTCTTGAATCGAACTTGCGACCTCAAATAAATTAATTCATAATTAATTTAAATCAGAATCACTATTGAGAATCGAATTCAAAACCTCTTATAAAATTAATTAAATAATTATTAGTTTATAATCAATAATCATCTAATTAATTATAAAATAATTTGAATAATCATTATTATTCAAATACTAAGTGAACACAAATTTTGGTACTTACATAACACCTGTAATTGGATGATCCAATTACAATATTCTATATACATGTTTCTTATAGTGAAATGAGCTATCAAGAGAACCCAATGGTGTAGAACCTAGAATTTTCTTTTTCTAGGAGAAATAAAATTTTTTTGATGAATAGTGTTTTCGAGTGAATAGTGACGAGATGAATAGTGAATTTATGAGACATACCTTGAAAAATCAAAAAAATTTCTAGAATGAGTATTGGAGTCTAATGAAATTGAAATGGAGAAAAAATGAATCCGTTTGAGTAGATGTTAAGAGTTCCGAAGATAGTCGGATAAAAATACCCTTATTGGTAGAATAATGGTTATGGACGATTTTAAATCCAATTGAATTTTTTTCAAAACTTGGGATTTAGAGTTAAGACACCCAATTAGAGTATTGTATGGTCAATTGATGATTAGATGACCATGGAATACTTTTTAAATTTATTTAGAGATGAAGGGAATTTAATTCATAAGCATGAGAATCCAATAAGAGTGGCTTGAAGAAATTAGTAATCAAGAAGTACAATCCATGTGAACTTGAATGGACCAATGAGTAATGACACATTAAGGTCAAAGTGGCGATTAATTAGTAGTCATGAAATTTTTAATTTGCATGATTTAGATTAATGGTGTGAGTAATTAAGTGTTTGACTAATAACATGCAAACACATATGACTAAGAGTTAATGGTCAATTGGAGGATAGATTAAGGGTATTTTGGTCAAATAAAATGAGGATTATATAAAGTGAATGATTCTAGAGAAAATTGAGAAGAAGGAAAGTGAGAAAGCAAGAGATAATTGAACTAATAAAAATGTAAACAAATGTGACCAAGGACATTATTGAAATTGTGGTGATAGTTTAAGGGCAAAATGGGCAAGATAAGCTAAGGCCATGAAGTGTAATTATATGTCAAACTTGAGGGACACTTAGTTGGCTAAATGATGGGTATAAATAAGTGAAGAAGGAGCTAGAAATCTGCAGAAGAATGCAGAAACATTCAGCTGAAGTAGAAAAACAGAACAGTCCCGTATTGCAGAAGAGACACCTGGAACAGTAGCTTATTTCATCTCTTTTCAAGCCATTTTCAACAAATTTCAAGCCCCCAAAAGGTTGTGAACAAGTTAAGGAAGTTATTCAACAAAAATCAAGTGATTTGGAGAGGTAAGGATTGAGTTTTCATGGTCTAATTGTGTGAAAAAAATCTGGACAGTAAAGCTGTCCAATGCTGTTCACTTTTGGTTTTGGTGATTGATGAACTTTTTATGCATGGATTTAGAGTTTTGGAGGCTTCAAACTTGGAGGAAAACAAATCTAGGGACCCAAGACCAATTGGTAAGTATTCTAATGGAAAAGGAACTCTTGAATTGAATGTGAATTGGTGTTGTTTAGGATGTTAGTTTATTTACCATGAATTTTGATGTGGTTGATAATCATGAAAATGAAAGAACATGGTTTGAATGTGTGGGTATGCATGTATGGCCAAGAGGAATTTGGTGATATAATTGGATTGATTTGGTGTTTGAAGAATTTACATGAGGTTTAGCATGATTTTAAGTTGATTTGTGGAAAGAAAATGAAATGAATGATTGATGGATGCATACTAGTATATTTGGTCAGATTGGGGTCTATGTGTATTTGAAGTGATTTTGATGCTTTGATGAAATTGTATGATGTTTTGGCATGGATTTAAGTTAATAGGTGTGAAGAAAACAAAAGAAAATGGATGATATCCTATTAAGTGAAAAATTTCAGCTTTGTGTACATCTCTTGATTCAATTTATGTTTGATTATTTTGATGGAGTTTTATGCTTATTTATATATGTATAAGTTGGTTGGAATAAAAAAAAAATGAAAAAGAAAGTCATGTGCATATATATTAATTTCAATTGACCAAGTTAAAGGGTTATTGTTAGGACCCACACCAAATCTCCCTGTGGAACCCAATGGGAGTCCCGAAGCACCCCAACAAAACTCAATCGAACCCTCACTCTGGCTTGAAAGGGTCCCGTGGATACCACTCTAACTTAAAATTTTTTCTCATAGAAACGGATGTAAATCTTTTTCTTTTTAGTGTACGTTTCAAAACTGGGTTATAAAAATTTTGGCAGCACAACGGTTGTTTTTCTAAAAATTCCACCTTGCAAGAGTTTAGAAAATATGTACACTTCTATATCAACCAAATTCTTAACTTCTGAGCCTCAGGCTCTCTTTTCATTTTTTCACAAATAAACCATAAACATGCTTTCAATTTAAAATAAAACTTGAAAATCATTTCATTTACATAGAAGTGTACCATATGTGTCAAAATATAATATTTACAAAATATACATCAAATTATGATTATTGATGCATGAAAATGATATTTCAACATAAACAAGTGCAGTTCCATCATGTCTTTAGCCCACTTACACGTTTGACGGAGTACCTTCTGATGGACGGCCCGTACCTGCACTTGAGGAGGATTTTCAAGAACATGAAAAGAGTGGTGAGTATTTAACTCAGTGAACGGGTAAACTTTTTAAGCTATAATATTTGCTTTCTAAATATATATCCTCCCAAAATAATTTGGAAAACTAATAATTTCCTCATAACTTTTATAAAGCTATAAAACTAGCATAAACATATAAATATTACTTTATTATTTGAAACTGGTAATAACTTTATTAAAATATAAACTTTCTTGTCCTCTAACTTCATGTCTAATGATGTGCTTTTTCCTTTTTAAAACTTGCTAAGGCAACCCAAGGAAACTTATCCTTACATGACGGTATATATACACATCACTAGGACTCGAGAATGCTATCATGTGTAGTCGTAGATGTAGGAAACTCTGAGGTTACGATTCCCAACCCCCACCCCACCCCCCCCCCCCCCCCCCCCTAACATCAGGCAGATCTACAGTACCATATACGTGTAGAGGGCGACTAACAGGACCCAATCTGAATCTCTCCGTACATATATCCGGAGAGCCCTGCCTGGCACCCTAACGAATCCCTCCTAAACCTTACTAGATGGGCTAAGAGAAATTCGATGAGTGAACCCTTAAAACTTTTTGCTTTTAAACTTATTTCAGCCACTTTCTCTTTAACACTAGTCGGGTTGTTTTCGTTTTCAAAACTAAAGTTTTGTTTCAACTTTTTAAAACCAAGTCATTTTATAAAACAAAAATTTGGCAGCATAACAGCTGCATTTTTAACTTAGCCAATGTTGGTTAATTTTTTAATAAACCAAATTTATTAAGACCTTACAAGTGCACAAATCGTTTATCGAGTATAGTAGACAAGCAAGGGTCGATCTCACGAGAAGTTATTATCTTTATTTAAATTTCAAGTTTATTTAAACAATTAAATTAAATGAAAAAGATTTTCGGAATTGGGTTTGAAATCTAATTGCAATAAGAAAACAAAATTTAATAAAGAAAATCAATAAAACAAAACTTAGTTAGGATATCCTATCCACCATTAAACAATCATTCAATCTATAAACAAATAAATGAAGCATAATAATATTAATGCATGATAAAGACATTCACGACAAGGTATGATTAACTTCTGTCGTATTGATTTTTCCTTAGATAATATGCAAATCGCATGATGTCTACGTAGATGTGTGTATTCCTAATTATAACCTAGTATGATATCTACTCAGGTTAAATAATAGGAATCCATTAAGCATTAGAAGAATATGAATGTCACACAAATCCTAGAACATGATATCTACCCTAGGTATTTATGAATTAGTGTCTCTCAATTGGTTCGTAAGCAATTGATTGTTGTAAATTAAGAATATTTCCGTATGATGTGCGGTTTATATTCCTACAACACAATCCTAAAAATATGCTCCTAAGATATCTAGTCAAAGAAATAAAATAAATAGGATACAATTTAAATGAAGACAATTAATTTCATCTTGCAAAACTAAAATATTTTATTAAAAATAATAATAGACTGAATTCATGTTTATGGCTTCAAGTTAGCCCTAACTAACAAATAAATTAGCTACACATGGTTTTAAAAGAAAACATAAAAATAAAAATAAAAATAAATAGAGAAGAATAAACCCAAGAATAGCCATTGTAGCCCTAAGCCTCTAGTTTTTCTTCCTTTGATGTCTCTACTATCTGAATGGTGAAAACACCTATTTATAGACGGCTTAGGTCAGCCAAAATAAGTTTCTTGGCGGGCAAGAAACTCAAAAACACGCGGATCTTTCTCGTGACCCATGGATGAGGGCGCGGGTCAGCCCGACCCGGAACGGCGACCAAAAGAGACAAGCATCGAAAACGCGCGGACCTGACTTGCCTGATTCGACCCAAGTTCACGCAACCTAGATCCGAAACGGCGACATTCTTCAAAACACGCGAATCCTTGTGACCCGACCCGGATCCACGCGCTAGACCAAGCAGCATCTCTTTTAAGTGCATTTATATGCGCGTAACCATACCTGATCCATGCCTATGCATGCGCGATTAACACCAGCCAAAACGACAGCCTTTCTACCCGTTTTACATGTTCTGGACTAGCAAATTACGATCAGGTCCTCAGCTTCTTTCATTTAGCATTTAAGCCCAAATAACTCTGAATATTTATAATTTGACCCTTATTTTGATTCTTGACTTTCGAACTTCTTTAGTCTAGATTTTTTATTTTCTTGTGCCGCAATTAATTCTAAAAAATCACCAATTCCATTCCATTATTCTTAAAACCTAAGATTAACACAAAAACACAAAACAAATTAAAAGTACCAATTTTACTCAAAAGCATAGCATAAATAATAAGTAAAATAGGTATAAAATAATGATAATTAATGACCCAACAAATACCCCCAAACCTATATTTTGCTAGTCCTCGAACAAAACTAGAACTTTAAAACAACATAATCTAAAAATACAGATAATAAAATACAATCCATTTTCGTAGGTAAACACGATGGCATTAAGCGCATGCCACAAGCCTTTAAACCCCTAGGTGTCCTTAGTAGGAGGAGTTGTTTCTCCTAAGGGTTTACCAGCAACGATACCCACAAACGTTAAAACATTCCACCCATAACTCATCAACATGTCACTAAATACAAATCAACAGAAATCTCATACATACATGATCTTTTATCAGGACTAAAGATAAGTCACTAATAATCTAAAACATAATCATCAACAATCTCATACCACTCTCAAAGAAATCTCATTTCAAAACACCACATTCACATGTCATGGACTTATTTCGCCTCAACTCTAATCCTCACAAGATATCACTCATAACTCTCTCAAGAGTCCTAAGGCAAGCATTCATACAATCATATGTGACAGAGGTTATGTAAAGGCATAGCAAGCGTCTTTTACAGCACATATGAATATAGACATTGAAAAGAACCGCACTTTTAAGTGGATAGATCTCATGAATGGAATTAAATACTTAGAACGTAGATAGAGCATGATGACGTACTTTAACTCTCAAACTAGACTTCTCCCTTCAAAGATGAATAGGCCTTATTCAAGGTTCAATTTGAGCTTAGGTTGATTAATGAGTAAGCAATAAAAGGTCTAGGTTCAAAAAGAACTTAGGATCACACCAACACTACAACAAAATTGGAATAATATAGCATGAGATGAATGCTATAATAGATAATTGATAGCATTTCAACCAATGCTATCACAGCCCATGCTATAAAAAGTCTCCTCTCATTGATAGCATTTTATAAATGCTATGCATGATGTTCTAAAATGCTATTATAGGTGCAATCACAACTTTTTGTAAATGCTATAAATGTGTTTCCATCACATTTTAGAAATGCTATAAGTACTTGATTAAGTTTGTAACATTTCTATGTTATAGCTTTTTCTATATGTTATGAAAACTATTTGATTGCAATTCATAAAAGTATAATTAATATCCTTCATATAGTTATTTTTACATTAAAAAAAAAATCAAATTTCATTATATACTAATTATGAACATTGGAATTCTTCCAAATACATAAAGAAGAATATATTTATAAAAGGGTTCAAGTCATTCCATTAAAATACCAAAATCATTACATTATCCACCATAACAATAGATGTAGATTTTATGATAGCTACACATCAATTATAACTAAAGTAGCCAAACATAGATTTTTCATATACAAAAGTATAAGTCTAACTAAAAAGGTTGTCCCAAAAATCTACAAAAATGAAGAATCCACTACCATTCATCTTCAACATATGTTCAGTGCAATCAGCAAAAACTTGTATCCCCATATTGACAACATCCAATGCGATTAACAATATTGTGTCCACGTACTTAATTATAACCTGAATTGATGATTTTAAAGGAATTAAAATCCAAAAAAAAAAAAAGCAAAATTTATTCAATAATCAATACTAGGAATATCAATAGAAACAAATAAATATTATAGATTGCTTAAATAAAACTTCCTACACCAATAAACCATATTTGCAAAAAGATCTCCAACAACAAACATTACATATATTCAAGCCAAAGAAGTTAAACCCCCAAACATATTACCGTTTTATCATTTTTTCCATGTATCATGCTATAAAGTATACATCTAACTTAAAACCGAAATGATCAAGAAATAAAAATAAATTTAAGCTCATAAATAAAAATGAAAATAAACTACCTAAACAAACGACACGATCCTAAGGCAATTTGCAAAATTCATATCAAGTCAATGCAGTTTAACTCTCAAACATATAATTATTTCATCATTTTTTCTATGTCTCATCCTATAAAATACATAACTTAAAATTAAAATGATCAAGCAATGTAAACAAATTTAAGCTAATAGATGAAAATGAAAATAAATTACCTAAACAAAAGAGAAGACCCAAAGTCAATTTGCAAAACCTATATCAACTTTGTCAGTTGGCCATGCAACTGTACTACCCACAGCATCTTCTACAGAAGTCATTTCTGATGTAGGTCTCCACAAAAAAGTTTTGCCTTTCTTTACCACATCTACCCATATTCTCATGGCATTTGGTTCAATAGGGATATGATGGACTAGTGAATATGGATCGCTTGAAGACCAATGCCCTTCAGCTACTACTTCCCCAGACCTCACCCAATCTAATAACTTGCATTTCTTATTTTGTAGGTTGATATTCACACTCTTTATCAAAACAAAACATTGATTTTGAGCAACTAACATTAATGTTGTATAAACAAACTTGAATGCACAAATGTATAATAAATCTTCCATGTAAACAAAAGAAGAAATATCCTTACCGCTATAGTAGTGACAGGTACATTAGAAGTATCCTCACAATTCTTAGAAGTTTGGCCTCTCATATCCTGATATTGAGAAAAGATAATGTTGATATTTTTAAGGAAAATGATTTACACAAATTATTTAAATACTTGCCTGATTTTTTAGAAAAGCAGTGACTACTGCAGTAAGGTTTTCCAATTGTTCCTTCAATGTATTTTGCTCTTCTTTCATTTGAGCTATGGTGTTGTCCCTTTGTGAAAGTATTGTTAATTGAGATAAAGTAACTCCTTTTCCAAGTCCTCTCACACGTCCACGATTTTCAACACCAAGTACTTTTGAAAGAGCATCTTGTTTCAAATAAGTTTTGGACACCAATGGATCATGTTAAGCTTTTTCCAATTTTTCCTATCCCACAAAAAAAAAAAAAAAAAGATAAAAGGTAGCTTATGAGAAAAACAACAATTAAATTGCTTATAAAAACTGCTTACAATAGTTTCAGCAGCTGTTGTGCTCACAGGATCACCATTGTTTCTCTTATGTGCTTTAACCCAAATTTCAACTCTAGATACAGGTTGGTTTCCTCTACTCTTACTCTACAAATATATGTATAATTGAATTGAGCAATTAAAATAGCAATATGATTATAATTACTATACAAATATATTTGATATTACCATGTCATCAGCCAATCAAGTAAATCCTTTACGACTGGTTGTATGAGGAATTTGTTTGTCCTTCATATCTCGAAAGTGTTTGCTCTTAGCCTAAAACAAATGAGTTATTTTAGTTAAACGTAAACAATATTTTTTTAACAAATAAAATAAATAAATACATGTATGTACACATACTAACCTTAAAGGCAGCACTATTCTTTAATTTAAGAAAATTCTTCCATTCAATAGTTGTTTTAATGTTGTCGGGTTTCAGCTCCAGCCTTTCTTCCTCACTTGCCGTCTTTCTTATTTTGCTAACAAGTCTTGATTTTGAAGCCCTCCAAAGTTCACCCATCTCCTTAAATATGTAATCTTTTGCCATGTTTCTGTTACTTTATATCTTGCCTACAAAACAAAAACATAAAATAAATTAACTCATTTGCATTGAAAGAATACTTTTTAACCCATCTTCAAACTAATACCTGAATACATTTCCATAAAATTTCTTTCATATCTGAAGGAACTTTTCTCCAATCAGATATAGTAATAGGTACAATTTCTCGAACTAAAGGGCCTAAAAATGAGGACAAACTAATAAACCCTTCACCAATAAGTTGACCGATGCCATTATCTTTGATTTCAATTCTACTAGCACCTTCCATAGCAATGGTCTTCATTTTAGTAAGACCTCTCTTTTTTCTTTCAGGTACTTGTGTCTCCTTTAAATTGTCAATAATATTCTCAACTTGAGCATTCTGTGATACTTCTGGACATTCTTCATCACCCATCAATCTTTGCTGTGACCCTTCTTTACTACCAGTAGCCATGACAATTTAGCTATTCAAAGAAAAAAAAAAAAACAAAAATAGCATAAATTCTACACAAAAACATAAGTCATAATACAGTAAAAAAAAGCAAGTATAATCTCAACAAATTTTTTGAAACTAGAGGATGATAAAAAACCATAAGGTAAGTTTAACAAAAGTAATCAAATCTACCATTAACACCTTATATAGACACTAGGATTCTAAGATAAAAAATTACAGTAAATATCTATTCATTCTTGTAAGTAAAATTTTAAAAAAAAAAACACAAAAAAATCAACAATAAATCAAAAAGAACATAAATCATAAAAGGATGCCCTCACAGTCCTTTCTTAAATAACTATGTTCCTCATTATCATCATCGTTATTTATATGAAGTACGGAAGTGTCTTGTGGTATGGAACTAATATGTTCATTCTCAATGTATATTTCCAACTCATAATATCCCCTTGGTGGTGCCTTTAATGGAACATACCAATTAGATGACTCATTTTCTCTAGAATAAAAAACTTGTGTTGCTTGTGAGGCTAGAATAAAAGACTCTCTTGAATAGTGGTTTTGACTTTAATGTAGGTTAACAAGTGTAAGACCATCTTCAACTTTAACACCATGACCCAAATTTGCCCAATCACAATTGAATATTGGAAGTTGAAACTTATGGTAATCTAATAAAATTATATCTTTTATCACCCAATAATATGCAACCACATCAACAACTTGAGAAGTGTCTTTTGCACTTGCTCTACATATGGTTGTGGCTTCAATGGAAACACCACTGTTTGTGTTGATTTTTTAGCCTCTTTAGTGTGAAATCGATATCCATTAATGATATAACCAGAATAGCTCATGGCATGATTTCTAGGTCCGTATGCAAACCATTTCAATAGATCTTCAATGCTTGTGCAATTATCAAAACGAATCTGTGCAAACAGACAAAAAAAGAGGGTGTTAGTGTGTATATAAACACACACACATCTAAATCCTGGCTTATGGGAAAGAAAAAATATGCACACACACATGAATTTAACTTTAGCTAAATAAAACAAACAGCATGTTACCCAGTTAAACAAAAAAAAAAAAAAAAACAAAAATATAACCTTTTTTTTTAGCCAAGTTGGAAATTTCTCTGAATGTTGCTTCCAAAGTAAATTTTTATTTTTCTCAAGACTTTTGTTGGATTGTTTTAACTCTTCCAGATGCATCCTTAGAAAACAAAAAATTAAATTAAATTAAACTAAATTAAATAATAAGCAATAGATATTTTTAAGTAGTCCTACCAAAACTCAAACTTATAATTTATAGTTAAAGCACTTACTCTAAATATGGCTCCACTAAAGCAGTATTGAATAAGACATATCGATGAGCATTTTCCAACATTTCATCACTCAATATAATAGAGGTTCCAGCTAAAATTGGATGACCCTCCCAAATGACATCGTGAGAGAAACATTGATTGCGACGCTATTGAAAATTTATTTAAGCCAACTGACTCATATGCACACTACAAAATGTCATGCACTCATCTGCAAGATAGCATTCTGCAATACAACCTTCAAGTCTTGCACGGTTCTTTACATACCCTTTAAGTACCTTCATATATCTAAATATATATAATGTCAAAATAGTATTATTTATAAAAAACAAAAACTAGGTAAATTAAAATAACAATATAATAGAGTTTGTACCTTTCAAAAGGGTACATCCAATGGTATTGAACAGGTCCTGGTAGTCTTGTTTCTCGCCCCAAATGAATTGGTAAGTGAATCATGATATCAAAAAATGATGGTGGAAAAAACCTCTCAAACATACATAATGTTTCCACAACTTCATCTTCAAGGGTTGTAATTTTATCTCTATCAACAACGCGTTGACATATTTTATTAAAAAAGGCACACAACTGAAATATTGCCTTCCTTGGTCCTTTTGGCAGCATACCTCTTAAAGCTACTGGCAGTAATTGCTGCATCAAAATGTGACAGTCATGAGATTTTAAACCTGTAATTTTCAGCTCTTCCATTGACACATATCTCCCAATGTTTGAACTATACCCATCAGGCACATTTAAATTGAATAGCCTTTTGCAAAACAATTCTTTCTCAACCTTGGACAACGTATGTGGGGCTGGAGGAAGATATGTTTTAGTTCCACGAGCTTGAGGATGCAACTCTTGTCGAATTCCTATATCTTCTAAATCCTTACGAGCATTGATTCCATCTTTGGTTTTCCCATTAATGTCCAATAATGTGCCAAGTATGCTCTCACAGACATTTTTTTCTATGTGCATTACATCTAAGTTATGACGTAATGTCAAGACCTAAAAAATAAATCAGAGAAATAATTATTAGAAATTGCATACTAACTTCTTCGAATACAAAAAATAAATAATATAATGCAAGTAGCATTTACCTTCCAATATGGTAGATCAAAGAAAATTGACCTTTTTTTCCAAATTTGTGTAGTATGACCATCTTCTTTCTGTTTTCTCTTCTTAAGTTTACCCCATTCATTCTCAAAATCTTTAAGAGCAAGTGAAATATTAGTGCCAGTCATGATTCTGGGACTCTGTCCTTTCTCTTCTTGTCCATTAAACCAAGAACCTTTTTTTCGATATGGATGAGATGGTGATAGAAATCGTCTATGTCCCATATATGCAAATTTTCAACTAAATCTTAACCATTTTGAATATGTTTTTTCAGCACATACAAGACATGCTGTTTTACCCTTTGTGGTACAGCCAACAAGATTTCCATAGGCTGGAAAATCATTTATTGTCCACATCAAAATTGCTCTCAAATTGAAATTTGTTTTACCTAAAGCATCAAAAGTATCCACTCGCTTATTCCACAACTCATCTAAGTCGTCAATAAGGGGCTGTAAATATATATCAATATCATTTCCAGGCTGTTTAGGTCCTGGAATCAATAAAGTCAGTAGAATATTTTCTTTTTTCATGCACAACCAAGGTGGTAAATTGTATGTAACAAGCATTACAGGCCAGCAACTATATTTAGAGCTTAAATTGCTAAAAGGATTAAAACCATCTGTAGCAAGAGCAAGTCTAAGGTTTCTTGGGTCTGATGCAAAGGAAGGCCATTTATCATCAACTACTTCCCATGCTAAAGAATCTACGGGGTGACGCATTTTGGTATCTTCACTTTTATGAGTAAAATGCCACCTTAAATCTTCTGCCGTTTTAGATGATTTAAACATTCTCTTCAGCCTTGGTATAATAGGAAAGTATCTCAAAACCTTCACTGGAACACCTTTTTTTATTTTCTTGCTACGCTCATCCACCATCCATCTTGAAAACTTACATTTTGGACATTTATCTAATTTTTCTTTCTCTTTTCTAAACAAACAACAATCATTCACACAAGCATGTATCTTTTCGTATCCTAAATCAAATGACTTGAGAAATTTTCTCACTAAATAAATAGACTTGGGAATCACATTTTCATTTGGTAACTTATCATGCAACAACTCTTGTAAACCCTCATTCGCATACATGACTAGATAGGTAAAAGTAACCAAGATAAGTCGAGAGCATAGAGTGAGATAAGCAAATCTTTTAAGAGTTCAATAAAGAGATGAAGGAGATTAAGAATCAAGTGACTAATGCCAAATTCAATTCTTTAAATTGTGTAAAGAAATTGATAAAAGTCATGGAATATGATTTTAGAACAAGTTCCAAGAAGGGGCATTTTAGTCATTTCCATTGGAGTTCATAAACTAATAGGACCTATGGACTAAATTGAAAGAAGTTTGCATGACATGGGTCAAGATGGAATAAACAAGACTTAAGTGCCATAAGTTAATTATTTAAGGGATATGATAGGCATTTATGGAATGGTTATTATTATATAAAAGGAAGACTTAGTCAAATTTTGCAACTCATTCTCGGCAAACAACAAGCAAACCGTGAGAAACCAAAGAAAAAAAGAGAGAGGCGTGAAAAAGAAGGAGAAAATTCGGCCTAGGTAAGGAGAAAAGTGATCAAGGTTGGTTTCAATCAATTTTCACATTCTAATCCATCAATCAAGCATCCCTAAGCTAGGAAATCAAATTTGAAGCAAGATACAAAGCCAATCAAGGTTAGTTTCTCATCTTTTGAAGCCATTTTTGATAGTTAAAAGTGATGATTTTATTGGTTATTTTGATGATGTTTGAGTGGGTTTTGGTGGGAGGTTTTTACCTATGTTAAGAGATAATTTATGTAAGCCCTCTAGCGTAATTTTACGGATCTCCCCGGAAATAGTCCCTAAGTGGTGATTAGAGACCCTAAATGAATTATGGAGACGTTTAAGGTCATAGAGTACCCATAGGAATTGATTTAACTCAATTGGAGATTAAACGGGAAGTTAAAATGGTAAATGGAATCGAATAATCTTTAATGTAAAAAGGGACTAAAGTGAAGATAACTTTTAATAATTGTGGTCGTAGTAAGATTAAGCTATAATCTAAGGGACGATAATGAAATTGTTTTAGGGTGTAAGTGAAATTAATGAGATTTGTGTGGAGGAAATCAGAAGCCAAAAAGATGTGTGTTGACTTTTAAATCAACAAACAGAACCAGTCTCTCTCTCGCGAAGAAAGAAGAGAGAAAAGAAAGAAGAAGAGAGAAGAAAGAAGAAGGAGAGAAGAAGAAGATTGTCGACCGACCAGCCATCATCGCCGTTCACCGTCGCCGAACAGCAGCCATCTAGCCGCCGCGAACCGAAGCCAAGTCTGTAGCAAACCCGTGACAGATCGACGTGGAACCGAGCTGAACCCGCCGATGATCTAGCTCCGATCGGAGCGGAAAAGAGAGGAGACGAGTTGCTCCAGCTCAACCCACACCAAGACCAGCTCAAACCTGACCTGAACGGAGCTGATCCACGGCCAGAACAGCTCTCCACGCGTGCAGATCGACGGTGAAACCAGTGGCGAATCGCGGCAAAACCAAGGGAGAAAGAGAGAGAGGGATCGCGTGAGGGAAGAAAGGAGGAAGAAACCTAGCTTGAACCCACCCCAGAATGAAGTCTAAGCAAAGAGAAATAGAGTGATTTCGCGAGGAAGATAAGGGGTGAGTTGTTTACTCTTGATGTTGGTGATTTTGTTAGTATTTAAGTTGAGTTTGAAATGGATTTTATTATGATCTGGTTGTTGGTTAATTTTGAGTAAAAATCAGTTGAGAAATAAGTGGATTTACGTTTATTGGGAGCTTAGAAAACTAAGAAAATATCAAGGATTCAAAGAGAAATCAAATCGTTTAATAAATTAGTTTAAAGGACAATTTCGTAAATTGGCCCATATGGCGTCCGTTGAGAGTTCGGACGACCCTAACGAGTTTAATTAGGTGTATTGAGATTATTAAAAGTCCAAGATTAAATTAAGGAACCAAAAATGGAGAGTTGCGCCTAAAAAGGGTCACTTAGGTGCGATTACGTAATTTTTATTATTCGAGTTTCCAAAAGTTAACGTGAACGAAAATTTATATATATATGTTGTGTAGATGACGAATAAGATGGTGGAGTAATGGAAGAACGATAAGGAGCAGTTTAGAGCCTTCCGGAGAGCTATTCGGAAGTGATAGCGAAAGGTGAGTGTCAAACTGATTTTTATACATTTTTGTTGATTTGATAAATGAATGGATGTTTCATGCATGTTTTGATATTTTTTATGAAAATGAAATATGATTTAAATGATAAATGGCACGGTAACTGATGATATGATTTTGTGATTTCATGAAATGATGGTTTCATGTTTGAATTGCTTATATGTGAAATGGATTGAAAATATGAAAATAAAACCTATGGCTTACCCATGATAGTATCATATGAGTACGGTCTGGGTTGAGTACCCGAAACGTGCATTGGTAGAATGAGTACTGTCAGTATGTTACTAACTAAACTAACCGCGGGAGATACCCGCAAGATGTCGTGTCAGTCAGATGTCTGAGAGATTAGGCCAATGCACGTGAAAGGTATATTATTTGCTAGCTTACCCGAGCGAGACATAGTCTGCTCTGTAGCGATACAGGATTCCGCTGCATGACCTGGAAAAGAGCGATGCAGGATTCCGTTCCATACTAGGGGGCCATGAGGAACGGGTCACTATAGGTTGGCGGGAGCCGGATTGGTTGGCAGGACACCTTCTAGCGGAGTCGGACCATATCCGGTTTATGATAATGAAAACGACTGGTTGGCAGGACACCTTCGAGCGGAGTCGGACCAGTTCGGTTCATTAAAAAGAAAAAAATGATTTTTGAATAAAAACCCCGCAACCATAGGAGATCCCTTTATGATATTGAAAACCGTGCTAACATGTGCTTTATAATAATATTGCATGAAACTTGATTTTGAATAAATCAATTTGAAAATGTTTTAGGGAGGTTTTTATAAAGTATGATTTTAAATGATACTATATGACACTCATTGGGCTTTTAAAGCTCACCCAACGTTTTCTGTATTTTTAAACAAACCTCCCAGGCACAGGTACCATAGCTGCGGATTTCCCCGGACGACATTAGGCAGCCGCAACGTCAATACTAATGTGATTTCCCACTTATCTTTTGGTTTAATGTTAAGTGATGTAAATATTTTGCTATATCCACATGGTTTTGTAAATATTATTTGGTGGATTTAAATTATGTTTTTGAAGTAAATTGATGCATGACATATAGTTTTATTGATAATCAGTTCATAAATTGAAACATGAAATTGTGGTTGTGATTGTGTTGGAAAATGAGAGCCTGAGGCTCCGTAGTTTGAGGAAAATTGTTTTTTTATGATTTTAGAAGTGTTAAATTTTATTATTTACAGGGTGGCAAAGTCCGAAAAATAGACGGGATGCTGCCCAAATTTTTATAAAATATTTTGAAAAGGTTTTAAAATAAAAATGAAAAATTTCCCCTCGTTTCCGCTGTTTTCGAAAAAGATTGAGAAAGAATATGGCTTAGCTCTGCGGGGGATCCTTTGGTTGAGCGAAAGGGCTAGCTGGAGGGTCACCGTAGGGTGCCAACAGATCGCCTAAGGAAAGGGGTCTGTCAATTTATTTGAGACTTAAAAGCATGTGAAAGATGGCATGGAAACCTACTAAAATTGATGAACTAGGGTTGGCATGAGATAGGTTTTGAGTTAGTTTTGGATTGGAAATTATGAGAATGAATTGTAGGCAAGGTGTTTGACAAATTGTCTAAAAGAACCAACATGAAAATCTTAAAAAAAATGGACTTAGACTGTGGTAGTACTTGTAAGGCCATATGGAAAAGTATGAGAAACCAATGAAATGGAAGTGTTTTAAGCATGATTTTAGGTTGGTTAAGTGACAAACAAACTTATAGAAATGTTAGAATTTCATTGGAAGCTATTCCATTGTAATGCATTGTAAAGCACCTAGGAAAGGCATATTGAGTTGTCATCCAAAACCACTTCTTTTATAGGTTGAAATGAATTATATGGATAGGTTTGAGTATGTATAACACCAGAAAAGAGAGAGTTAAGTTTTAGAATGAAATGGGTGAAAAAACCTCTTAAAAAGTGATCGTAAAGTGGTGTTTTTGGCCCAAAACACCTATCAAACGATATCGGAATTCGACGAAATTTTTTGGGTGACCACATTGAGAGATAAGAAGAGTGTGGGAGAACAAATTGGAGCAAAAGCATGCACAGTTTGGGCTGTGCATCACATTCGGGTTTGAGGGGTCAAAAACAACCATTTTGAGTTCCAAGCTTCAATTTATGGTTGAAAGCATATGGGGACGTTCCTTGATGTATATAAGAAGGGTTTATGCAAAGAAATTGGGAATTTGGAGCATAGATCAAAGAGAAATTGAAAGGAGAAGCTACTAGTGTAGAGAGAATTTTATAGAGTTAGTGTAGTAGGTGCATTTTAGTGCATCTTTGCATTGTATATTAAGCACATTCTAAGTGTGCTTATCATGTGTAGGTGAGCAGCATCTGACCGGATCACGAGAGGGCTTTTGAAGCTCATCCAAGTTAAGCCCAAGCTTAAGGTGAGTGCACTTTCAAAGAGTTTTCTAAAGTGATTTTATGCTTTTGCATTGATAAGCTAGATTTTATGCTTTTGCATGTATAAGTTATTGTATTTAAATACATGTATTGTATTTGTAAAGTGAACGAAATAAGTCCAAGGACTCAAGTTTAAAGCTTTCAAGTTAAAGCTTTTGTGCTTGTGCACCAAGTATAAAGATTTGAATGACATAGCATTAGAGAAAAATAAAGTTTTTAAAGGCCATAAGTACCCACCAGTTTATCGAGTTCAGACCCGTACGACATATCCCACTTAGTAAGGCAAGGGTTGGGGGAAACGAGTCACTAACTATGTGGTTAGAATTATGAGTGAGTGTGTCGCCCCTACTTTGTGGGATATGGTCTCGCACTACGGTTAGCGATGTAGAATTCTGCACGTAGTTGCTGAGAGGTCTTAGAGAGTTGGTTGCAATGAATGTCAGATACATCGCCTTGTGACCTACCACACCTGCGGCCTTAGCTAAGTCGTCGTGTGGTCAAGAGATTAGGGCTACGAATGGTGCTTTTATAAAGTTCAGTTATTTTTAAGCATGTTCAAATTTATGCTTTACAAGTTTATTATAAGTTGTTTATATTAATGTTATGCAATTGAATGAGATTTATGCTTTAAATGTTTTAAGAAATAGAAACTTTTATTAAAGTTTTCTAAGGAGGAAGTTTTCAGAAAGTAAAGTTAAGTTATAAACTATTGCACTCACTGAGCTTTATAGCTCACTCTTCAAGTTGTTTTCAAAACCTCCTCAGGTACTCGTATGGGTGAAGACTAGTAAAGCCTCCCTCTTCTGTATTTAAGTGGGCGCAAGTGTTGGCATTTGCTTCTTGAAGAATGTAATAAGCATATTTTGGGTCTTTTGTATATTGCATATGTTTGTACATTTTGTATAAAAAGAGTTATATCTTTTGAGTTGTGTAAAAGTGCATCATTTTGTGCTTGTAAAATCAAGCTTGCTAGATTTAAAAGTACATGTTTACATCTTGTCTTTGAAGGTTTCAAATTTTTGTGTTTATGTTAATAAACTGGATTGCGAGAAGTTGGGTTGGATTGTGAATATAGTTCGAAGTGTCCAAATTGCTTTTCAGGTTTTTGGTTTATTCAAATTGCAACCGTTATGCTGCCGGTTTTGAGCTTTAGAAATGACCAAAGGAATAGTATGAAACCAACCCAAACCATTTCAACTTTAAGGTTTAAAAGATTAAGCTTTCGCTAAAGTTAAGTTTCAAGTTAAGAAGGTTCACACCTCGAATGCCTTCTTTCCCATCAGATGGGCTTAGACAGATTCGTTGGGGTGCCCGGGCGTACCATTCGGATAGGAGCTTAGTGGCGGTCCGGATTGGGGCGTCTCAGGTGGTATCAGAGCCAGGTTTTCAGAAAGAGTTTAGGAAGCGTTAAAATTGTTTTGAGTTAAGTTTTTCTAGAATGCATGAGTCTAAAGTTTTCAGTTCAAGTATAAATGCATGAGAACAATGCTTGCAATGCACGAAAATAATTAACGAAATCATACAAAAATAATTAACGAAATCATGCAATGCATGATTTCGTTAATTATTGTCGTGCATTGCAAGCATTGTTCTCATGCATTTATACTTGTTTCAGAAGCATGCAATGCCAAGGTCGCCCGAGGACGAGGAAGGCAGCTGTAGAAGCACCCACACCAGAGGAGGAGCATGTTGATGAGTCTGTCAACGTGCCTAGTAGCTCCTCACACCCAGAACCATCACCTTAGCCTGATAGACCCGAGCGATCGCAGGTGGATACGGAGCACTTAGCACAGGCAATAGCAGCGGCAATTAATCAGCCGCGAGAGGCTCGAGTGACCATAAAGCGCGGCCAGAAGTTAGGCAACAAGAACTTTGATGGCACAGGAGAGCCAAAGCAGGCACTCTCATGGCTAGAGGCTAATGAAAAGATATTCAGAGTTTTGAGATGCTCAAATGAACAGAGAGTGGAATTCTCAGCCTTCCTACTCAGAGACAGTGCTAAGGAGTGGTGGAAGGCACATGAGAGATCACATCCAAAGGGAGTTATTTGGACAGAATTTTAAAAGGAATTTAAGAATAAGTTTTTCCCTAAAGCATATAAGGATGCCAAGATTGAAGAATTCTTCAGGTTTGAACAGGGGAGCTTAACCATGGCAGAATATGAGAGGAAGTTTACAGAGTACCTCAAGTTGGTTCCTTTCATCGCCGCAAACGAAGAGCAGAAGATAAACAGATTTATGTCAGGTCTCAATTCAAGGATTAGGGCTTATGTTACCTTTGCTACACATACCAGATATAGGGAGTTGGTACAGGCAGCCACTAGGGTTGAGAAGACAGTAGCAACTTTCCCCAAGCCAAAGAAATTTGGGCAAAAATGCGGATGGACAGGTAATTTGCAAGGCAGCTCCAATAAGATGACCAAGAGTGGAGGCCAGTCTTCCTTCACGGATAGTCGCAGACAGTGCCAGGCAGCCCGTAGTAGCCAGAGTTTAGTGGGACAGACGAACGGATCTAAGAACCAACAGAGTGGCAAGTCCAAACAGCCATGCCCTAAGTGTGGCAGACCACACCTAGGAGAGTGTATGCAAGGTAAGACTGGTGGTTACAGATGTGGTCTGGAGAGCCACTTTATGCGGGATTGTCCCATGGCAGCCACGCCTCAACAGACAGAGAATAGGACAGGGGTACAAGGGCAGCCTAGTGGGAGCAAAGGACCCGACAGGCGAGGTCCTCAGGTTGGAGGATCGGCGGGTACAGAGAGGCCTAGTGGAGGCCCCAATGGCAATACAACACCTAAGGGACAGCCTAGTAGACCTCGTACCCAGGCTAGAGTATATGCCGCGACTCAACAGCAGGCAGATGCCGCGCCAGACGTAGTGATAAGTATTGTTACTCTATTTGACACAGTGGCACATGTATTGATTGACCCAGGGGCCACACATTCCTTTGTGTCAGGAAACTTTATGGATAGAGTTAAGATAGATGTGAGCCCTTTAGAGTGTAGTATGTGGGTCTCCCTTCCCACAGGAGATTCCCTCATTGCAGATAGAGTATACATGGGAAGTGAAGTGATTATTAGGGGTCAAGTATTTGAGGCTGATTTGGTGATACTAGCCATCCATGATTTTGACGTAATCCTAGGTATGGATTGACTAGCAAAACATAGAGCCACCCTCGACTGCTATAGGAAAGAGGTTAGGTTGAGCACACCTGAGGGATTTGAGGTTATCTTTTGTGAAGACAGGAAAATACTCCCTACCAATTGGATTAGTGTAGTAAAGGCAAAAAAGATGTTAAAGAAGGCGTGTCAAGGGTATTTGGCATATGTAGTGGAACTTGGTGATAGTCAGTTGAAGTTAGAAGAGATTCCAGTGATCAGAGAATTCTTAGATGTCTTCCCAGAGGACCTTTCAGGGCTACCACCAGACAGGGAGATAGAGTTTGAAATCGAGCTAGCACTAGGTACAGAACCTATCTTTATTGCGCCATACAGGATGGCACCAGTAGAGTTGAAAGAATTGAAGGTCCAGATGGAAGAATTGCTAAGTAAGGGATTCATTAGGTCGAGTACTTCTCCTTGGGGAGCACCTGTCTTATTTGTGAAGAAAAAAGATGGAAGCCTCAGGTTGTGTGTCGATTACAGACAATTGAATAGGGCAACCATTAGGAATCAATATCCGCTACCGTGTATTGATGACTTATTTGATCAGTTACAAGGTGCTAGGGTATTCTCTAAGATTGATTTGAGGTCAGGTTATCATCAGTTGAAGATACGCAGGGAAGATGTGCCTAAGTCACCCTTTAGGACTCGATATGGGCATTATGAGTTTTTGGTGATGCCATTCGGATGAACTAATGCCCCAGCTGCTTTCATGGACTTAATGAACAGAATCTTCAGGCCCTATTTGGACAAGTTCGTCATTTTGTTTATTGATGACATACTAGTGTATTCAGGCAGTCACGAGCAACACGCAAAGCACTTGAGAGTTGTGCTACAGACATTGAGGGAGCATCAGTTGTACGTCAAATTTAGTAAGTGCCAGTTTTGGCTTGACAGAGTTACCTTCTTTGGTCATGTGGTATCCACAGAGGGTATATCAGTTGATCCCCAGAAGGTAGAGGCAATAGTCAGTTGGAAGCCACCTACGAATGTGACCGAGGTCAGAAGTTTCCTAGGCCTAGCAGGCTACTATAGGAAGTTCATGGAGGGGTTTTCCAAGATAGCAACTCCTTTAACAAAGTTGACAAGAAAATATGAGAAGTTTGAATGGTAAGCTGCGTGCCAGAAGAGTTTTGAAGAGCTAAAAAAGAGATTGACTTCGACGCCTGTACTTACACTACCATCAAGGGCAGAGGGCTTCACAGTGTATTATGATGCTTCCAGACAAGGCTTAGGATGTGTGTTGATGCAAGAGGATAGGGTAGTAGCTTATGCTTCAAGACAATTGAAGACGCATGAAGTGAATTACCCAACACACGATTTGGAGTTAGCAGCTGTTGTGTTTGCTTTGAGGATTTGGAGGCACTACCTTTATGGAGTTCCCTACAGAATCTTTACTGACCACAAGAGTTTGCAGTATTTATTCACCCATAAAGAGTTAAATATAAGGCAGAGAAGGTGGATAAAGTTGATTAAGGACTATGACTGCACTATAGAATACCATCCTGGCAAGGCGAAAGTGGTGGCAGATGCCTTGAATCGCAAGGCCACAGGTTCCCTAGCCCAGCTGAAGGCAGAATATCTCCCTCAGTTGATTAAGTTAAGATCCATGGGTGTCAAGTTAGAGGTGACGAATTTAGGTACATTGCTAGCTGCATTCCACGTCTGTCCAGTATTGATTGACAAGATCAGAGAACTTCAGACCCAGGATCCTCAGTTGAGCAAGTTAAAGGAGGAGATAGAGGCTAGGCAGCAAAGCAGTTTCAGGTCGAGGGATGATCAGACACTTGTCTTGGGTAATAGGTTATGTGTGCCAGATTTGGGAGATTTGAGGAACGAAATCATGACGGAGGCACACTCATCAGCTTATGCCATGCAGCCAGGGAGCACAAAGATGTATCGAACTCTGAGGAACCATTATTGGTGGAAAGGGATAAAGAAAGATATAGCAGAGTTCGTAGCCAAGTGTTTAACCTATCAACAGATCAAAGCAGAGCACCAGAAGCCAGCAAGTTTATTGCAACCACTACTTATCCCTAAGTGGAAATGGGAGAGGATCACTATGGATTTTGTGGTAGGGTTGCCAAGGACTTAGAGTGGACGCGATTCTATTTGGGTGATAATTGATAGGTTGACTAAGTCCGCTCATTTCCTAGCCATCAAGAATACTTATTCCCTAGAGAAGTTGGCTCAAGTGTACATTGATGAGATTATTAGATTGCATGGTGCACCAGTGTCTATCATCTCAGACAGAGACCCCAGGTTTACTTCCAGGTTTTGGCCTAAGTTACAGAAAGCTTTAGGCACAAGATTGAGCTTCAGTACGGCCTTTCACCCACAAACAAATGGGCAATCAGAGAGGACTATCCAAACCCTCGAAGACATATTGAGAGCATGTGTTATGGAGTTCAGAGGGAGCTGGGATACACACCTACCACTCATAGAGTTTGCCTACAATAATAGTCATCAGTCAAGTATAGGAATGGCACCATACGAGGCGTTGTATGGTAGGAAGTGCAGGACCCTAGTATGTTGGGATAAGGTAGGTGAGAGGAGATTGGTTGGCCCAGAGATTGTTCAGGTGACTAATGAGAAGATTGGAGTTATTAGAGAAAGATTGAAAGTAGCAAGAGATAGGCAGAAAAGCTATGCGGACAACCGAAGAAGAGACTTAGAGTTTCAAGTGGGTGACCAAGTCTTCCTTCGCATATTGCCTTGGAAAGAAGTCTTAAGGTTTGGCAAGCGTGGGAAGCTAAGTCCGAGGTACATTGGACCGTATGAAGTTATTGGAAGAGTTGGCGAGATAGCTTATAGATTGAAGTTACCATCAGAACTAGCCAACATTCATGATGTCTTCCATGTTTCCATGCTTCGCAAGTATATAGTGGATCCTTCACACATCCTAAAAGAGCAGCCGGTGCAACTTAGAGAAAATCTCACCTACGAAGAGCAGCCAGTACAGATTCTGGATCGTAAAGAGCAAGTGTTGCGCCACAAGACCATTCCGTTGGTTAAAGTGTTGTGGAGGAATCATGCAACAGAGGAGGCTACATGGGAGCATGAGGACTAGATCAGACATCAGTATCCATACCTTTTCTACTCAGGTATGTAATTTAAATTTCGAGGACAAAATTTTTATAAGGAGGGAAAAAATTGTAAACCCTCATTCGCATACATGACTAGATAGGTAGAAGTAAGCAAGATAAGTCGAGAGCATAGAGTGAGATAAGCAAATCTTTTAAGAGTTCAATAAAGAGATGAAGGAGATTAAGAATCAAGTGACTAATGCCAAATTCAAGTCTTTAAATTGTGTAAAGAAATTGATAAAAGTCATGGAATATGATTTTAGAACAAGTTCCAAGAAGGGGCATTTTAGTCATTTCCATTGGAGTTCATAAACTAATAGGCCTATGGACTAAATTGACAGAAGTTTGCATGACATGGGTCAAGATGGAATAAACAAGACTTAAGTGTCATAAGTTAATTATTTAAAGGATATGATGGGCATTTATGGAATGGTTATTATTATATAAAAGGAAGACTTAGTCAAATTTTGCAACTCATTCTCGCCAAACAACAAGCAAACCGTGAGAAACCAAAGAAAAAAAGAGAGAGGCGTGAAAAAGGAGAAGATTCGGCCAAGGCAAGGAGATAAGTGATCAAGGTTGGTTTCAATCAATTTTCACATTTTAATCCATCAATCAAGCATCCCTAAGCTAGGAAATCAAATTTGAAGCAAGATACAAAGCCAATCAAGGTTAGTTTCTCATCTTTTGAAGCCATTTTTGATAGTTAAAAGTGATGATTTTATTAGTTATTTTGCTGATGTTTGAGTGGGTTTTGGTGGGAGGTTTTTACCTATGTTAAGAGATGATTTCTTTGAGACTTAAAAGCATGTGAAAGATGGCATGGAAACCTACTAAAATTGATGAACTAGGGTTGGCATGAGATAGGTTTTGAGTTAGTTTTGGATTGGAAATTATGAGAATGAATTGTAGGCAAGGTGTTTGACAAATTGTCTAAAAGAACCAACATGAAAATCTTGAAAGAAATGGACTTATACTATGGTAGTACTTGTAAGGCCATATGGAAAGGCATGAGAAACCAATGAAATTGAAGTGTTTTAAGCATGATTTTAGGTTGGTTAAGTGACAAACAAACTTATAGAAATGTTAGAATTTCATTGGAAGTTATTCCATTGTAATGCATTGTAAAGCACCTAGGAAAGGCATATTGAGTTGTCAACCAAAACCACTTCTTTTATGGGTTGAAATGAATTATATGGATAGGTTTGAGTATGTATAACACTAGAAAAGAGAGAGTTAAGTTTTAGAATGAAATGGGTGAAAAAACCCCTCAAAAAGTGATCGTAAAGTGGTGTTTTTGGCCCAAAACACCTATCAAACGATATCGGAATTCGACGAAATTTTTCGGGTGACCACATTGAGAGATAAGAAGAGTGTGGAGAAAGAATAAGAAGAGTGTGGAGAAAGAATTGGAGCAAAAGCATGCACAGTTTGGGCTGTGCATCACATTCGGGTTTGAGGGGTCAAAAACGACCATTTTGAGTTCCAAGCTTCAATTTATGGTGGGAAGCATATGGGGACGTTCCTTGATGTATATAAGAAGGGTTTATGCAAAGAAATTGGGAATTTGGAGCGTAGATCAGAGAGAAATTGAAAGGAGAAGCAACTAGTGTAGAGAGAATTTTATAGAGTTAATGTAGTAGGTGCATTTTAGTGCATGTTTGCATTGTATATTAAGCACATTCTAAGTGTGCTTATCATGTGTAGGTGAGCAGCATCCGACCGGATCACGAGAGGGCTTTTGAAGCTCATCCGAGTTAAGCCCAAGCTTAAGGTGAGTGCACTTTCAAAGAGTTTTCTAAAGTGATTTTATGCTTTTGCATTGATAAGATAGATTTTATACTTTTGCATGTATAAGTTATTGTATTTAAATACATGTATTATATTTGTAAAGTGAACGAAACGAGTCCAAGGACTCAAGTTTAAAGCTTTCAAGTTAAAGCTTTTGTGCTTGTGCACCAAGTATAAAGATTTGAATGACATAGCATTAGAGAAAAATAAAGTTTTTAAAGGCCATAAGTACCCACCAGTTTATCGAGTTCAGACCCGTACGGTATATCCCACTTAGTAAGGCAAGGCTTGGGGGAAACGAGTCACTAACTGTGTGGTTAGAATTATGAGTGAGTGTGTCGCCCCTACTTTGTGGGATATGGTCTCGCACTACGGTTAGCGATGTAGAATTTCGCACGTAGTTGCTAAGAGGTCTTAGAGAGTTGGTTGTGGTGGATGTCAGATACATCGCCTTGTGACCTACCACACCTGCGGCCTTAGCTAAGTCGCTGTGTGGTCAAGAGATTAGGGCTACGAATGGTGCTTTTATAAAGTTCAGTTATTTTTAAGCATGTTCAGATTTATGCTTTACAAGTTTATTATAAATTGTTTATATTAATGCTATGCAATTGAATGAGATTTATGCTTTAAATGTTTTAAGAAATAGAAACTTTTATTAAAGTTTTCTAAGGAGGAAGTTTTCAGAAAGTAAAGTTAAGTTATAAACTATTGCACTCACTGAGTTTTATAGCTCACTCTTTAAGTTGTTTTCAAAACCTCCTCAAGTACTCGTGTGGGTGAAGACTAGTGAAGCCTCCCTCTTCCGTATTTAAGTGGGCGCAAGTGTCGGCATTTGCTTCTTGAAGAATGTAATAAGCATATTTTGGGTCTTTTGTATATTGCATATGTTTGTACATTTTGTATAAAAAGAGTTATATCTTTTGAGTTGTGTAAAAGTGCATCATTTTGTGCTTGTAAAATCAAGCTTGCTAGATTTAAAGTACATGTTTACATCTTGTCCTTGAAGGTTTCAAATTTTTGTGTTTATGTTGATAAACTGGATTGCGAGAAGTTGGGTTGGATTGTGAATATAGTTCGAAGTGTCCAAATTGCTTTTTAGGTTTTTGATTTATTCAAATTGTAGCCGTTATGCTGCCGGTTTTGAGCTTTAAAAATGACCAAATGAATAGTATCAAACCAACCCAAACCATTTCAACTTTAAGGTTTAAAAGATTAAGCTTCCACTAAAGTTAAGTTTCAAGTTGATAGGGTTGGCTCCTCGAATGCCTTTTTTCTCATCAAGATGGGCTTAGAGGGATTCGTTGGGGTGCCCAGGCGTATCATTCGGATAGGAACCTAGTGGCGGTCTGGATTGGGACGTCTCAAATCTAAAAGGCTATTGAAACTCTTGTCAGACCATCCGTATTTGGCTTTAAGTTTATATAAAGCCACAATTGATGATAATTTTGTATATTTTGTACAATTTGGGTATAAAGGAGTTTCAGCGTCATCTAGTAATTTGGTAAATTCCTCATCATTTCTTTCTTCTAAAGGTGCATTAAATTCTATATCATGCATATAAGTAGCTTCATACAAGTTATATGCATTTGAGATTTCCCTCCTTTCTATTTGATCAACTATAGTTACTTGTTCCCCATGATGAAACCAACTTGTGTATGTAAGGTCCATTCCTTTTATAACCAAATGCTCATAAACAGTCTCGATATCATGGTGGCTTAAATTCCAACAATGTTTACATAGACAAAGAAGTTTTCACAAACTTCCATGCTGCATCCATGTACTCTTTACTGGTTCTGATAAACCAAAGAGTTATAAATAAACTAATAATGTTATTAACTATTTATAATAGAAACTACACATTTTTATATTTATCTGCTAAGATGCACCCACTCTTTATCCATAATTTTCATATAGGTGATAAAATTGTGTCCGCCTATCTCATTCAAATGATTAAAAAGTTAAATATTGATGATAACAACAACTAGTTTTTTATTTAAAAAAAAAAACAATAAACAACTAGTTTTATAAAACAACTAGCACAATCAACCGAACAAATCAAGTTGTATGCAACTTGAAGATAGCTTTTCAAAATCGCATTGCACTAAAGCAAAATGCATTAAAAATACTAATAACTAAACCCGATTAACCAATCCAAGCTCACAAAGCACAAAAAAGAAAAAAAAAACTAAAAAGCTGCATCAATAAGAAAACTCCAAAACAAATTGCAAACATTTGATGATAGAGATCACAAGATTTGCTACTTAATAGGCCTAAGAACCATATCAAAACTATGAGCAATACTTGTAAGAATACATGGAATATAGCAAACGTGAACTTAATACTTTATTTTATAATAACAGAGGCTAGAAAACATGGAGAGAAAAGGAAGACAATAAACAATCTTAGTTGTTAAACAAAAAGTTGACTTAATAAACACCACGGTCTCAAAGATAAATTGGTTCCTTGCTAAGAGATTCTGGTCCATTCAAGTCAGAACACTTCCCTTCAAGTTATTTTTGTTCAATAACTCTCTAATGACATCAAAAATATTATGAATAGAAGGATAAATCATGCACACAAAACAATCAACTTTATAGTATTTGACATGTGCAGAAAAAAAGAAATAAAAGATTGGCTTTCAAGAACAAAAATAAAGGAAAGAGAAATATAAGCATTGGAAAACCCAAACAATAGTCGCAATGCTAACAGTAACCTTAGTTCACAACAGCCATTAAAAAGCCAGTACTGGTAAATATTCTATGCCTATTGTACAATAAACTTAGTTCACAACAACAATAGCAATGCTAACAGTACAAGCAGATCCATATTAACAAAACAAAGCCATTTGGCGTCGCAAACAAAGCCATATCAAAAACCTAGTTTGCCCGCCCAAAACAGAGTCAAACACTAAAAGCAATATAATAACGTAGAAGTTTGTTAGCCAATGTACGAGCTCTCTCCACACGTTTCAAATTAAGACGTGTACCTCTTCCACAATTATAACGATTATCATCCTAAAATTGAACAAATAATTGAATAGTTTAAACAAGGGTTAAGGAAAAAGATTCATGTTTCTAACTGAAAACATCAATAAAATATTTTACTCTGTTGTATTGCTCCAGCCAGCACTCTTCTTCACATGCAGTAAATCACTTCTCCACCTTGTCTAATATTTCTTTTTGGCTAAAACCTTCTACTTTAGCATTCGCAATTTGAAGCTCAATTTGTTCTAACAGGTAAAATGGGTCCACAATGTCTGCAAGTGATAATTGTAATTGTAGGAGCTTTCTAGACAATAAATCGAGTCAAACAAAAATTCATAACGATATATATTCATGACACAACAGCAGCAGAATTCAAATGGATTGCAAATACCCTTCATAGACAAGACTGCTTGTATATAAAAATTGAAAGCACTTTGCTCATATAATAAATATGATAACTAATGTAAAAATAAATAAATAAATGATAACATCTACTATGAAAAATAGGCAAAGAACCAGCCAACCTGTTCCTACTAAAACTTAACAACTTCAATCCATCAACCTTTATGCAACTTGTGATAAACTCATTTGGGATTGAGATTAGCTAGTTGTTGGAAACATCAAGACCCTGCAATTTTCCTCTACATTTTCTTGGTCATCAAACGAGTATTAAAAAAACCCTTGAAAGAAAAATAAAAATAAAAGAAATTGAAGATTGACCCATAAGTATAATCTTGATAATCAGGAAGATTGGACAAAAATGTCTCATTAATCTTCAAAACCCAACCATTTTATAATTGTGCAAGTTCTGGTTCTTTCAAGTTTATTACAAAACTCTTTACTGACTCAGTAAATGGAAAAAAAATAAATGAAAGCATTAAATGTTCTTCAAGTAGCATACATACAAATGTATAATAAAAGACACTTAGAAACCAATTCTTCAATGACCTAGCAACCAAGAACGACACATAATCGAATGAATGCAAGCATGAGAAAGTACTAGTTAGTTCTAGAATCCATAAAAGCTTTGCTAGAATCTCTTTTCAACAAAGAAGAATAGCGAACAAAGATGCTGATGAACAAAGAAGCAGATGATGAAGAAGAATAGCGAACAAAGAAGCAGAAGAACAGAAGCAATGGTGCAATGGATGACGAAGATAGTCTTTTAGAAGAACATGGACGGTTATGGGAAGAAGAGACTAGTAGTTTAGACAAGGTCAGACACGTTAAAGAATAGAGAAGAGACAGTGGTTTAGAGATGAGTGGAAAATAATATAATAATATTATTATCATTTAAACAGTACTTGGGTTGGCACTCATACTTTTGGGTGGGTATGAAATTTTTAGCGGGCTTAATTTCATTTTCTTTCCCACTATTGGCTTTTTGGAGCCAATTAATTGTTCTTTCTTAGGAGTTGATTGCATATTTAAAATGCTATAATATTCAAAACAAAATAGTGAATTCATTGGTTATTGTGTAATATTCATGGAATGTTATATTATTACTATTAAAAAGTAATAAAAAATAAAATGGTACTAATTCTACATCCATTATAGCATTTTATTTCAAAAAGCAATTGTATATTGAAAATTTATAGCTTTTCAAAATGAATGCTATTAAGCAATGCTATAAAATATGAAATTTGTTGTAGTGCAAAGCACTTCATTCTTTTTTTTTTCAACTCTTCACAACCTTCTTTCCTTCTTTTCTCCTTCACTATCACCTTATTCTTCTTTCAATTGTTCTTTCTTCATTCACTTCCCCTTTCCCTCACACATCTAGGCATTATATGAAGGGAAAAATCTTGATTTTAATTCGAATGCGGAAACGTGAATCTTAAAAATTTTCAAATAAAACATGCCTAATCGATACTAGTAATAACGATTCAATAATTAATTCATAAGATCGAATCTTACCTTGCATGAAGATTGAATTGATCTCTTTTGATTCGCAGATTCTTCACCACCTGATCTTCCTTGCTATGACTCTTCACAAGAGAAACTGTGTGTGGGCACAATCTTTTGAAGATCCTTTTGAAGTAGATGGTTATTAGGTGATTTTTAATCAATAGAAATTTTTGGTTCAAGTAGCCAAAAATTCTCTCAATCACCACTACTCTAACCAATCATATAAACATCTTTTTATATATAGGTAAACTAGGGCACTTCCTATTTAACAAGGAATCCAAATTCCTATTTAAATTGAAAGACTTAATTCATATCCAATATGGAATCAAATTCCTTATTGGATTAGAATTCTATTATTTTAATTTAATATGGAATCTAATTCCCATTAAATTAAAACTCTTTTAATATAATTTAAATGGAATCTTATTCCAATTAAAATTATTATTTCCATTAATTAATTAAATGATTATTTCATTAAATTAAATGATTCTAAATCATAATTAATTTAATCATTTATAATTGAACCCATGACCTCTACAAATAATTAAATAATTAACCATTAATTAAATAATTATAAATATTTAAATAATCAAATTATTTAAATAATTTTTGAACATGTACATAAATTTATATGTACACCAATAATCGGACAATCCAATTATATTCTTCAACTTGTTTCTTTATGTGGTTGTGAGCTAGCAAGGGGACCAAATGGACCTACAATTTGAGCTCCAATAATATCGGAATTATTAATTAAACTCTTTAATTAATAATTCACTATTATTAACCTTAAAGTTACTCCACTAAAAACTTAAGGTTGCACTCTCAAAATTGTAGATGTTTTACACAATCTGAATTTTCAGTGTCCATCGATTTAATCATTTCATATGATTCGATCCTCCACGAGTAGTTCATAATTAGAGCTAGGTTATTAAAATCCGTTATACCTCTCTAATTATATCTTGTTCCTTTAAGTACCATTGATTCTCTAATGAACAATATATCCATAACAACTTATGAATTTATCTTTCAATTTACTCATAAACAGAAAATTGAGCGCTCTTATTGTTCAAGACCCGAATCAACACTTAAGGGAACTACTCATCTACTTCTCGCAAGAAGGAGTGGATTCCACTATTGTGTAGAATGTTCCCAGCCACTTATTAAATCACATCTCCAAAGTACGAAGCATATTGACCGTAAATCTATAACAGTCTCACCTATGTAAATCAAAAGACATGACCCAACAAATAGGAGTCCATTAAACACTCAGGATTAAGATCAATCCATATATGATCATCTAATCGATAAATAAGAATTTCTTTGTTTAACGGATATTAATAAGAAACTCATTTTATCGTGGTCCAGTCCTATATAATCTCTATTATATAAGTGCCTCCATTTTCATATCGCCATATGAACAATCCCGGATAAAATCATCGTATCAAATACAAAATGAACCGCAGCTGTAGATTTACCACAAACAAAGTACCCAGCTTTGTTTGCTTTCTACGGACTCTTTTGATTACTAATCTCAAACTAAATCCTCTTGTATATAACACTTACATACTTAATTTGAGACTACATAAGTAATCATGGATGTTACATGATATTCGTATGAAGCAAACATTTCATAAATGCACATTAATTTGAATAAAATAAACTTATTTATTTATAATTTATTTAAACGTTTACAAATTACAAGCTCTTAGGGCACAATGCCTAACAATATAAAACTTGATCTGTGCTCCTTACATTTTATTCATTCCTTTTTTTTTTCTTTTACCTCTTTTTTTTTTAACCCTTTTTTTTGTCTCAAAACAATTATGCATAAAAGCACACTTTTTCAATACATATTCCCATGTACACATCGTATCAATACTAACACTGTAATTCTTTTCTCTTTTGCACCACTTGGCATGATCTCAAGTTTATAAGGTATGGTTAAATCTAAGGCTCAGAAGGGTCATTTAGTAAGGATAGATAAAGAAAAAGACTAAATATTTTTGGCTTCAAAGAGTCTATGATGTATTTCATCTCAAGGTGGGAAATAAGCTTTTATGAGGTGAAAATTTGCTTATATTACTTCTAAGAAGTTCATCCAATTCTTAAATCAAAGCAACTCATGTTATCTACAATAATGATTGTTCTTTAGTATTCAATGCAAAACCTATAGAGATCATCTATTAAAAATAAAAGTGAAGAGTGTTAAAAGAGTAAAAACAATTTAATCCCTCAAAAATAAATGCTTAGAAAGCTCAAATCATCATCAAAGGTAATCTCCGCTAATAGTCCACAATTCATGCAAACATAGTACTTATCAACTCAATTAACTAAAATCATGGTATTCAAAAGTCTCAAATCATGCAAGGTGTTCATGGCTACTCCTTAGTAGAGATATCCAATCAAAAACATGCATAAAGATTCTATCAAAAAACACAAAGCAACTAGTCAACTTGCTATGGGTAGAATTCAAAAACTAAAAAAAAAAAACAAAAATTTAAGAAAAATGTTGAAATTTTTTATCAAAACCTAAAACCTAAAAACGTTTTTCACCACCCCCAAACCTAAACTAAACATTGTCCTCAATGTTTCAAATATAAAGCATAAGTCATAGAAGAGTGAAAAACAAAAATTAAAAAAAAAAAAAGAAAATGAACGAAATTACCTAGATGGGTTGTCTCCCATCAAGCGCCTTAGTTAACGTCTTGGCTAGACGTCTTGACTCTTCTTCACTCTCTTGAAAGTTGAGGATCAACCAAAGTAGCACCCTCCTGAAGCATCTCACATGATTGGTGGTAGAGCTTGAGGCGATGACTATTCACTTTAAATGTCGTTCCATTTCTATAGTTGCGAATCTCAATAGCACCATGCAGAAAAAGTGACAGTGAAAGGACCATACCATTTTAAGCGAAGTTTCCCAGGAAAGAGATGAAGACGAGAATCATATAGTAGAACTTGTTGCCCAACAACAAATTCCTTGCGCTAAATGGCTTTGTCGTGAAACACTTTCGTCTTCTCTTTATAAATTCTTACACTCTCATAAGTTTCATTCCTTAGCTCTTCAAGTTCCACCAATTGTAGCTTTTTCTTGTTTCCAACTTCATCTAATGTAAAGTTAAACTCCTTGATGGCCCACCGGGCTTTATGTTCTAACTCAACTGGGAGATGACAAGCTTTCCATACACTAGTCAAAATAGAGACATCCCAATTGGTGTCTTGTATGCAGTCCTATAAGCCCAGAGTGCATCATTGAGATGCAAGCTCCAATCCTTCCATGTTAGGTTAACCGTCTTCTCCAGTATATGTTTGATCTATTTATTGCTTATCTTTACTTGTCCACTGGTTTGGGGATGGTATGGTGTTGCAATTCTATGTGTGACCCCATATTTCTTCAAGAGAGCATCGAAAGATCTGTTGCAAAAATTGCTTCCTCCATCACTAATGATTGCTCTTGGTGTTCGAAACCTAGAAAATATGTTATCCTTCACAAACTTCGAAACAACTTTAGCATCATTAGTATGGGTTGGAATTGCTTCCACTCATTTCGAAACATAATCTACAGCAACAAGTATGTAAAGAAAACCAAAAAAAGATGGAAAATGACCCATGAAATCAATGTCCCATATATAAAAAATTTCAACAATCAAAATAAAATTTAAGGGCATTTGATTTCTTCTACCTATGCTACCCATCCTTTGGCTTCGATCACAAGCGGCACAAAAAAGATATGCATCTCGAAAAAGAGTAGGCCAATAAAATCCACTTTGTAAAATTTTTAGTTTTATCTTTTTAGCACCGAAGTGACCTCCACAGAGAGAGGAGTGACAGAAGGTGAGAATAGAGTGAAATTCATTTTAGGTACACAACTTCCAAAGGTAAGGGTCATCCCATATGAAGTACATACTTGTTTTCTTTAACTTGGCTTTTTGATACTGTGACAGATCTAATGGAAGCTGTTTTATCTTTAAGTAGTTGATCATATCAGCAAACCATGACTCCTTGTGTTGTGTAATGAAGAGTTGTTCATCATGGAAACTCTCTTTCAAAGGCAACAGGTCTTCTTCATCATTTGGGCCATATGTTAACTGGCTTAGGTGATCAGCAACTACATTCTCACTCTCTTTCTTGTCTCGAATCTCCTTCTCTAAATCTTGGAGTAAAAGGATCCATCGAATGAGTCTCGGCTTTGCATCTTTCTTATGCAACAGATATCTTAGAGTAGCATGTTCAGAATACACTATCACCTTCGTTCCTATAAGATAAGAACGAAACTTCTCCAATGTGAATACCATTGCTAGCAACTCTTTTTCAGTTGTAAAGTAATTAAGTTGGGCATCATTGAGAGTTCTCGAAGCATAGTAGATGGCATGAGGTATCTTATTGATCCTTTGCCCAAGAACAGCTCCTACAACGTAGTTTGAAGCATCACACATCAATTCAAATGGCAAGTTCCAGTCAGGTGGTCTCATGATTAGGGCGGTCGTGAGTGTTTCCTTTAGGGTGTTGAATGCTTTCAAACATTCATCATCAAAATCAAACTCCACTTCTTTCTGCAGTAATCGACATAGTGGTCTTGAGATCTTGGAGAAATCCTTGATGAATCTTCGATAGAACCCTGCATGTCCTAAGAATGAACGCACATCTTTCACTGACCTTGGTGGTGGGAAGCTTTTGACTACCTCAATCTTTGCACGCTCCACTTTAATCCCCTTACTTGAAATAATGTGACCAAGAACAACACATTCTTGCACCATGAAATGACATTTCTCCCAATTAAGAACAAGGTTGCTCTCTTAACACCTTTGTAGCACTAAGGATAGATTGTGTAGACATTGGTCAAAAGAGTCTCCAAAAACTGAGAAATCATCTATGAATACCTCTATTATGTCTTCGACCATATTTGAAAAGATGGATATCATGCATTTCTAGAAAGTGGCGGGTGCATTGCATAATCCGAAAGGCATCCTTCTGTAGGCGAATGTACCAAATGGGCATGTGAAAGTTGTTTTCTCTTGATCTTCTGGTGCTATAGTAATCTGATTATAACCTAAGTATCCATCAAGAAAACAATAATAACTATGTCCCGCTAGATGGTCCAACATTTGATCGATGATTAGTAAAGGGAAATGATCCTTTCGAGTTGCATTGGTGAGCTTTCTATAATCGATGCATACACGCCAACTTGTTTGAAGCCTTTGAGGAATGAGCTCATCGTTCTCATTCTTAACCACCGTTATTCCAGATTTCTTTGGTACCACTTGCACTGGACTTACCCATTTGCTATCAAAAATAGGGTAAATGATGCCAACATCAAGGAGTTTTATCACTTCTTTCTTAACCACCTCTTTCATCACTGAATTGAGTCTCTTTGGGCTTTTCTTGTAGGACGTGCCTCTTCCTCCAATAGTATCCTATGCATGCATGTGATAGGGCTGATACCTTTAATGTCTGGTATGGTCCACTCTATGGTTGTCATATGGCCCCTCAGAACTATAAGAAGCTTCTCCTCTTCTTCTTTGCTCAAATCTACTACAATAATGATTGGCATAGTTTCTTCCTTCCCTAGGAATGCATATCTCAATGTCTCGGGTAAAGGTTTTAACTCCACCTTGGGTAGCTCACTATAAATGGAACAAGCTCGTTAGATGAAACAGGTAAAAGTTCGAAGGATAAAGAGTACTTCCCTTGAAGCTTTGGAGTGGATTGGAGTAAATTGATTGTCTCTATTAGTGGTGAATTGCTCTCTTCAATTAGGCATCTTGATGTTTTCCACCGATCACTCCATGGGTCATTCCATAAGTCCCTCATCATCTTCCTTGCTTTTTCCTCATCAAGTAGACTGTGAGTACTTATCCTTTCTAGCATTGTTGTCTCTGACGATGTCATGATAGCTTCATGCACCATATTATCCACAGGTTCCACTGCAAAACAAGCACCATCATCAAGAGGATATTTCCATGCATTAAACATATTAAATTTTACCGTCTCCTCATTCATTGACATAGTGAGTGTCCCCTCGTGAACATTAATCATGGTTTTTGTAGTGTGCATGAATAGTCTCCCAAGGATTAAAGGTAGATCCCATTCTGGTATGGGTGCATCCTTAATCTCTAGCACAAGGAAGTCAGCTGGAAAGATCAATTCATTCACTTTAATTAGCACATCTTCTAGCACTCCTCTTGGGTACTGAATTAATCAATTTGCAAGCTGTATGCTTACTGATGTCTCCTTAAATTCACCTATCTGTAAAGATTCAAAAATAGAAAATGGCATTAAATTAACTTAAGCACCTAGATCAAGTAATGCCCTCTTAAACCTCTGTGTTCCTATAACACAAGTAATGGTGAAATTGCCTGGGTCTTTTAGCTTTGGAGGTAACTTCCTTAGAAGAACGACTGAAATCTCCTCATTCAATGCCACTGTCTCTTGGTCCTTAAATTTCCTCTTATTGGTGCAGTGCTCTTTGAGAAATTTGGCATACTTTGGTAGTTGCTGAATATCTCCATGATGTCTCTATTGTTGATTGCAGAGGAATGTTGATTGCAACCTTATTGAATATCTCCGTGATGTCCCTATTGTTGATTGCAAAGGAATGTTGATTGCAACCTTATTGAATATCTCCATGATGTCCCTATTGTTGCTCTCCTTTTAATTCTTTAAAAAGCTTCCTGGATATGGCATCCGGGCAAGCACTTTAGGACTAATCTCACTTTCTTCCTTCTTTTTTCTTTTTTCTTGTCGAGCTATCTCATGATTGAATTTATCACTCACTTTCTCATTTTGTCCTTCCTCAACATCTTCTATGTCTCTTGGTTCATCCTTATCTTGTCCTCCAACTTGTTTACCACTTCGAAGGGTAATCGCCTTAGCAGATTCCATTCCTTCTTTCAGATTTGAGACGACTTGACTGGGTAATCTTCCCGGTTCCCTTTGGTAAGATAAGCTTGCAATTTGTCCAATTTGATTCTCTAAGTTTTGTATGCTTTGTCCCATTTGAGTTTCCAAGTTCTTGACAGTTGTGACCATTTAAGCATTGGCTTGTCTTGTTTCTTGCATAAAAGATGCAAACATTTCTTCAAGATTTGAGCCTTGCTTAGGGGGAGCATGTTGAGCTTTTTGCTGAGGTGAGAAGTTCTGATTCTATTGGAACTATTGCTGCACTTGGTTCTAGTTGTTCTTCCACCCAAAGTTTGGGTGTTGCCTCCATCCTGGATTGTAGGTATTTGAGAATGGATCATTTCTTGGTTTTTGTTGTTGCTACAGGTAGTTAACTTGATCCATTTCCCCATTCACAACAGAATAATACTTTGATGAGTGGCCTTGATTTGTGCATACCGCGCACACCTTTGATGAAAGCAATTGCTGCACAAGATGAGTTAAGTTAGCAATTTCAGGACCATAATCTTTGGTACTTACCTCGTATATTCCAACCTTCTTTGGAGTACTTCTGTATTGATAGTATTGCTGCGAATTTTCTGCCAAGCCTTTAAGCAACTGTTTTGCTTCATCGACATTCTTTTTTCATTAGGCAACCACCACTTGATGATTTCACCCTTGTTCGATCTTCATTAAGCAACCCCTCATAAAAATATTGGATAAGCAACCAGTCCTTAATTTGATGGAGTGGACAGGAATTGAGTAAGCATTGGTATCGCTTTCAATACTCATGAAAAGGTTCTCTTTCATTCTAAGATATCCCTATAATCTCCTTACGGATTTGATTGATCTTCTTAGCTGGAAAGTACTTGGAAAGGAACTTCACCATCAACTCGGTCCATGTATGAATTGAAGCACTTGGCAAAGAATATAACCACTCTTTGGCCTTGTCCTTCAGAGAAAATGGGAACAACCTCAAGCGGATCTCTTAATCACTCACTCCTCCAGTGTGCATTGTGGCATATACAACAAAGATGATAGACCCTTTTCCCTAGGCGATCTGCCAGCACCCTACGGTGACCCTACAGCTAGCCCTTGCGCTCAACTAAAGGATCCTTGCAGAGCTAAGTCGTGTTCTTTCTGAAATCTTTTCGAAAACAACGGAAACGTGGGGAAATTTTTTTCGTTTTTATTTCAAACCTTTGCAAAACATTTTATAAAAATTTGGGTAGTATTCCGTCTGTTTTTTGAACTTTGCCACCCTGTCGATTATAAAATTTAACACTTCTAAAATATCACAAATCAATTTCCCCAAACTACCAAGCCTCAAGCTCTCATTTTTCAATACAACCACAACCACAATTTCACATTTTAAATTATAAACTCATTATCAACAAAATCATATGTCATGCATCAACTTACTCCAAAAACACAATTTAAATCTAAGTTGACCACAAAAGGATATTACAAAACCATATAGAGATAATAAAATATATACACTTATTTTAAAATCAAACAAATACAAGAGTAGATAATCACATGAGTACTGTCGCCGCGGTTGTCTGGTATCGTCTCGGGGTCATCTGCAACTATGGTACCTAGGCCTAGGGAGGTTTTATTGGAAAACATAGAAAACGCTTGGTGAGCTTTAGAAGCCAGTAAGTGTCATTTAACATATTTAAAACCATATTTTCATAAAAACCTCCCTAAAATAGTTTAATGATTCAAATTAAATTCATTTATTCTAAATTGAGTTTCATGCATTAATATTATAAATGGATCTACTATGGTTATGGGGTTTTCATTTTAAAAACCTTTCCTTTTTATGAAACGAACTGGTCCAACTCCGCTCGTAGGTGTCCTGCCAACTAGCCCATTTCATTATTATAAAACTGGATATGATCCGACTTCGCTCGTAGGTGTTCTGCCAACCAGTCCGGCTCCCGCCAACCTTTAGTGACCCATACCACATGGCACCCTAGTATAAAGCGGGATCCTGAATCGCTCTCTATCCGGTTCAAGTAGCGGAATTCTATCTCGCTCGCGTGTAAACTAGCTAATAATATACCTACTACGTGCATTGGACTAATCTCTCGAATATTTGACCGACACAACTACTTACGGATACTTCCCGCGGTTAGTATAGTTAGTGACATACCGACACTACTAACCCTACCAATGCACGCTTCGAGTACTCAACCCAAATCGATAATATTCTGATACTCTTTGGGTAAGCCATAGGTTTTACTTTTCACATTTTTAAAACTAAAATCCATTTTATATACAATTCAAAATGAAAAATCATCGTTTTAATGAAAATACAAAGACTATATTATCCATTACCATGCAATTTATCATTTAAATCATAATTCACTTTTATCAAAACATTCAAACATGCATGAAACATTGATTTATAAATCAAATCAACTCAAATCTCATTGAAAATCATTTTGACACTCACCTTAACTAACGATCGTTTCCGAATAGCTCTCCGAAAGGGTCCGAAATGCTCCCTATCGCTCTTCCCTTGCTCCACCGACTTGCTCGTCACCTACACAACATATGTATATGTAAATTTATGTTCGCGTCAACTTCTGGAAACTTGAAATAACTAAAATTACACAATCGCCCCCAAGTGACCATTTTTATGTGTAAACCTCCCTTTTTGGTTTCTTTATTGATTCTAGGGTTCCGAACTCCATTTTATTTGCCTGGAACCTATTTATTCACCTAGGGACATTCTGGCACTAACGGAATCGTGTTCGGAGATCCGAAACGAAAATCGTCTAATTTCGACCCCTTTAGGCCGAACACTATTCACAGCCCTACTCAGGGCTTTTCTTCGCTTTGTTTTTGCTCTGAACACCTTTCCAACTCGCCCTCTAGTAGGTCCAAGTGTCGGTTCGAAAGGAAACGGTCATCGGGTAAGCGTTTTAGGCTAAAAATCTGTTTTCGCTACTAATTTTGGGCGTTTTCTTGGTTTGGATTTCTAAATTTAATCTTTCACTTTTAATAACTTCAACACATCTAATTAAACTCGTTAAGGTCATCCGAGCACTCAACGGATGCATAATGGGTCAATTTACGGAATCGCCCTTCAAACTAGTTTAGTACGAGTTTTGATTTCTCTTTAAATTCTTGATAGTTTCTTGGTTTCCTAGGCTCTCAATAAACATTAATTAAATTAGTTTTCAACTCATTTTTACTCACAACCAACCAACAAATAAATCGTAACAAAACCCATCTCAAAATCAACTCAATCACCAACAAAATCATCAACAATATCAACTTCAAACTTAAACAACTTACCCCATTTTCTTACTTACGAAATCATCCTCTTCCTCTTCGTTTTAGCTCCGGTTTGGACTGGTTTGGGGCGGTTTTTGATTGGGTTTCGGGTTGTCTTCCTTTCTCATTCTTCTCCTCCACGCGAGCTCCTCTTCCCCGATCGAATCTCCCTTCTTCTTCCCCGATCTGCCGCCTCTGTTTTGATTCTGCTTTGGTCGCGCTACTGCACGATTTGGGGTCTGGTTTGGAGCTAGAAAAGGCGTCGGTCTTCCTCTCTTCCTTCTCCTCTCTTGCTCTCTTGCTCTTTCCTTCTCAATCTGCTGTAGTTCCGCCGTCGGTTCTGCTCTGATCTGCGGTCTGGTTTATGCATCGCGAGGTCTGGTTCGGGTCTGGTTCGCATCGAGTTCGACTGGTGATCGGAATAGCTCGTCGTCGACGTCATCCTCTTCTTCTTTTTCTTCATCTTTTTCTTCTTCTTCTTCTTCTCGTTTTCACGATAGTCTCTGGTTTCTATTTCAGCTCACTGTCGCTGTCTTGGTTTTGATTTGTGATTCAACTTTTGTTTCATGTTTTCCTCCATAATTAACTTCAATAATTCTGGTCACATCTTGAGAAAATTTCGTTCTCATCCCTTAGCTTTTAACTAAATTTTAGTTTGACCACAAATATTAAATCTTATCTTTAATTTAGTCTATTACTGGAAATTCCATAAAATTAAAAATAGAGGGTTTACAAAAGAAATCTTTTATGTGTTGGTGTGTTGGTGTGGATCTTCTTCTACTTTGCCATAAAATTGGGGTAAGAGATGGATTGTACCACTCTTGATCTCAAAATTATTGTTGTGGATTAGGTAGACAATGCAATATGGTTGGTCAGTGGCCACTGGTGTTGCAAAGTCTTGGAGTGGTCTTGTACGATTGTTGATAGCCCCTGAAATTATTGCATCTTGGTGTTAGTCCTCCATGTTTGCCTCTCTAGCTCTTCTAGCTAGTTGACGGAGAGTTCTTTCAATTTCAAGATCGTATGGTTCACGAGTGACACTTCGTGAGCGACGACCTTGCATAAACCTAAAAGGAAATAAAAATTCAAATTAACTAATAGAAAATAAAACAAAAATAAACTTAAAACTAAAGCAAGTAATAACTCCCCGACAATGGCGCCAAAAACTTGTTGGTTAATTTTTTAAGAAACCAAATTTATTAAGACCTTGCAAGTGCACAAATCATTTATCGAGTATAGTAGACAAGTAATGGTTGATCCCATGAGACATTATTATCTTTCTTTAAATTTCAAGTTTATTTAAACAATTAAATTAAATGAAAAAGATTTTCAGAATTGGGTTTGAAATCTAATTGCAATAAGAAAACAAAATTTAATAAAGAAAATCAATAAAAGAAAACTTAGCTAGGACATCCTATCCACCACTAAACAATCATTCAATCTATAAATAAATAAATGAAGCGTAATAATATTAATGCATGATAAAGACATTCACGACAAAGTATGATTAACTCATGTCATATCGATTCTTCCTTAGATAATATGCAAATCACATGATGTCTATGTAGATGCGTATGTTCCTAATTATAACCTAGCATAATGTCTACTTAAGTTAAATAATAGGAATCCATTAAGCATTAGAAGAATATGAATGTCACACAAATCCTAGAACATGATATCTACCCTAGGTATTTATGAATTAGTATCTCTCAATTGGTTCATAAGCAATTGATTGTTGCAAATTAAGAATATTTCCATATGATGTGTGGTTTATATTGCTACAACAATCCTCAAAATATGCTTCTAAGATGGTCAGTCAAAGAAACAAAATAAATAGGATACAATTTAAATGGAGACAATTAATTTCATCTTACAAAACTAAATTACTTCATTAAAAATAATAATAGACTGAATTCATGTTTAGGGCTTCAAGTTAGTCCTAACTAACAAATAAATTAGCCACACATGGTTCTAAAAGAAAACATAAAAATAAAAACAAAAATAAATGGAGAAGAATAAACCCAAGAATAGCTGCTGCAGCCTTAAGCCTCTGGTCTCTTTTCCTCTGATTTCTCTACTAACTGAATGGTGAAAACACCTATTTATAGAGTGCTTAGGTCAGCCAAAATAGGTTTCTTAGTGGGCAAGAAACTCAAAAACACGCGGATCTTTCTCGTGAACCATAGATGAGCGCGCGGGTCAACCCGACCCAGAACGGCGACCAAAAGAGACAAGTATCGAAAACATGCGGACCTGACCCGCCTGATCCTACCCAAGTTTGCGCAACCCAAATCCGAAATAGCGACACTCTTCAAAACACGTGAATCCTTGCGACCCGACTCGAATCCACTTGCTAGACCAATCAGCATCTACTTCAAGCCCGCTTATGTTCGCACAACCATACTTGATCCGCGCCTGCGCATGCGTGCTTAACACCAGCCAAAACGATAGCCTTTTTCTGCGCATTTTACATGTTCTGGACTGGCAAATTACGATCAGGTCCTCAGCTTCTTCCATTTTGCATTTAAGCCCAAATAACTCTGAATATTTATAATTTGACCCCTATTTTGATTCTTGACTTTCAAACTTCTTTAGGCTAGATTTTTTTTTTTCTTATGCCCCAATTAATTCTGAAAAATCACCAATTCCATTTCATTCTTCTTAAAACCTAAGATTAAACACAAAAACACAAAGCAAATTAAAAGTACCAATTTTACTCAAAAGCATAGCATAAATAATAGGTAAAATAGGTATAAAATAATGATAATTAATGACTCAATAGTCAAAACCTGTAAAAGAAAATTTACACTTCTAAATATTTCTCAAACTCAACCCAACTTCTTTTGGCCACAAACATATATTTCAATGACACAAATCACAATTTCTATTTCATCAAAAGTAAAAACATAAAATTATAAATCAAGTCATTTGCCAATTCACACAATGGTTTAAAAACTAAAACTTTACTATCATAATTGAATCTGGACCACTCATTTACAACTTAAACATATATGTACACACGATTTTTTTTTAAATACAAAATGTGGAAAATGTATTTATACAGAAGCAATGTCTTGTCCTTACCCACCTACTCTTCTGGAGGAGTCCTCTGATCTCGGTCACCCATTTCTATACCTGAAGAGGTTTTTAACATAAAAACAAAAACTATGAGCTTTGAAAGCTCAGTGAGTGCTTATATTTCTTTTCAACTAAGAAGCTTTATTTCTTAAAATACCTTCTTAAAACTTTTCAAAATGCATTTCTATTTCTTAAAACGTCTCATAGGTTTCAAATCTTATTTCATTGCAAAGCGTGAGTGGAAAATCTATAAAATGCATATGAGCATAAAATCTCACATAAAGGTTATAAAACTATAAAACTTATAAGGGCATTAAAATGCATATAGAGCTGATAAGTTGAAAAACAATTTGAACTCATATGTGCATAAAGCTTCATAGAAAGCTTATGAATTATAAAGCATATAAATGAATTTCTATTTCTTAAACTTTCTTAAAACTTAAATACTCAATTTCAAAGCATACGTATAGAACTCTAAAGCTCATATATACATAAAAATTTCATATAACTTGCAACTAAAAAAAAAAACATAAATCTCATTTAGTTTGCAAGGCATGCATATAAAACTAAAACTTATATTTGCATAAACTTCATAGTTTGCAAGGCATGCATATAAAACTAAAACTTATATTTGCATAAACTTCATATAACACTTATAAATTGCAAAGCATACAAAATGCTAAACAATTAAAATCACTTATAGTAAAATTTGAAAATGCTTTTCTTTGCTTTTAATACTTCAAATATTTACTTTGCTTTCTAAAAGCACCATTCGTACCCCATAATGCTTACAACCACACGATAACTGAACTAAAGCTAATTGACGTGGAGTCACGTGGCGATTTTGAGCTGAAACCAACCGTCACACTTACTAACAAAGACATCTCGTAATTATGTGCAGAATGCTACATTGCTAACCATAACACGAAATAATATCCCTCACAAGTAGAGGCGACACGACAGACTCAATTCCCCCCTAAGTTAGTGATGCATCCCCCCCAGGATTTAGCCATACTAATGTGGGATATACTGGCTGGATCTAAAACATAATTTTATAATTTGAGGGTATACTTATGACCTTTGAAAACTTATTTTTGCTCTATCTTACTAAGTGCAATAAGCACAAAACTCTCCTTTTTGAGTGCAATAAGCATAAAATTTGATTTCTGAGTGCATTAAGTACTAAAACTCATATTTCTAAGTGCATAAAGCACCATATCTCATTTCTAAGTACATAAAACACAAATTATCATTTTTTTCTAGTGCAATAAGCACAAATCTCCTTTCTTTTCTAGGTGCATTGAGCACCAAAACTTATTTCTAAGTGCAATAAGCACAAAATGTCTTTGCTAAGAGTAAAAAGCCCAAAATAGCTTATCTTATAAAAGCTTTCAACTAGAGCTTTTAACTAGAGTTTTTAAATTCAAATCGTATAAAAGTTTTTCTTATAACATTTCAATTATTCAAGGAGCTTTACAAAACTAAATACAAACATTTCAAAACAAAGCTCATACTTGTGAAATCATAAATACTACTATTCTTATACAAAACATCATATCCATCATAATACTCATTTCTTTTAAGTGCAACAAGCATAAAATAGCTTTACTAAGTGCAAGAAGCATAAAAATTTGCTCATTTAAATTTCTAAAATGACATCTAACATTTACAAAATGTTTAAACACTTAAAACAAGCATAGACTTATAGATGAAATTACTTGAGCACTCACAATATAAATTTTCTTATAACTTTCAAATCTAATTGCAAACACTTCAAAATAAGTGTAGCACTCACCTAATCTCAAGCTTGGTATAAGAAGCTTCAATGGTTTTGCTGTGCTCCACTTGCTTCCTCTTCACCTACACATCATATTCTCGCTTAGAATAGGCTAAACTTAACTTCATAAAACTCATCATAATACTTTTAACTCAATTAACTCATTTGAAAACTATGCTGCCTACATACTTCCCTTCTCGATTTCAACCTAATCGAAGCTTTAAAATTTCATTTTCTTTCCATGAACCTTACTTATTCTCACCTAGGAACACCCCCATATATCTGAAATAATTTTCTGAAGCTCAAAACAAAAATTGATAAAATCATACCCCTCTTGGCCGAACCATTACTAGGGCTCTCCCCATTGATTTTCTTTCCTCAATTCTTGCTCCATTCATCTAACTAACTCGCCTTTAGGTCGGTCCAAAAGTCAATTCACAAAGAAACGATCATCGGGTATTGGTTTCTAGCTAAAACACCATTTTTCAACACTAATTTAGGGGCAATTTCTCAATTTTTCATTCTTAATCTTAATTTTCTTTTCCTTAGTGCTATACATACTCGGTTATACTCATTTAATGCATTAAAACACATACATGAAGTGGTATTATATGATAACCACTATTGCCCTTCACTTGAGGCTATAAAGTGTAAGTTGTCTAATTTGATTTCTAACATTTTCATAAGCTTATCATAGGTTTCTCTAACATAAATTTAACATAGAATCATGCTTAAAAACATTAAATGACATTGGTATAATACTTCCCTCACTATGGCCTTATATGGCCTAACACATATCAAGTCCATTTCATTCAAATTTTTCATTTTAATTCACTTAGATATTTCATCAAACACTTACTGTACAACATATTTCAATTACAACCATTACATATCAAACTTAAGGTCTCTCCCATACAAACCCTAATTCATCAAGCATAATGATTTCCATGTAGTTTATACTTACTTTAGGGTTTTTAAAACTCACTTTACAGCATACATAAAAACCCCATCAAAATCCAACTAAATCATGAACACTAACATCATTGAAACAAATTCAAAAGTCATGAAATTTACCTCTTTTATTCTCGGTTTCTTGTTCTAACTTGTTTTTCTTGTTTAGGTTGGCTTGAAGGCTTGATTTGGAACTTGAAATTTGGCTTGAATCACTTGGTTCCCTTGGTTTCCTTTATGGCCAAACTCACAAGTCTCTCTCACGGTTTGTGGCGATTTTTGGACGTGAAATTCGCTAAGTGTTGAGAAACTTCACACTTATATACTCATGCCATTTTCAAAATGACAATTATGTCATGAAAAATTTGGTTTTCGTCCTTCAACTTTGTTTAAGTCTAAATTGACCCCTTAATTGATAAACTTATTTCAATTTAGTCCCTTATCAATTTGACAAATCACTTAATGTCATTTACAAATCAATCCCTTATATTTACTCATTTAATCTCTAATTGGGTTCAATCAATTTCTAAAAATTTTCTATATTCATGGACACTTTCATTTATCATCTAGGACCTCAAAACATCGCTTAGGGACTATTATTAGGAAAATTGTAAATAGGATCGAGGGCTTACAGTGACACACTGACTGAAACCCCCAAGTTAGTGACTCTCCCAACCATTTTGCCAAACACGCATACGATACTTCGACCGGGTATACTAGGGATTAGGGTAAACCAAAAATATTTATAAATCCTTTCAATATACTTGAAAATCTCACTTGCACTAGGCATAAAAATATATTGATTTAATTCTATCTTTCTAAGACAAAAGCCTAAAATTTGATCAATTGCTTTAGCATGTCTCTTTTATGCATGTATTTTACTCAACATGCTAAATTGCTTTACTACTAAAATATATATACATTTACAACTTAAATTTGGAAACTTACATGCTTTAAAAATAAACACTAACATGCTAAAAATTTAATCCATCCAACAATTATAACTTGGATATAAAATCAACACTTGCAAGCATAAAGTATCAACTAATAAAACTCATAAAAACTTTTAAAATAACCACACTCACAACTTGCTTCCAAACTAGCAAACCACTCCTTCAAGTTCCTCCTTTGGCCTTCACTCCTCCAACACTTTAATGCAAACATAATTTTCACTTAGAACTCATACATTGACAGGACGCATTCTGAAACCCTTCGTACATATATCCGGAGGGCCCTACCTCGCACTCTAACGGATCTCTCCTAACCGTACTTAATGGGCTAAAAGAAATTCGTAGAACGAACCTTAAAACATTTTCTTACTTTGTAAAATCAGAATGGGTTGGATTTTTTTTTTCTTTTTTCAATAGAAAATTCGACAGCATAACAGCTGTGTTTTAACTTAACCAAAATAACCTGCAAAGAACAATACACTTCCATATACTTTCATTTTTTCAACCCAACTTCTTCCACAACTATACATTTCAATCATAATTTAATTTCGTTAAAATTCATAAGCATAAAATCAGAATCAAGCTGGATTGCAAGTCACGCAATGATTTATGGCTAAAACTTTTATAACTTAATATATATATATATATACATGATTCTTTTCAGATGCAAAATATGCAACGTATTTACACAGAAGCATTATCCCGTCATTGTCCAACTTAGTCTTTTGGAGGAGCCTTCCGTCTCAGTCACCCACATCCATACCTGAAGAGGCTTTTAACATAAAAATAGAAAATGATGAGCTATGGGAGATCAGTGAGTGCAGGTAATTTTTTTTTTTAACTTAAAAGGTTTTGTTTTATTTAAAAAAATACCTCCTTAAAACACTTTTCAAAATACATTTCCTTTTTCTTAAAATTCTAATAAATTTCAAAACTTATTTCGGTATATAGTGTGAGTGATGAATCCATAAATACAGAATTGCGTAAAATATCACACATAATTTATAAAACCATAAAACCCATAAGACATCAAAATATGTATAGAACTTATATATATATTTTAACATGCCATTTCAGAATTATGTATGTAGCCTGTACGATGATGTATATGACCTTATTTTGACATGATAAAGTGTTTAAGATGTATTTTGAATGCATCCGTACCATTTTGGCAGGCTTTCGAACGAACCGAAAATGTTTCCGAAATCCGATCGAAAATCGCGAAAGGATTTTCAAGGATTCTCAAAAATTTAGAAAAGTGTCGAAATGAGTGTTAATAAGCTTAAGAAACACCTTAGAACCTCAAAAAGTACTTTTGAACGAAATTTGGATCGAAACGGAACCAATCCGGAAATCCTATAAGCCGACCGAATGAATTTTTGAAGACCCGAAAGAGCGTTTAGGATGACAATTAAGAGTTATCGAGCTCACTAGAAGCATGTAGGAAGTCCAAACATAGGCCCCAGAGAGTTTTCGAAGAATTTCAAAAAAGTCATGGAAAAATCGAAATCGGGCGTTCCGGAAGATTCGAATGAAAAGAGATAAGAATGAGTGGACAAGTGGGGCTAGGATGCATGCATGAAGGACATGTGGCATGAGAGTAGTATGCATGCAAGACAATTGTCAAAAAGGGAGTGTGCATGGAAGACATGTGTAAATGGATTTTATGCATGGTTGACATGTGTCATGAAGAATGCATGCATGGGTGACACTTGGCAAGGGAAATGATGCATGTTGGACACTTGGCTAGCATGCAAGGATGGAAAACTTGTAGATTTAAGCAACTCTAAGGGCAATTATCAATTAAATGGCAAAGTATATATACTAGAATGCATGAAAAATGAAAAAGTGAAGTCAATTGTGTGTGTGAGTGGTGTGTTTTCGGCCAAGAAGAGAAAGAGAGAGTGTTGGATGGCAAGGAGAAGGGAAAAACGTGCAGTAGCTATTCCATGGAGTTTATGGGTGATTTTTGAAGGATTTTAACTCATCCAAGAGGAAAACACAAGCTAGGAACCAAGGTAAGACCTATACCCACTCACTTTAAGAGATTAGTGTGATTGTCTTTGATTTTGATGGATGAAATATATGAAGTCAGGGGCAGCAAGCTGTTCCATATAATTTCAAGGTGATTTTGGGTCCATTCATGCTCATTCAAGAAGGGAGAGCAAGCAAACAACAAGACTACATCCATACTAAGTCATTTTAGAGGTTAGTAATGATTTTCTCCTTAACTTTGAAGTGAAAATGGATGAGAAATGTGATGTAGGGGCTGTTGTGATTCTGTAAATGTTTGTTTGAGATTTTGAGACTAAAATATGATGATAATGTGATGAAAGTATCCATGCATGAAGGTTGATGAAGGTTTCAATGAAGATTGATGTTGAATGCATGATTGGTCATGGCTATGAGGAGTTTTTGATGTTCCAAAATAAATTTTAATTTGATAACATGATATTTGAGGATGTACATGCAAGTGAAAAATATGAAAAATGGATGCATGATGAATATATGCATGTCACGGCCAAGGAATAATTTTATCACTCAAATGGAAAATGATGTTGAAATGAAATATGACAATGTGGATTTAGTGTGATGTGCATTCGGCTATAGGGTGATTAGAATGGTGGATTTTTATTTTGAATGATGTGAATGATCTTATGAGGTAGATGGATAATGGAATTAACATGGAAATGGATGAAACTAGTGTTGTTGCGACTAGAATAAGACTTTTCAAGGAGTTTCCGTAGTCGTGCTATTATCGTGACTTGGTACGTTGGTAGAAATGTGATATATTTAAATTGCAAGCGAATTGAAATTGTTTGCAAAATTCCCTAAGACTAGAATTATAACTACGCAAGTAACGAGGACCCGATGCAACTCGCATAAGACAAAAAAAAAGGCTAAAGGAAAAGAGGTGAGTGTTCTTTCAAGTATTTTATGGAATGATTTTATAAAATGTTTAATGCAATTGTTTTATGATTAAATGAGTAATTATGAAATGTATAAATTATATGCCATGAAATGCTTTATATGAATTTTTATTCAAATGAAAATGCTATGAAAACCTTGTACATGATATTATGAAAAGTTTATGAAATGGAAATTATGAAAATGAAAAAAAACAGCAGAAAGAAAATGTTTTTATTAGCCTATGGCACGCCTTCAAGGTATCTTAGTGAGTTGTAACCAGTGAAGAGTACCCTAAAAATATACGTGGTAGTGTCAGGGATGTTTGTCACTAACCATACTAACAGCGGGAGGTACTCGCGAAAAAGGGGATGAGTCAGTTAGTCCAGTCAGTGTGTCAACCACACACGTATGGAGGTATATAATGGCTAGCTTCCCGTAGCGATGAGGTTTTCCGTTACATGGGACCGGACAAATGACCTAAGCGATGAGTAATGCCGCTTGGAGCGATGGGAAATTCCGCTCTGTCATGTACCTAGGGTGCCAAGTGATATACAGACAATGGTGGTTGATTTATTACATGTAAATAATTTTAATAAATTAAATACCACCACCCATGATTTATGACATGTATGAAATGTATATGCTGCTTTATTTATTCATTTTTAATATGCATGATTATTCTATTATTAAATGTTATATATATATGCGTATTACAATTAAGGTTTTCAATTTCTCAATCTCTTTTATGTGGCATATTTATCTTAAATAATTGCATTATGTTTAATAAATTTTTTAGGGAGGTATTTTCCTAAAGTAGTTTAGTTAGAGAACTTAACACTCACTGAGCTTATTAGCTCACTCTTTACTTTACTTTTCCAAAACAAACCTCCCCAGGTGCAGACGCAGGCGCTACAGCTTTAGAGACCCATACCACAGACTAGTGGGTGCGTCGGATGCAGCTGCATTGAAATTGTAATATTTTGTGTTTGATCATGAATGTGCATCACTTTTGGGCTTTTGTAAACTTTGGATTGATATTAAATAGAACTTTTGTAATTCATGCATATTCATGAAACAAATTGTTTTAAGTTCTTCTTTTGAAATTGCATAAACAGTTTTGTGGTCGTTTGTGGATTGGAAATGAAGGCTTGAAGCCTAGAAGTTGAGAAAAATAATTGTTATAGAAGTGTACAGGTTTTACTTGATTTTCTTATAGGTGGGATCACCAGAAATGCAATCGTTATGCTGCCAAAATTTACAAAATTCTATTTTTTAAAAGTATTGGAAAAGCGAAAAATTTCCACCGAATTTTGCACCATTATAAAACTTTAAGGATGTTTTAAAAAGAGATTTCAGAAACGTTCACGGCTTGGCTTCGTGGAGACTTTCCAGTCGATCAAGATTTCGTCTGGAAGGCTTCCGTGGAGTGTCGGGCGGGTTGCCTGATAGGTTATAGGTTTGGGACTCGTCAATGTTGGTATCAGAGCGCACGATTTTACATGCATATGATTTTGAAACACTTCATTGCTGTGCGTGCATTGATTTCATGACATAAGAGTGTTTTGCATGCATTCATGAATGTGTTTTGATGAAATTGCAACATTATGGACTGACGAATTAGGAGGGCTCTAAAAGGGGCGTCCGGAGATGGTCCAGCACCTGATGCACCTATAGAGAGGGAGTCAGAAGCAATGACGAGTTTCGAAGATGGGTCGATGAATCAAGCTCACCCAAAACCGTCAAGATCGACGGATCCGACCGGCGGTGGGTTCAATGTTGAACAGGTAGCCCAGATCTTGACCACGGCGATGCGTCAGCCGCATGAGTCATCATATGCATCGATGTGCACTATTGAGTGCGTCTGTAAATTGGGTGCGAAATCGTTTGACGGGAGTGGCGATCCCGAGAGTGCCCTTGCATGGTTAGACAAGATTGACAAGATATACAAGGTTGTTGGGTGCTCAAATGATCAGAGAGTGACATTTTCCACCTTCCTCCTCGAAGAAAGAGCTAAAGATTGGTGGGAAGCATTAGAGAGGAGGCATTCAGATGGGGTCACTTGGGCGCTATTTCAGAGAGAGTTCATTGACAGGTTCTACCCTAAGAGTTACAAGGATGCTAGGGTAGATGAGTTTTTTAAGCTGGAGTAGGGATCAGCTACAGTGACAGACTATGAGAAAAGATTTTCCGAGCTGGTCTGGATTGTTCCTTTTATAGCTGAGGATGAGGAACAAAAGTGTAAGAGATTCATGGCTGGCTTACATCACAGACTCAGGATTCATTTGTCGCTAGCCTCACAGATGCACTATGGAGAATTGGTAGAGGCAACAATGAAGGTAGAAAGGAATGCTACAACCATCTCACAGGGTGCCAGGCTAGATAAGAAGCGTAGCGGATCCAGTTCCTTCCAGACAGGTTCTAGCCAGGGTGCAATGAAAAAGAGCAAGTCTGGATGGTTTGGTGGCAAGAAGTCGAGCGGAGGAGCAGCCACCAGTCAAGGGTCCGTTAGATCACCACCACCATTCGGGAGCTTTCAAGGTTCGAGAAGTTCCATACCAGAGTGTAGGAAGTGCGAGAAGAGACATCCGGGTGAGTGTCGAGCAGGCACCATGACTTGTTTTCGTTGTAGGCAGATAGGCCACTTCCAAAGAGAGTGCCTACAGGTAGCTACCTCTCCAGCATCAGAGAACAGACCTACAACACCTACTCTGGCTAGTGTTGGCCAGAGATCAGGAGGTAAAGGTTCTCAGGGTAAAGGATAGAGTGCCACAGCTCCAACTAGAGCTTCAGGGAGTAGAGGAGTGCCTCATATAGGTTAGCCAAGCAAACCTCGCACGCAAGCTAGGGTGTTTACTGTCACTCAGCAGGAGGCAGACGTCGCTCCAGACGTGGTTACTGGTATGAATTCTATCCTCGATCATGATGCGTATATGTTGATAGACCTTGGTGCTACACATTCTTTTGTATCTATACCTTTTGCTGCTAAGTTGAATGTTGAGTTACGGTCGCTAGATAGTAGTTTAATAGTTTCCATCCCCGCCGGAGACTTGCTTGTAGTAGAAAAAGTCATTTCAGATAGTAAGGTGATAATAGATGCTAGAGAGTTCCCGGCGAACCTGATTATATTGAATATTAGGGAATTTGACGTAATCCTAGGGATGGATTGGTTGTCCGAACATCGAGCGACAATCGATTGTTATAGGAAGGAAGTCAGACTGAGTAGGCCAAATGAGCCAGAGGTGGTGTTCCGTGGGATGCGAAAAGTGCTTGCCACCAGCATCGTGATCGCCATGACAACAAGAAAGATGCTTCGTAAAGGGTGTCAGGGATATCTAGCCTACATGATTGATGAGAGAGACGATGAGAGGCGACTAGAGGATATCCCGGTGGTCCAAGAGTTTCTAGATGTGTTTTCGAAGGATCTTCCAAGATTGCCCCTAGATAGGGAGATAGAGTTTAAGATGGAATTGGCTCTGGGAACCGAACCAATATCGGTTACTCCATACAGGATGGCTCTGACCGAGCTAAAAGAATTGAAAATGCAGATGGAGGAATTACTGGAGAAAGGGTTCGTGAGACCTAGTAGTTCTCCGTGGGGCGCTCCGGTATTGTTTGTGAAGAAGAAGATGGGAGCTTGCGGTTGTGTATTGACTACAGACAATTGAGTAGGGCAACCATACAAAATCAATACCCGCTCCCAAGAATTGATGATCTGTTCGATCAATTGCAGGGATCCAAAGTGTATTCAAAGATTGACCTGAGATCAGGTTATCATCAGCTAAAAATCCGTAATGAGGATGTTCCGAAGATTGCCTTTCGAACTAGATATGGGCATTATGAATTTCTCGTCATGCCTTTCGAGCTGACGAATGCCCCAACAGCGTTTATAGACCTGATGAATAGGGTCTTCCGAGCTTATCTAGATAAGTTCGTGATTGTGTTCATTGATGACATTTTAATGTACTCAGGCAGTCATAAAGAGCATGCAGAGCACCTCAAAATAGTACTACAGACCCTACGAGAGCACCAGTTGTACGCTAAGTTCAGTGAGGGCCAGTTTTGGCTATATCAAGTAGCTTTCTTGGGTCATGTGATTTCAGCTGAGGGACTCAGTGTGAATCCCCGGAAGATAGAAGCGATTATGAACTGGAGATCACCCTCTAATGTGATAGAGATCAGGAGCTTTCTTGGACTAGCAGGGTACTATTGAAAGTTTGTTGAGGGGTTTTCTAAAATAGCAGTCTCGTTGAACCGATTGACAAAAAAGGAAGAGAAATTTGATTGGTCAGATACCTGCCAGCAGAGTTTTGATGAGCTGAAGAGACGATTGACATCAACTCCTATACTTGCATTGCCTATAGGGACGGATGGTTTCATGGTCTATAGTGATGCCTCGAGACAGGGTTTGAGTTGTGTTCTGATGCAGCACGACAGAGTCATAGCTTATGCTTCTCGATAGTTGAAGAAGCAGGAGCAGAACTACCCTACCTATGATCTAAAGTTAGCAGCAGTGGTGTTCGCACTGAGGATTTGGAGGCATTACTTGTATGGTGTTCCCTGTCAGGTATTCACAGATCATAAGAGTCTGCAATATTTGTTCACTCAAAAGGAATTGAACTTAAGGCAGAGGAGGTGGTTAGAGTTGATTAAGGATTACGACTGCACGATAGAATACCACCAAGGGAAAGCTAATGTAGTGGTGGATGCCTTGGGTAGGAGACCTATTAGTTCGTTAGCACACTTAAGGACAGTGTACCTGCCACTATTAGTAGAGATGAGGTCTTTAGGAGTGAGGTTAGAGACGGTAGACTCAGGGGCATTGTTGGCTACTTTTCAGGTTCGCCCCATCTTGGTTGATCAGATCCGGGAGCGACAGAAAGAAGATCCCCAATTGGTCAAGTTGAAAGAGGAAATGGAGAGTGGAAAGAGGTCAGATTTTGAGATCAGAGAGCATGGTACAGTGATAATGGGTCAACGCTTGTATGTACCAGATTCAGTAGATTTAAAGAGAGAGATTATGGACGAGGCTCACTCCTCAGCTTATGCCATGCATCCAGGTAGCACAAAGATGTACCTCACTCTGAAGCAGCACTACTGGTGGAAAATGATGAAGAGAGAAATTGCGGAATTTGTTTCCAAATGTTTGACTTGTCAATTGGTGAAGGCTGAACATCAGAGACCTGCAGGCCTATTACAGCCTCTCCCTATCCCAGAATGGAAATGAGAGAAGATTACCATGGATTTCATTGTAGGACTTCCACGTAGTCAGAAAGGGTATGATGCTATATAGGTTATTGTGGATAGGTTGACGAAATCAGCCTATTTTCTACCGATTAGGAATGACTACCCCTTGAGCAAGTTAGCCCAGCTCTACATTGATGAGATAGTTAGACTCCATGGTATTCCAATTTCTATAGTCTCAGACCGTGATCCAAGGTTCACATCGAAGCTTTGGCCCAGCTTGCAGAAGGCTTTAGGTACACAGTTGAAATTCAGTACAACTTTTCATCCTCAGACAGATAGCCAGTCTGAGCGGACGATCCAAACATTAGAGGATATGTTGAGGCCATGTGTCATGGAATTCAAGGGAAGTTGGGATACCCACCTACCACTGATGGAGTTCGCTTACAATAATAGTTACCAGGCCAGTATTGGTATGGCCCCGTAAGAGGCACTTTATGGACGAAAGTGTAGGACTCCGGTATGTTGGGATGAGGTAGGTGAGAGAAGACTGATAGGTCCAGAGCTTGTCCAGATCACTTCAGACAAGGTTAGAGTCATTAGAGACAGTCTTAAGATAGCAAGTGATCGACAAAAGAGTTACGCAGATCATCGCCGGAGGGATCTTGAGTTTGAGATTGGGGATAGAGTATTCCTGAAGATCTTCCCATGGAAAGGTGTACTTTGATTTGGGAAGCATGGTAAGTTGAGCCTGCGCTACATTGGGCCGTATGAGATCACAGACAGGATTGGATCAGTGGCATATAGAATGAAGCTGCCACCACAGTTAGACAGGATCCACAACGTGTTTCACGTATCCATGCTTTGGAAGTACATTCCCGATCCCTCCCATGTACTTGAAGAGCAACCTGTGGAACTGAGGGAAAACTTATCATATGAAGAGGAGCCAGTCCAAATTCTAGATCGTAGGGAGCAAATCCTACGCAGTAAAGTCATTCCCTTAGTGAAGGTACTGTGGAGAAATCATGATGTGGAGGAGGCTACATGGGAGCATGAGGATCAGATACGCCGTAGATATCCCCACCTTTTTGAGAATACAAGTACGTTTATTTAAATTTCGGGACGAAATTTTTATAAGGGGGGGAGAAATTGTAACATGCCATTTCGGAATTATGTATGTAGCCTATACGATGATGTATATGACCTTATTTTGACATGATAAAGTGTTTAAAATGTATTTTGAATGCATTCGAACAATTTCGGTAGGCTTTCGAACGAACCGAAAATGTTTTCAAAATCTGATCGAAAATCCCAAAGGGATTTTCAAGGATTCTCAAAAATTTAGAAAAGTGTCGAAATGAGTGTTAATAAGCTTAAGAAACACCTTAGAACCTTAAAAGACACTTTTGAACGAAATTTGGATCAAAACGGAACCAATTCGGAAATCCCATAAGCCGACCGAGTGAATTTTTAGATACCCGAAAGAGGGTTTAGGATGACAATTAAGAGTTACTGAGCTCACTAGAAGCATGTAGGAAGTCCAAATATAGGTCCCAAAGAGTTTTCGAAAAATTTAGCAAAAGTCACGAAAAAACCGAATTCGGGCGTTCCAGAAGATTCGAACGAAAAGAGATAAGAATGAGTGGACAAGTGGGCCTAGGATGCATGCATGAAGGACATGTGGCATGAGAGTAGTATGCATGTAAGACACTTATCAAAAAGGGAGTGTGCATGGAAGACATGTGTAAATGGATTTTATGCATGGTTGACATGTGTCATGAAGAATGCATGCATGGGTGACACTTGGCAAGGGAAATGATGCATGTTGGACACTTGGCTAGCATGCAAGGATGGCAAACTTGTAGATTTAAGCAACTTTAAGGGCAATTATCAATTAAATGGCAAAGTATATATACTAGAATGCATGAAAAATGAAAAAGTGAAGTCAATTGTGTGTGTGAGTGGTGTGTTTTCGGCCAAGAAGAGAAAGAGAGGGTGTTGGATGGCAAGGAGAAGGGAAAAACGTGCAGTAGCTATTCCATGGAGTTTATGGGTGATTTTTGAAGGATTTTAACTCATCCAAGAGGAAAAACACAAGCTAGGAACCAAGGTAAGACCTATACCCACTCACTTTAAGAGATTAGTGTGATTTTCTTTGATTTTGATGGATGAAATATATGAAATCAGGGGCAGCAAGCTGTTCCATATAATTTCAAGGTGATTTTGGGTCCATTCAAGCTCATTCAAGAAGGGAGAGCAAGCAAACAACAAGACTACATCCATACTAAGCCATTTTAGAGGTTAGTAATGATTTTCTCCTTAACTTTGAAGTGAAAATGGATGAGAAATGTGATGTAGGGGCTGTTGTGATTCTGTAAATGTTTGTTTGAGATTTTGAGACTAAAATATGATGAAAATGTGATGAAAGTATCCATGCATGAAGGTTGATGAAGGTTTCAATGAAGATTGATGTAGAATGCATGATTGGTCATGGCTAGGAGGAGTTTTTGATGTTCCAAAATAAATTTTAATTTGATAACATGATATTTGAGGATGTACATGCAAGTGAAAAATATGAAAAATGGATGCATGATGAATATATGCATGTCACGGCCAAGGAATAATTTTATCACTCAAATGGAAAATGATGTTGAAATGAAATATGACAATGTGGATTTAGTGTGATGTGCATTCGGCTATAGGGTTATTAGAATGGTGGATTTTTATTTTGAATGATGTGAATGATCTTATGAGGTAGATGGATAATGGAACTAACATGGAAATGGATGAAAACTAGTGTTGTTGCAACTAGAATAAGACTTTTCAAAGAGTTTCCGTAGTCGTGCTATTATCGTGACTTGGTACGTTGGTAGAAATGTGATATATTTAAATTGCAAGCGAATTGAAATTGTTTGCGAAATTCCCTAAGACTAGAATTATAACTACGTAGGTAACGAGGACCCGACGGAACTCGCATAAGACAAAAAAAAAAAGGCTAAAGGAAAAGAGGTGAGTGTTCTTTCAAGTATTTTATGTGAATGATTTTATAAAATGTTTAATGCAATTGTTTTATGATTAAATGAGTAATTATGAAATGTATAAATTATATGCCATGAAATGTTTTATATGAATTTTTATTCAAATGAAAATGCTATGAAAACCTTGCACATGATATTGTGAAAAGTTTATGAAATGGAAATTATGAAAATGAAAAAAACAGCAGAAAGAAATTGTTTTTATTAGCCTATGACACGCCTTCTAAGTATCTCAATGAGTTGTAACCGGTGAAGAGTACCCTAAAAATGTGCGTGGTAGTGTTAGGGATGTTTGTCACTAACCATACTAACAGCGGGAGGTACCCGCGAAAAAGGGGCTGAGTCAGTTAATCCAGTTAGTGTGTCAACCACGCACGTATGGAGGTATATAATGGCTAGATTCCCGTAGCGATGAGGTTTTCCGTTACGTGGGACCGGAAAAAATGACCTAAGCGATGAGTAATGCCGCTTGGAGCGATGGGAAATTTCGCTCTGCCATGTACCTAGGGTGCTAAGTGATATACAGACAATGGTGGTTGATTTATTACATGTAAATAATTTTAATAAATTAAGTACCACCACCCATGATTTATGACATGTATGAAATGTATATGCTACCTTATGTATTCATTTTTTGTACACATGATTATTTTATTATCAAATGTTATATATATATGCGTATTACAGTTAAGGTTTTCAATTTCTCAATCTCATTTATGTGGCATATTTATCTTAAACAATTGCATTATGTTTAATAAACTTTTTAGGGAGGTATTTTCCTAAAGTAGTTTAGTTAGAGAACTTAACACTCACTGAGCTTATTAGCTCACTCTTTACTTTACTTTTCCAAAACATACCTCCCCGAGTGCAGGCGCAGGCTCTACAACTTTAGAGACCCATACCACAGACTAGTGGGCGCGTCGGGTGCAACTGCATTGAAATTGTAATATTTTGTGTTTGATCATGAATGTGCATCACTTTTGGGCTTTTGTAAACTTTGGATTGATATTAAATAGAACTTTTGTAATTCATGCATATTCGTGAAATGAAATGTTTTAAGTTCTTCTTTTGAAATTGCATAAACTATTTTGTGGTTGTTTGTGGATTGGAAATGAAGGCTTGAGGCCTAGAAGTTGAGAAAAATAATTGCTATAGAAGTGTATAGGTTTTACTTGATTTTCTTATAGGTGGGATCACCAGAAATGCAGCCGTTATGCTGCCAAAATTTACAAAATTCTATTTTGTAAAAGTATTTGAAAAGCGAAAAATTTCCACCGAATTCTGCACCATTATAAAACTTTAAGGATGTTTTAAAAAGAGATTTCAGAAACGTTCACGGCTTGGCTTCGTGGAGACTTTCCAGTCGACCAAGATTTCGTCTGGAAGGCTTCCGTGGAGTGCCGGGCGGGTTGCCTGATAGGTTATAGGTTTGGGACCCGTCATATATATATATATATATAAACTCCATTAATGTAAAAATTTTCAAGCTTAAAGTCTTCTTAAATCACAAGGCATGCTTGTGAAATTTATAAACGCATACGTACATAAAATTCGTATAAACTTATAAATTAAATATAACTTGAACTTATATATATTTAGAACTTCATATATATATATATATACTTCATTTAATTTTAGAACTTAAAAATAAATACCAATCTTATTTAAATTTCTGAACGTACATAGGTAAACTACAACCTATAGATGCTTAAAATTCATATAAAGCTTATAAAAATAGAATAGTATTTTTAAATTATAGATCTTATAGTTTATAAATTATATAAAATTTCAACGCCAATTTCTTATGTAGCTTAAAATGGAATTTCCATAAAACTCATATATGTTCATAAAACTCCATAGAAAACTTAGGGATTATAAAATACATAAGATGAATTTCTATTTCTTAAATTTTTCTCAAAATTTAATATCATTTAATCGTAAAACATGTGTAAAACATATAAAACATCTATATTTGTTTTCAATACTTTAAATACGTATTTAATTTTCGAAAAGCACCATTCGTAACCCATAATACTTATAACCATGTGGAAGCTGTAATAACGCTAACCGATGTGGAGTCACGTGGCGCTTTTAACAGACACCAATCGTGACACTTACTTACTTACAAGGACATCTCGCGATTATGTGCAAAATGTTACATCGCTAACCATAACCCGAGATAATATCCCACAAAATTAGAGGCGACATGACAGACTTAAATCCCCCCTAAGTTAGTGATGCATCCCTCTTGAACTTGTCATACTATTATGGGATATACCGGCCGGGTCTAAACTTACTTATAGAGGTGGGTATACTTATGGCCTTTAAAAATTCATTTTATTTTCTTACTTAGTGCAAAACCACAAAATATCATTTTATACTTAATTGTACTTAAACTTCATATGTATACATAGAGTATCATTGGGACTTAGATTTTAATACTAATATAAAAAGGGCTTAACAAAACTTCATATAAATCATATATAAATACATACGCAAAATATGCATAAAAAATCCATAAAATTTTCATATTGGCATGAGCCCCATATAAATCATACAAATTGCCAAACTTATAAATTAAAAACACTTAAAATCACTTATAGGATAATCAAAAATTTCTTTTCTTTGCATAACATAAATCGTAAGTTCATTTATAAAAAGGGGCTTAAAACTTAATATTGAAATTTCATTTCATAACAATCTCATGCTTATAAAATCATACGAAAAAATTTTCCATAAAAATATCAGACAATCGAAAATGTTCTTCTTAAATAATAAAATGATAATGCGTTTACAAATTTCTTAAATACATACCACACATGTAAACTTATGTATAAATCACTTTAACATTTACCATAAGAATTTTCTTAAAATATTCAATTCCTTAAAGAGCTTTATAACTTCATCATAACACTTTCAAAACAATATATCACTTATAATCAAATATATTCTTAAAATTTCCAATCCAATTGTAAATACTTCAAAATCAAGTGTAGCACTCACCCTAAATTCAAGTTTGACATAAAGACTTCAAATACCCTTTCGTGCTTCGCTTACTTCCGCTTACTTGTCCTGTACCTATACATCATATTGTAGCTTAGAATAGGCTAAAATTAACCATACATAACTCATCGCATAGTTTGGAACTCAATTAATTCACTTAAAAACTATTTTACTAACTTACTTCCATACTCGATTTCAACTTAATCAAAGCTTTAAAATTCCATTTTCTTTACATGAATCCTACTTATTCTCACCTAGGAACACCCCCATACACTCGAAACCATCGTTCAAAGCTTGAAACAAAAAGTCACTAAATTGAGCCTCTCTTGGCTGAATAGTATACAGCCCCCTATCCACTGGTTTTCTTTGCTCAACTCTTGCTCCATTCACCTCCCTAACTTGCACTTAAGTCACTCGTAAAACGGTTCTGAAAAGTTCCAACGAACGAGTGATGAAACCTAGGAAAAACCTCATTTTGACACTACTTTTTCCATGTCATTTTTACATTTTACATTCTAAATCTTAATTCTTCGTTCTCTAATGCCATACATACTTAAATATACTCACTTAATGCCTTAAAACACATTCATGGAGTGATATTTCATAATTTCAATCAATGCCCTTCACTTAAAGTCATAAAAGGGCAAATTACCAAATGAATTTCTAACATTGACATTAGTTTATACTAGGTTTCCTTATCAAAGTTCCAACATTAAACCATACTTATTGACCTCAAATAACATTAGTTTCATACGTCTCTCATTAGGGTCTTACATGGTCTAACACATAAACAACTCATTTCATTCAAGTTTTGCATTTTTTCTTCATTTAGGCATTTTATCAAACACTTGGTGGGCATAAAAATTCACTTAAAACCAATTTAACCAACTTAGTGTTTATTCCAACAAAACCCTAATACACCAAACTCAATGATTTCCATATAGTTTATACTTATTTTTGGTGCCATAAAACTCCACTTAAATCACATATAAAAACCCATATCAAAACTTAACCAAACCATCAACATACACATCATCACAACATCATTGAAATCAATTCAAAATCCATAAAACTAATCTTGGTTTGGCTTGGATTTTGCTCCAAGTTTATTTTTCTTGCTTAGGATGGCTTGATCACTTGATTTGAACTTGAAAGTTGCATGAAAATCACTTGGTTACCCACTTGGATTGCATGGCCGAACATTACCCTTCTCTCCCTCTTGCCCTTGGTTTTTGGTGTGTGTTTGTGTGTGTTTGACGTGAAATGGGTGAAATGGTGGAAAAATTGACTAAGTCTTGATATTTATACTTATAGCATTTCCATGATGACCATCATGTCCCTTAATTAATTAAACTTTGGCCCTTAACTTTTGCTTATTCCACCTTGGCCTATGTCATGTAAACTCATTTCATTTTGATCCATAATTCACTTTCTTTTAATTCCACTTTGACCCCAAGTAGGAAAATTATTTTATTTTAGTCCCTTGTCATACTTACTATTCACTTATGGCCATTTACAATTCAACCCCTTATATTTACTTAATTAATCTCCAATTGGGTTCAATTTGTTAGCCTTTAATTTTATTTATGGTATCTCAAGTATTAGTACTCAGAAATGTTTAAAAGGTCCATTCTTAGCCCTTAAAACTTCCATAAATGGTGAAGATTGATGTATTTATAGGTTGAAGAGTTGGGGCATGAAAAATTGGGTTGGAATGTCAAAATCTCATTTTTTTTTTCATGTTTGGCGCTCACGCGGGCGCTCGGAGACGAGTGAGCGCGCAAGGGAGCGCGCTTGGGGCAGTAGGTGACGCTCCCTTGAGCATCTGGAGACTACTGAGCGCGCAGGTTGCGTGCTCGAGGAGTTCAAGCGCGTTGGCACGAGCACTGGATAACGCGGAGGCGCGCAGGTCGGCGCCAGCATTGACCTTTGGTCACTAAAATAGTCATAACTTTCTCTACGAACCTTCAATTCATGAACCGTCAGTTGCTATGGAAACTAGACATCCGTAGCTTCAATTTGATAGGTATAGCTCATGTAAATCAAACAAATGACTTTACACAAGCTGTCACAAGCCAACCCATTGTTTAAAGCAAGAAAGAAGGATGAAAAAAACCAATTAGTTAAGGACACAATGGTCATTTATGGAATGTTAGAAATATAAAGCAAGACTTAGACATTTTTCTCACCTCAAACAAGAAGCAAAACATGAAAGTGAGGGAGAGGGAATGTGTGTTCGTGCAAACAAGAAGCCAAAGTGATCCAAGTGATTTTTGATCCAATTTTAAGCTCCAATACAATCAAGCAAGCCTCCTTATGTAAGCCCTCTATCATAATTTTACGGATCTCCCCAGAATCAGTCCCTAAATAATTATTAAAGACCCTAAATGGTTCACGGAGGTGCCTAAGGGTATAGGAAACCCTTAGAGATCGATTTAAACTTGATTGGATATTAACCAGAAGGATAAAGTGGTGAACCGAATCGAGTAGTAATTTAATATGACAAGGGACTAAATTGAAGATAAGTTTTAATAATTGTGGCCAAACTAGGATTAAGCTAAAAGTTAAGGAAGGAGACTGAAATTTTTAAAGGATGTGACCATCTTTTTTATAGTTGTTTGGGGAGGAAAACGTGAAGCAAAATTGGTTGAATCACCAAAAAGTGAAGCTCGATCAGTAAGCAGAAACTAGAGTGTTCGTCGCGCGAGAGAAGAAGAAGAAAAGAAGAAAAGAGAAGAGAAGAAGAAGAAGAAGAAGAAAAAAAAAAAGAAGAGCGAGCTGCCACCGTCGATCGAGTAGCTCCGACCAGCTCAGAACAACGCCGTGAAGCTCGCTGAATCAGCAACAGGTCAGATCGTCACCGAGCAGATATGAAGACGCCAAGCCGAGTAGACCCGAAACCAGTCCAGATCGACGGCGACGACGACGAGGAGTTGTCGACGTGCACGAACCACGTACGACCCGAAGCTGACCAAGCCAGATCGACGTCGTGCATAAAACTGAGCAGACCCGAAGACGATCCAAACCTGATCAGAGCAGAATATGCGACGGCGAGCTGCCATCACGACCACCTGAGGTCGACATCGAACCCAGTCCATCCAACCACCAAGATCTCTTAAAAACGAGCAAAAACGAAGTCAAAGATGCTATTTTGTGCTTTTGCACTTATCAAAGATATTTTAGTATTTAATGCATTCAGAAAATGAGTTTTAGTGCTTATTGCACTTAGAAATCAGATTTTGGTGCTTTATGCACCTAGAAAAGAGATTTGTGCTTTTGCACCAGAAAGCTAAAGTAGAAAACGAAAGTGTTTTCAAAACCATAAGTATACCCTCAGAGATTTTCAGAGATTCCAGATCAGATTAGACCCGGCCGGTCTATCCCACATCAGTTAGCATAGTCCCAGGGAGGGATAAGTCACTAACCTGGGGGGATAAGTGTCTGAGTTTGTCAGTCGAGCCACCATTACTGATGTGGGGTAGTATTTCATGAGCTATGGTTAGCGCTGGGAAATTCCACACATAGCCGTAAGAGCACAGATTTAGGGGTACTATGAAAATTTTAAAAGATATTAAGAAACATTTTTAAAAAGAAAAAACAGATTTGAGAGAAAAGAAGTTTTAAAATTATTATTCCAGTTATTTATGATTTTTAGTTACCAATTTTGAATTTAAAAGCAAGCTTATGTTTATAAATAAGTTCTTTTGCTTAAGTTGAGGTTTAAGAGATTTAAGTTTGTAATGCTTTAGAAACAAAGAATAGTTTTCAAACGTTTTTAGAGGAGGAAGTTTAGAAAATCAGATTTTCAAAGAAAAGAAAGATTATCACTCACTGAGCTTTTGACTCATTATTTTTCTGTTTTTATACAAAAACCTCCTCAGGTACTTCCAGCAGGTAGCCGAGTCATAGCATTACCTCCAGTGGGCGAGCCAGCGCGACACGACATCATTTGAGCAGCTCATTTTGTTTCATCAGTTAGATTTTCATGTAAATCTCTTTTGAAGTGTATAAGTAATTTAAAATTAGTAATTATTCGTTCCTAACAGTCTTTAAATTGTTTTTGATTTAAATGTAGTTTATTAAATGTGATTTGAATTTTATTAAGTTGATTTAAAAATCAAATGCATGATTGAGGACTACGGGCAATCGGAAGTTGGGTTGGTGCTGAAAATAGTTGAAGTATTGATATTTTTGTAAACAAGTTTTTCCAGAATGTCAAAAATGCAGCCATTATGCTGCCAAAATTTTGTTAGAAAAAAGAGTTTAAAAAAAAAAAAAAATTCCTACGCATTTTAAGTTTTTAAAAGAAAACCAACCGAACGATGTTTTAGAAGTTTCAGAGAGTTTAGGGTTTGCTCCATGGGTTTCGCTGAGCCTGACGAGTTGAGTCTGAGAGGGATCCATTGGGGTGCCCGGCATGACCTATCGGATCAGAGCTAGAGGTATCCAGGTCGGGTCGCGTCAAGGTGGTATCAGAGCCAAGGTTTTTGAAAGAGTTTTGAAAAGTTTTGAGCAAGTTAGCTTTAAAAAGTTTTGAGAAGTTTAAGTAAGTTTTTGAGTTGTTTAAAGCATAACATTGCATGATTTTTAAATTTCATTTTTATACATCTCAGCATCATAGATATGAAGCGTCGTGGTCGCTGTCGCCCGAGGATTCGGAGGGTAGTTGAGCCACCTATGAGAGAAGAGGAGCATATTGGCGTATCAGTAAATGTGTCGAAGCCTCAAGTAGAGCCGCTGCAACCTGCAGGGCCAGCAGGTGTGCAGGTGGATGTAGAACACATGGCCTAAATGTCAGCAGTAGCTTTACATCAGCCCAGAGAGACGGGGGCATCTATAGAGCGCGTGCGAAAATTGGGTGCGAGATCGTATGATGGCACGGGAGAGCCAGAGCGTGCCTTATCCTGGTTTGAGGCCAATGAGGAGATATTCCAGGTTATGGGTTGTGCCGATGATCAGATGGTCACCTTCTCCACTTTCTTGATGAATGACAGAGCTAAAGATTGGTGGAAGGCCCTTCAGCGGAGACACCCAGACGGGGTAGCTTGGGCGGTATTCAGACGAGAGTTTCTTGAGAAGTTCTACCCCTCTAGCTACAGACAGTCTAGGATTGAGGAGTTCTACAGGTTAGAGCAAGGCAACCTGCCAGTAGCAGATTATGAGAAGAGATTTTCAGAGTTGGGTCGTCCTATCCCATTAATGACAGATGACGAGGTACAGAAGATTAGCAAGTTCAGATCCGGCCTCAGTCCCAGAATTAGAACGTATGTTGCTTCAAATGTCTGTGCGAGGTACGAGGATATGGTAGAGGCAGCTATTCGAGTGGAAAGGAGCATGGAGACTATTCCCCGACCATCGAAGTTCAGCCAAAAGCGCACCTAGACCGGGAGCAATAGCCACCAGGGAAGATCTAGTAAAGCTGCGAAGAGTGATGAGCGATCTTTCAGATCCTAGAGCAGGGGTCAGAGTCAGGGGTCCTAAAGCAGTCATGGTTCAGTGAGATCTTCAGCGAGATCCCCGAGTTTCAAAGGTGGATTCAGATCACGGCTTCCATGCAGCATGTGCGGCAGGAGCCATTCGAGCGAGTGTTTTGCTAGTAGCACCGGATGCTATAGGTGTGGTCAGAAGGGCCATTTTATGAAGGACTGCCCCGGTATTGCTGCATCGAATCGATCAGAGGGCAGGAGCACCACACCAAGATAGACTAGTGAAGGTCGTGGACCAGAGATGAGAGGCCTCTAGATTAAAGCAGGTGTAGATTCTAATCAGATTAGTGGTGGATCCAGCAGGGGAGGAGCACCCAGAGGACAGCCTGGGAGACCTCGCAGTCAAGCTAGAGTGTTTGCGGCCATACAACATGCAGTTGATGCTGATCCAGAAGAGGATATGGGTAAGGATTCTTAAATTGATAATGATCTTTAATTGTTTAAGTATTGATTGATTAGAGTGATCATGGTGCTAGTTTTAATTGATGTAACTTGTTATAGCAATTATCGCCAGAGTTGGATAAGTCATAAGAGATTATTCAGAAATTTCAAGAATGAAATTTTTATAAAGAGGGGAGAAATTGTAAGCCCTCTATCGTAATTTTACGGATCTCCCCAGAATCAGTCCCTAAATAATTATTAAAGACCCTAAATGGTTCACGGAAGTGCCTAAGGGTATAGGAAACCCTTAGTGATCGATTTAAACTTGATTGGATATTAACCAGAAGGATAAAGTGGTGAACGAAATCGAGTAGTAATTTAATATGACAAGGGACTAAATTGAAGATAAGTTTTAATAATTGTGGCCAAACTAGGATTAAGCTAAAAGTTAAGGAAGGAGACTGAAATTTTTAAAGGATGTGACCATCTTTTTTATAGTTGTTTGGGGAGGAAAACGTGAAGCAAAATTGGTTGAATCACCAAAAAGTGAAGCTCGATCAGTAAGCAGAAACTAGAGTGTTCGTCGCGCGAGAGAAGAAGAAGAAAAGAAAAAAAGAAGAAGAGAAGAAGAAGAAGAAGAAGAAGAAAAATAGGGAGCTACCACCGTCGACCGAGTAGCTCCGACCAACTCAGCTTAACACCGTGAAGCTCGTCAAACCAGCAAAAGATCAGATCGTCGCCGAGCAGATACGAAGACGCCAAGCCGAGTAGACCCACAGCCAGTCCAGATTGACGGCGACGACTAGGAGGAGTTGTCAACGCGCACGAACCGCGCACGACCCGAAGCTGACCAAGCCAGATCGAAGCTGAACCAGACAAGCCTGACGTTGTGCATAAAATCGAGCAGACTTGAAGACGATCTAGACTCGATCAGAGCAGAATAGGCGACGACGAGCTACCATCACGACCACCTGAGGCCGACGTCGAACCCAGTCCATCTAGCCACCAAGATCGCCCAAAAACGAGCAAAAACGAAGTCAAACTAGCACGCAGAAGCGATGGATCGAGGTAGATCGAGCTAGGGAGAAGAAGGAGAAGAAGATTCAGCTGAAACCCAGTTATTTCCGCACCAGAACCAGCCTCCAATGCAGCCATGACACCTCAGAAACGGCACCAGAAGCTGCGAGCAGAAACCAGAATAGAACCGCACGAAAAAGAGGAGAAGAAAGAAAGAGGAGATCCAGTCCAAAACGAGCTCAACGCGAAGAGGAAAAGGAGGATTTCGTAGAAAGAAAAAGAGGTAAGTGTTCAAGTTTTCGAAAGTGTTTTCGTTAAAGATTTTGTTGATAATCGAGTTGATTTCGAAGCGAATTTTGTTACGATTCATTATTGGTTGGTTTTGAGTGAAGAATAAGTTGCGAAATAAGTGGATTAATGCCTATTGGGAGCTTAGAGAACCAAGAAAATAATGAAAAGTTAAAGATAAATCGAATTGCGTGATAAACTAGTTTGAAGGGCAATTCCTTAAATTGACCCTTATGGCGTCCGTTGAGCGTTCGGACGACCCTAACGAGTTTAATTAGGAGTGTTGAAGCTATTAAAAGCGAAAGATTAAGATTAGAAACCAAAATGAAGGGTTGCGAGTAAAAAGGGGTCATATAGGGCCGAGTGTGTAAGTTCGAGTTTCCAGAAGTTGACGCGAACGAAAATTTACATTTCCTCATGTTTTGTAGGTGGCGAGGGCGCTCGAGGATCGAGGCGAGAGGATTAGGGGCTCCGCACGCGCCATTTTCAGCTATAAGTTTTGTGAGTAAATTTTATTTTAAAAGATTTTAAAAATATTTAATATTTCAAATTGATAAGTTTGATTTAATAAATAATTGCATGAGTTTATTTTAAATGCATAGAGATGAGTATGAATTTAGAGCTTGAAATGATGCTATTTTGTGCTTTTGCACTTATCAAAGATATTTTAGTATTTAATGCATTCAGAAAATGAGTTTTAGTACTTATTGCACTTAGAAATCAGATTTTGGTGCTTTATGCACCCAGAAAAGAGATTTGTGCTTTTGCACCAGAAAGCTAAAGCAGAAAAGGAAAGTGTTTTCAAAACCATAAGTATACCCTCAGAGATTTTCAGAGATTCCAGATCAAATTAGACCCGACCGGTCTATCCCACATCAGTTGGCACAGTCCTAGGGAGGGATAAGTCACTAACCCGCGGGGATAAGTGTCTGAGTCTGTCAATCGAGTCGCCATTACTGATGTGGGGTAGTATTTCGTGAGCTATGGTTAGCGCTGGGAAATTTCGCACATAGCCGTGAGATGTCTCAGAGCAGGTGAGCTATGATTAGCGCTGGGAAATTCCGCACATAGCCGCAAGAGCACAGATTTAGGGGTACTATGAAAATTTTGAAAGATATTAAGAAACAGTTTTAAAAAGAAAAAACATATTTGAGAGAATAGAAGTTTTAAAATTATTATTCCAGTTATTTATGATTTTCAGTTACCAGTTTTGAATTTAAAAGCAAGCTTATGTTTATAAATAAGTTCTTTTGCTTAAGTTGAGGTTTAAGAGATTTAAGTTTGTAATACTTTAGAAACAAAGAATAGTTTTCAAACGTTTTTAGAGGAGGAAGTTTAGAAAATCAGATTTTCAAAGAAAAGAAAGATTATCACTCACTGAGCCTTTAACTTATTATTTTTCTGTTTTTATACAAAAACCTCCTCAGGTACTTTCAGCAGGTAGTCGAGCCGTAGCATTACCTCCAGTGGGCGAGCCAGCGCGACACGACATCATTTGAGTAGCTCATTTTGTTTCGTCAGTTAGATTTTCGTGTAAATCTCTTTTGAAGTGTATAAGTAATTTAAAATTAGTAATTATTCGTTCGTAACGGTCTTTAAATTGTTTTTGATTTAAATGTGGTTTATTAAATGTGATTTGAATTTTATTAAGTTGATTTAAAAATCAAATGCATGATTGAGGCCTACGGGCAACCGGAAGTTGGGTTGGTGCTGAAAATAGTTGAAGTGTTCATATTTTTGTAAACAGGTTTTTTCGAAATATCAAAAATGCGGTCGTTGTGCTGCCGAAATTTTGTTAGAAAAAAGAGTTTTGAAAATGAGTTTAAAAAAAAAAAAAAAAAACAAAATTTCCTACGCATTTTCAATTTTTAAAAGAAAACCAACCCAACGATGTTTTAGAAGTATCAGAGAGTTTAGGGTTCGCTCCACGGGTTTCGATTAGCCTGACGAGTTAGGTCTGAGAAGGATCCGTTGGGGTGCCCAGTGTGACCTACCGAATCAAAGCTAGAGGTATCCGGGTCGGGTCGCGTCACATTAAGGTAGAGGATCAAGTTGGAGCAAGAAACCAAGAAGAAAATAGGTAAGTTTCATGACTTTGAACTTGTTTTGAGTGGTGTTGTTGATGATGTTTTGAGTTGATCTTTAATAGGGCTTTAGTGCTAGATTATGAGATGAGTTCATGGATGAGTTGTTGACAATGAAATGAACAAAACCTAGTGAACGAATGGACCATAGGGTTGTATATGGTAAAACCCTAAGTGACTTGATTAAGCTTGGTTTAGTTTAATTGATTGCCTACGAAGTGTTTGATGAAATTCCTAAGTGAATTAAGCTAGTAAAATGCAAAGAAAGTGAAAAGTCATAGTTGGTGTATACACGAAGATAGATTCGGTCAAGCTAAGGGTGTAAGGACATCCAATAAATTCCATCCATTTAAGGCTTAAATCATGCTTGAAATTATGATAGCAAGACAAGTCAAGAAGCTAGAAACTACAAACACACAATGGTCTTTAGTCACCCTATAAAGCAAAGTAAAGGGCATTGAAAGTCTATAAGCAATGCTATTTCTCTTCAACTTTATTTCATTCTGTTTGACCATAAATGAGTGTATAAGAGTTAGAGAAGCTTTAAAAAACAAGAATGGAAGTTAGATAACCAATGTGGTAAAAACGTTCCTTAAAAAAGTGATCGTAAAGTGGTGTTTTTTTGACCAAAACACCTATCAAACAATATCGAAATTCGACGAAACTTTACGGGTAACCACATTGAGAGATAAGAAGTGTCATGGAACAAGAATTGATGCAAAAGCACACCCGAGCTAGGCTGTGCATCACATTCAGATTTGAGGGGTCTAAAACAACCATTTTGAGTTCTAAGCTTCAAATTATGATGGGAAGCATGTGGAGACACTCCTTGGTGTATATAAGAAGGATTCATGCAAAGAAATTGGGAATTTGAAGCATGGATTAAAGAGAAATTGAAAGGAGAAGCTATTAGTGTAGAGAGAATTTTATAGAGTTAGTATGGTTAGGTGCATTTAGTGCATCATTGCATTGTTTTTTGAGCACATTCTAAATGTGCTTATCATGTGTAGGTGAGGAGCATCCGACCGGATCATAAGAGGGCTTTTGAAGCTCATTCGAGTTAAGCCCAAGTTAAGGTGAGTGCACTTTCAAAGAGTTTTCTAATTGATTTTATGTTTTTGGATTCATAAGCTATATTTTATGTTTTTGCATGTATAAGTTCTTGTATTTAAATGCTTGTCTTGTATTTGTAAAGTAAACGAGTCCAATGACCCAAGTTTAAAGCTTTCAAGTTAAAGCTTTTTTGCTTGTGCACTAAGTATAAAGATTTGTAAGGCATAGCATTAGAGAAAAACAAGTTTTCAAATGCCATAAGTAACCACCAATTTATCGAGTTTAGACCTGTACAATATATCCCACTTAATAAGGCAAGAGTTGGGGGAAAAGAGTCACTAACTATGTGGTTAGAGTTATGAGTGAGTGTGTCGCCCTTACTTTGTGGGACATGGTCTCGCACTATGGTTAGCGATGCAGAATTCTGCACATAGTTGCTGAGAGGTCTCAGAGAGTTGGCTGCGGTGGATGTCAGATACATCGTCTTGTGACCTACCACACCCGCAGCCTTAGCTAAGTCTCCGTGTGGTCAAGAGATTAGGGTTACGAATGATGCTTTTATAAAGTTCAGTTATCTTTAAACATGTTCAGATTTATGCTTTACAAGCTTATTATAAATTGTTTATATTAATGCTAAGCAATTGAATGAGATTTATACTTTGATGTCTTTTAAGAAATAGAAACTTTTATTAAAGTTTTCTAAGTAGGAAGTTTTCAGAAAGTAAAGTTAAGTTTATAAACTATTGCACTCACTGAGCTTTATAGCTCACTCTTTAAATTATTTTTAAAGCCTCCTTAAGTACTCTTTTGGGTGAAGACCAATGAAGACTCCCTCCTCCGTATTCAAGTGGGCGCAAGTGTTGGCATTTGCTTTTTGAAGAATGTAATATGCATATTTTGTATCTTTTGTATAATGCATATATTTGTACATTTTGTATAAAAAGAGTTATATCTTTTGAGTTGTGTAAAAGTGCACCTTTTTGTGCTTGAAAAAAATCAACTTTGTTGGATATAAAATACATGTTTATATCTTGTCCTTGAAGACTTCAAATTTTTGTGTTTATGTTGATAAACTTCATTGCGAGAAGTTGGGTTGGATTGTGATTATAGTTCGAAGTGTCCAAATTGCTTTTCAGGTTTTTGGTTTATCCAAAATGCAGTCGTTATGTTGCCGGTTTTGAGCCTTAAAAATGACCAAATGAATAGTGTTTAACCAACCCAAACCATTTCAACTTAAAGGTTTAAAAGATTGAGCTTCCGCTCAAGTTAAGTTTCAAGTTAAGAGGGTTCGCTCCTCGAACGCCTTCTTCCCCATCAAGAAGAGCTTAGAGGGATTCGTTAGTGTGCCCGGGCGTACCTTCCGGATTGGAGCCTAGTGACGGTCCGAATCGGGGCGTCTCAGATGGTATTAGAGCCCAAGTTTTAAGAAAGTGTTGAAGTTATTTTGAGCCGAGGTCGCCCGAGGATGAGGAGGGCAGCCAGAGAAGCACCCACACCAGGGGAGAAGCATGTTGATAAGTCTATAAATATGCCTAATAGCTCCTCACACCCAGAACACTTCAGCTTGTTAAACCCGAGCGGTCGTAGACACTGAATTCTTTGCACAGGCATTTGCAGCAGCAGCGGCAGTTAATCAGACGCGAGAGGGCCGTGTGACCATAGAGCGCGTCTATAAGCTTGGTGCCAAGCCCTACGACGGCACGGGTGAACTAGAACCAGCATTGTCATGGCTTGAAACCAATGAAGAGATATTCAGAGTCATGGGATGCCGAGAGGAACAGAGAGTGGAATTCTCAATCTTTCTACTCAGAGACAGTGCTAAGGAGTGGTGGAAGGCACATTAGAGATCGCATCCAGAGGGAGTTACTTGGGCAGATTTTCAAAAGGAATTCAAGAATCAGTTCTTCCCAAAAGCATATAAGGATGTGAAGATTGAAGAGTTCTTTAGGTTTGAAAAGGGGAGCTTAATTGTAGCAGAGTATGAGAGGAAGTTTATAGAGTACCTCAAGTTGGTTCCTTTTATTGCCACAGATGAAGAGCAGAAGATAAACAAATTTATGTCAGGTCTCAACTCAAGGATCAGGGTTTATGTTACCTCTGCTACATATGCTGGATATGGAGAATTGGTACAGGTAGCCACTAGGGTTGAGAAGACAGTGACAACCTTCTCAAAGACAAATAAATTTAGGCAAAAGCGTAGATGGACAGGTAATCCACAAGGCAGCTCCAGTAAGATAACCAAGAGTGGAGGTCAGTCTACCTTCATAGTGAGCTGTTAGTAATCACAAGGTGCCCGAAGCAGACAGAGCGCAGTGGGGCAGACAGGGGGTTCCAAGAGTCAGCAATCAGCGAAGTCCAGACCTCCGTGCCCTAAGTGTGCAGGGCAAGACTGGGTGTTTCAAATGTGGTCGGGAGGGCCACTTTATGCAAGATTGTCCCATGGCAGCCGCGCCTTGACAGATAGAGACCAGGACAGGGGTGCAGGGGCAACCTAGTGGGAGCAGAGGACTCGATAGGAGAGGTTCGTAGGTTGGAGAAACTGCGGTTACAAAGAGGCCCAGTGGAGGCCCTAGTGGCAGTATAACACCTAGGGGACAGCCTGGTAGACCCCGTACCTAGGCCAGAGTATATGCTACCACTCAGCAGCAAGCAGATGCCGCGCTAGAAGTAGTGACAAGTATGGTTACTCTTTTTGGCACAACGACACATGCATTGATTGACCCAGGGGCCACACATTCTTTTGTGTCAGGAGACTTTATAGATAGGTTTAGAATAGATGTGAGCCCTTCATAGTGTAGTATGTTGGTCTCACTTCCCACAGGAGATTCCCTCATTACAGATAGAGTTTACGTGGGAAGTAAGGTAGAGATAGCGGGGCAGGCATTTGAGGTAGACTTAGTCGTGCTAGCCATACATGACTTCGATGTGATCTTGGGCATGGATTGGCTAGCTTTTTATAGAGTTGTGGTAGATTGTTACAAGAAGGAGGTAAGATTCAAACAACCTGAGGGATTAGAGATTATCTTCAAAGGAATCAGGAGAATGCCCCCAGTAAGCCTTATTAATGCAGTGAAAGCAGAAAAGATGTTGAGGAAGGCATGTTAGGGATACTTGGCTTATACAGTGGAACTTAAGGATAACTAGTTAAGACCAGAGGAGGTTTTAGTAGTGAGAGAGCTCTTAGATGTCTTCCTAGAGGACCTTTCAGGATTACCTCCAGATAGGGAGATAGAGTTTGAGATAGAGCTGATCCTTGGTACAGAGCCTATCTCCATAGTGCCATACAGGATGGTACCAACTGAATTAAAGGAATTGAAGGTCAAAATGGAAGAACTCTTGAATAAAGGATTCATCAGGCCAAGTACGTCGCCATGGGGAGCACCTGGCTTGTTTGTTAAGAAAAAAGATGGAAGCCTTAGGTTGTGTGTTGATTACAGACAACTGAATAGGGTAACCATTAGGAATCAATATCTGCTACCATGTATTGATGATTTATTTGATCAGTTACAAAGTGCCAGGGTATTCTCTAAGATTGATTTGAGGTCAGGTTACCATCAGTTGAAGATACGTAGGGAAGATGTGCCTAAGTCAGCCTTTGGGACACGATATGGGCATTATGAGTTTTTGGTGATGCCATTCGGATTAACTAATGCCCCAACTGCTTTCATGGACTTAATGAACAGAGTCTTCAGGCCCTATTTGGACAAGTTTGTTATTGTGTTTATTGATGACATCTTAGTGTATTTAGGTAGTCATGAGCAGCACGCAGAGCACTTGAAAGTTGTGTTGTAGACATTGAGGGAGCATCAGTTGTACACCAAATTCAATAAGTGCCAGTTTTGGCTTGACAGAGATGCCTTCTTGGGTCATGTGGTATCCGTAAAAGGTATATTAGTCGATCCCCAAAAGATAGAGGCAATAGTCAGTTGGAAGCCACCCACGAATGTGACCGAGGTCAGAAGTTTCCTAGACATAGCAAGCTATTACAAGAAATTCGTGGAGGGGTTTTCCAAGATAGCAACTCCCTTATCAAAATTGACAAGAAAAGAGGAAAAGTTTGAATGATCAACTGCGTGCCAGAAGAGTTTTAAAGAATTGAAACGGAGATTGACTTCAGCGCCTGTACTTACACTAACATCAGGGACAGAGGGCTTCACAGTGTATTGTGATGCTTCCAGATAAAGAATTGAAACAACCTGAGGGATGTGTGTTGATGCAAGAGGATAGGGTAGTAGCTTATGCTTCAAGGCAGTTGAAGAAGCATGAAGTGAATTACCCAACACACAATTTGGAGTTAGCAGCTATTGTGTTTGCTTTAAGGATTTGGAGGCACTACTTATATGGAGTTCCCTGTAGGATATTTATAGATCATAAGAGTCTTCAGTATCTATTCACCCAGAATGAGTTAAATATGAGGTAGAGGAAGTGGATAGAATTGATTAAAGACTATGATTGCACTATAGAATACCATCTCGGCAAGGCGAATGTGATAGCAGATGCCTTGAGTCGTAAGGCCACAAGTTCCCTAGCCCAGCTAAAGGTAAAATATCTCCCTCAGTTGATTGAGTTAAGATCCATGGGTGTCAAGTTAGAGGTGACGAATTCAGGTGCATTGCTAGCTGCATTCCACGTCCGTCCAGTGTTGATTGACAAGATCAGAGAACTTCAGGCCCGAGATCCTAAGTTGAGCAAGTTAAAGGAGGAGATAAAGGCTAGGCAGCAAAGCAGCTTCAGGCTGAGGGATGATCAGACACTGGTTTCGGGTAATAGGTTATGTGTGCCAGATTTGGGAGATTTAAGGAATGAAATCATGATAGAGGTACACTCATCATCTTATGCCATGCACCCAGGGAGTACAAAGATGTATCAAACTCTGAGGGACCATTATTGGTGGAAAGGGATGAAGAGAGATATAGCAGAGTTCGTATCCAAGTGTTTAATCTGACAACAGATCAAAGCAGAGTACCAAAAGCCAGCAGGTTTATTGCAACCACTACCTATCTTAAGTGGAAATGGGAGAGAATCACTATGGATTTCGTGGTAGGGTTGCCAAGGACTCAGAGTGGACACGATGCTATTTGGGTGATAGTTGATAGGTTGACTAAGTCCACTCATTTCCTAGCCATCAAGAATACTTATTCCCTGAAAAAGTTGGCTTAAGTGTACATTGAAGAGATTATCAGATTGCATGGTGCACCAATGTCTATCATCTCAGACAGAGACCCCAGGTTTACTTCCAGGTTTTGGCCTAAGTTACAGGAAGCTTTAGGCACAAGATTGAGCTTCAGTATGGCCTTTCACCCGCAAACAGATGGGCAATCATAGAGGACTATCCAGACTCTCGAAGACATGTTAAGAGCATGTGTTATGGAGTTCAAAAGGAGCTGGGATACACACCTATCGCCCATAGAGTTTGCCTACAACAATAGTCATCAATCAAGTATAGGAATGGCACCCTATGAGGCATTGTATGGCAGGAAGTGCAGGACCCTAGTATGCTGGGATGAGGTAGGTGAGAGGAGATTGATTGGCCTAGAGATTGTCCAGGTGGCTAATGAGAAGATTGGAGTCATTAGAGAAAGATTGAAAGTAGCAAGAGATAGGTAGAAAAGCTTTGCGAACAATCGAAGAAGAGACTTAGAGTTTCAATTGGGTGACCAAGTCTTCCTTCGCATATCGCCTTGGAAAGGAGTATTACGGTTTGGTAAGCATGGAAAGCCAAGTCCAGGATACATTAGGCCGTACAAAGTTATTGGAAGAGTTGGCGAGGTAGCTTACAGATTGAAGTTAGCACCAGAACTAACCAACATCCATGATGTCTTCCATGTTTCCATGCTTCGCAAGTATATAGCGGATCCTTCACACATCCTAAAAAAGCAGCCGATGTAACTCAGAGAAAATCTCACCGACGAAGAGCAGCCACTATAGAATCTGGATCATAGAGAGCAAGTGTTGCGCCACAAGACTATTCCATTAGTTAAAGTGTTGTGGAGGAATCATGCATCAGAGGAAGCTACATGGGAACATGAAGAGCAAATAAGACATCAGTATCCACACCTCTTCGAAACAGATATGTGATTTAAATTTCGAGGACGAAATTTTTATAAAGGGGGATGAAATCGTTAGCCCTCAATTTTATTTATGGTATCCCAAGTATTAGTACTCAGAGATGTTTTAAAAGGTCCATTCTTAGCCCTTAAAACTTCCATAAATGGTGAAGATTGATGTATTATAGGTTGAAGAGTTGGGGCATGAAAAATCAGGATGGAAGGTCAAAATCTCTTTTTTTTTTTCAAGTTTGGCGCTCACCCGGCCACTTGGAGACGAGTGAGCATGCAAGGGAGCGCGCTTGGAGCAGTAGGTGACGCTCCTTTGGGCACCTGGAGGCTGCTGAGCACACAGGTAGGCGCGCTGGGCAACGCGGAGGCGCGCAAGTCGGCGCCAGCACTAACCTTTGGTCACTAAAAAATAGTCATAACTTTCTCTACGGACCTCCGATTCATGAACCGTCAGTTGCTATAGAAACTAGACATCCGTAGCTTCAATGTGATAAGTTATAGCTCATGTAACTCAAACAAATGACTTTACACGAGCTGTCAAAAGTCAACCCATTGTTTAAAGCAAGAGTGAAGGATGAAAAAAACCAATTAGTTAAGGACACAATGGTCATTTATGGAATGTTAGAAGTATAAAGACAAGACTTAGACATTTTTCTCACCTCAAACAAGAAGCAAAACGTGAAAGTGAGGGAGAGGGAAATGTGTGTTCGTGCAAACAAGAAGCCAAGGTTATCCAAGTGATTTTTTATCCAATTTTAAGCTCCAATACAATCAAGCAAGCCTCCTTAAGCTAGAGGATCAAGTTGGAACAAGAAATCAAGAAGAAAATAGGTAAGTTTCATGACTTTGAACTTGTTTTGAGTGGTGTTATTGATGATGTTTTGAGTTGATCTTTGATAAGGCTTTAGTGCTAGATTATGAGATGAGTTCATGGATGAGTTATTGACAACGAAATGAACAAAACCTAGTGAAGGAATGGACCATAGGATTGTATATGGTAAAACCCTAAGTAACTTGATTAAGCTTGGTTTAGTTTAATTGCTTGCCTACCAAGTGTTTGATGAAATTCCTAAGTGAATTAAGCTAGTAAAAGGGAAAGAAAGTGAAAAGCCATAGTTTATGTATACACTAAGGTAGATTCGGACAAGTTGAGGGTGTAGGGACATCCAATAAATTCCATCCATTTAAGGCTTAAATCATGCTTCAAATTATGATAGGAAGACATGTTAAGAAGCTAGAAACCACAAACACACAATGGTCTTTAGTCACCCTATAGAGCAAAGTGAAGGGCATTGAAAGTCTATAAGCAATGCTATTTCTCTTCAACTTTATTTCATTATGTTTGACCATAAATGAGTGTATAAGAGTTAGAGAAGCTTTAAGAAACAACAATGGAAGTTAGATAACCAATGTGGTGAGAAAGTTCCTTAAAAAGTGATCGTAAAATCGTGTTTTTGGCCCAAAACACCTATCAAATGATATCGAAATTCGACGAAACTTTATGGGTGACCACATTAAGAGATAAGAAGTGTCTTGGAACAAGAATTGAAGCAAAAGCACGCCCGAGATGGACTGTGCATCACATTCGGATTTGAGGGGTCTAAAACGACCATTTTGAGTTCTAAGCTTCAAATTATGATGGGAAGCATGTGGAGACACTCCTTGGTGTATATAAGAAGGATTCATGCAAAGAAATTGGGAATTTGAAGCATGGATTAAAGAGAAATTGAAAGGAGAAGCTATTAGTGTAGAGAGAATTTTATAGAGTTAGTATGGTTAGGTGCATTTAGTGCATCTTTGCATTGTTTATTGAGCACATTCTAAATGTGCTTATCATGTGTAGGTGAGGAGCATCCGACCGGATCACAAGAGGGCTTTTGAAGCTCATCCGAGTTAAGCCCAAGCTTAAGGTGAGTGCACTTTCAAAGAGTTTTCTAATTGATTTTATGCTTTTGCATGTATAAGTTCTTGTGTTTAAATGCATTTCTTATATTTGTAAAGTAAACGAGTCCAAGGACTCAAGTTTAAAGCTATCAAGTTAAAGCTTTTGTGCTTGTGCACCAAGTATAGAGATTTGTAAGGCATAGCATTAGAGAAAAACAAGTTTTCAAAGGTCATAAGTACCCACCAGTTTATCGAGTTCAGACCTATACGGTATATCCCACTTAATAAGGCAAGAGTTGGGGGGAAAGAGTCACTAACTATGTGGTTAGAGTTATGAGTGAATGTGTTGCCCTTACTTTGTGGGACATGGTCTCCGCACTACGGTTAGCGATGCAGAATTCCGCACGTAGTTGTTGAGAGGTCTCAGAGAGTTGGTTGCGGTGGATATCAGATACATCGCCTTGTGACCTACCACACTCACGACCTTAGCTAAGTCGTCGTGTGGTCAAGAGATTAGGGTTACGAATGGTGCTTTTATAAAGTTCAGTTATCTTTAAACATGTTCAGATTTATGCTTTACAGGCTTATTATAAATTGTTAATATTAATGCTATGCAATTAAATGAGATTTATACTTCGATGTCTTTTAAAATAGAAAATTTTATTAAAGTTTTCTAAGTAGGAAGTTTTCATAAAGTAAAGTTAAGTTTATAAACTATTGCATTCACTGAGCTTTATAGCTCACTCTTCAAATTATTTTTAAAGCCTTCTCAGGTACTCGTATGGGTGAAGACCAGTGAAGACTCCCTCCTCCGTATTCAAGTGGGCGCAAATGTTGGCATTTGCTTTTTGAAGAATGTAATATGCATATTTTGTGTCTTTTGTATAATGCATATGTTTGTACATTTTGTGTAAAAAGAGTTATATCTTTTGAGTTGTGTAAAAGTACACCTTTTCGTGCTTGAAAAAAATCAACTTTGTTGGATATAAAATGCATGTTTATATCTTGTCCTTGAAGACTTCAAATTTTTGTGTTTATGTTGATAAACTTGATTGCGAGAAGTTGGGTTGGATTGTGATTATAGTTCGAAGTGTCCAAATTGCTTTTTAGGTTTTTAGTTTATCCAAATTTCATCAGTTATGCTGCCGGTTTTGAGTCTTAAAAATGACCAAATGATTAGTGTTTAACCAACCCAAACCATTTCAACTTTAAGGTTTAAAAGATTGAGCTTCCGCTCAAGTTAAGTTTCAAGTTAAGAGGGTTCGCTCCTCGAATGCCTTCTTCCCCATCAAGATGGGCTTAAAGGGATTCATTGGGGTGCCCTGGTGTACCCTCCGGATAAAAGCCTAGTGGTGGTCCGGATCGGGGCGTCTCGCAATTAATTTCTTAGAAATTTTCTACATCCATAGCCACTTTCATGGATCGCTTAGGATCTCAAAATATCTTTTAGGGACTATTATTAGGAAATCCGTAAAATAGGATTGAGGGCTTACATACATACATCAAACTAATAAACTCAATTTATAATTTGAATCATAACCCTTCAACTTGGCCAATTGAAATTAATGTATATATATATATATGACTTCCTTTTTTCATCTTTCTTGATTCCAACCAACTTAAACACATATAAATAAGCATAAAACTCCATCAACATCATCAAACATAAATGGAATCAAGAATTGAACACAAAACTGAATTTTTTTCACTAAAAGCATATCATCCATTTTATTTTGTTTTTGCACACCTATTAACTTAAATTCATGCCAAAACATTATACAATTTTACCAAGACATCAAAATCACTTCAAACACACATAAACCCCAACTAACCAAATATAGTAGTATGTATCCATCAATCATTCATTTCATTTTCTTTCCACAAATCAACTTAAAATCATATGCAATCTCATATAAATTCTTCAAACACCAAAAATCAATCCAATTATATCACCAAATTCCTCATGGTCATACATACACACACCACACATTCAAATCATTTTCTTTCATTTCCACGATCATCAACTACTTCCAAATCACTCAAATAAGCATCTAATATCTTAAAATCAAACCAAATCAACTTTATTAGAAACGTTACACAAAACCCTAACTCTTACCTCACTAATAACCTTGACCAATTGATGTGAACCCTATATATATTGATACGACATTCACAATCAAATTGAAACACAACCCCAAGAAAGATAATTTAGATTATAGAAAATCTTTGACCTGTTGATTAGAGAATTAAAAACCAAAGATATAACGATGCCACTCCCAAGAAAGAGATGAGAATGTGGGAGATAAGTCAAGCTTGATAAATCAAGAACAATTCCTGATGCAATTCTCAAGTTCTCAAAAAAACAATGGAGAAAAGTTAAATCTTTATTCAATGAACAACTGATTGAAAATTTAGGTTTAATAAGCTTTTTATAGACATACAATCTTAAATCTTATAGGAAATTAAATAAAACCCTGATTTTTAATTCACGTTGCACTCCTACTCTTCTAAACACACCCACATTGGGCTTTTAATTTAATTAAATATCTCAACCACATAATTAAAAGCCTAATGTAAAAGTTAAATAAATTAAACTAATTTTAACCCAACTCATAATACAAATTAGGCCCAATTTAAATCAAACAAATAAATAATAGACCATTTGCATTAGAATTGTCATCCAAGCCTCAAGAATGATGTTCCTGGATTTGGTTTTAGACTTGAATAATATTTTGAAGTCTTGATGTCCCCTCCAAACTGTCCAAGTCATATTGTGCAAGATTTTTGACTCAAATTTCTTAAACGAGCTTATTTAAAGCTTCCTTTATTCTTTTAACTCGAGCCCTTCTCATAGGCTCCCCATCGATGCTCAAATGATCCATAGGCTTGCTTCTTTGGTTTCTATCATTCCCCCTTTCCTTAAAAGGATTTGTCCTCAAATCGGCACCTACGTCAAAATCAAAAGGAGAAAGATCAGAAACATTAAACGTAGCACTAACATTATACTCATCTGGCAAGTCTATCTTATACGCATTGTCATTGACACGTTCGAGTACTTAGAATGGACCATCTCCATAAGGCTATGACTTAGATTTTCGTTGAACAGGAAACCTCTCTTTGCGCATATGCACCCAAACCCAATCTCTTGGTTCAAACACAATTCTCTTTCGCCTCTTGTTAGCTTGAGTAGCATATTACTCGGTTTGCCTGTCAATATGTTACCTAACTCTCTCGTGCAATTGCTTAACAAATTCAACTTTCTTCTTACCATCCAAGTTAGCTCTTTCCTTAATAGGTAAAGGTATCAAATCGAAAGGAGTAAGTGGATTGAACATGTACACAACTTCGAATGATGAACAACCAGTAGTTGAATGCACACTCCTATTGTAAGCAAACTCTACATATGGCAAGCAATCTTCCCAATTCTTCAAATTTCTTTGAATGATGGAACGCAACAAAGTACCCAAAGTCCTATTAACTACCTCCGTTTGTCCATCAGTTTGTGAATGACAAGCAGTAGAAAACAATAACTTCGTTCCTAGCTTCCCCCATAAAGTCCTCCAAAAATGGCTTTAAAACTTTACATCTTGATCTAAAACAATGCTCTTCAGCACTCCATGAAGTTGAACAATCTCCTTAAAAAATAAGTTAGTAACATGTGTGGCATCATCGGTCTTGTGACATGGTATGAAGTGAGCCATCTTTGAAAACCTGTCAACCATAACAAACACCGAATCCCGACCATTTTTAGACCTAGGTAAACCCAATACAAAATCCATAGAAATATCAGTCAAAGGTTCACTAGGTATGGACAAAGGTGTATACAAACCATAGGGTAAAACTTTAGACTTAGACTTTTTACATGTTATGCACTTCTCACAAATTCTCTCAACATCTCTCTTCATGTGTGGCCAAAAGAAATGTTCATCTCACACATCCAAAGTTTTTCTAACACCAAAATGTCCCATTAAACCACCCACATGTGTTTCTCTAACTAGCAACTCTCTTATAGACCACTGAGGAATGCACAATCTACTCTTCCTAAACAAATACCCCTCATGTCTATAAAATTTACCAAATGAACCCTTCTAACAAGCAACATCCAAAGAAGCAAAATTAGGATCATTCACAGGTCGGGTTTCCAACTGACATACCAGTCATTGAAAATTCAATCATTTCTGATGTGGAAGATCAGACTAAGCTGCAACCACAAAGCATACTTGGAAGGTTTTGAAAGGCATAAGACAAACTTGACTCCATTACAAGTAATTTTCTATTATTACTATTGTAATCACCTAAGACTTATAGGGAAGAGAAGAAGTTTAGAAAGCCATGGAAGTTGAGAGAGTTTTATTGAATATTGGAGAAACGCCTCTCCGCCTCAAATGGCAAAATGAGCTCCCTTTTTATAGATACAAGCGTCCTGGGTAAAAGACTAAAATGGGCCTACTATAGTACTACAGTTGCCCGACACCTTTTATAAAACAAATAGTAAAAGTAAACAGTGACTCGACAGCTTTTCAAAAGCACACAGTAGCTTGTCGGTAAAAAAGAGTACAATAATTAAACAGTAAAAGTAAATAGTACAGGACACGACAAAAGTAAATAACGCAGCACAGTAAAAGTGAACAGTATTGTTATAGTAATTGGCGGCTAACAAGGACATCATGGAGATCCTGATAGATTGCATGCGTCATAGTCTTCATCATTTGAGTAGGTGGCTCCACAGATTCTATAGAGCCATATGTCAAGCTCCATTGGATCCTGTGAGTCCTGAGAGTAAGGCTCAACATCTTGGAATGTATGTTGGCTAAGTGCTGGGTCCTTTGGGATATCTGGAATGAACCATATCTCTGTAGGTGGGATACTATTATAGTCACAGAGTTGATTCAACAGGGCTACCTAAAAGGTAGGGAAAAGGCCTAGATTGTCAAAGATGGTGTGTCATTCGTAGTCTATGTTGGTGGTGAATAAGAGTCTAGAATGGCCATTGAACTGATAGGGTTTGGATAGAATCCAAACACAGGTAACTTGTGAGGCCATTTCTAGATTGAGCTTCCAAAGGTTATAATATCCCATTAATTTAATTAATTAATTATTTTCTCTAATTGCTGAGAGGGCTAAACCATTCAAGAAAAGTCCAAAGGAGAGAGGACTGATGAATATTGTCAGTCGGGTGGGAAAGAATGGCCTGTAAAGGAAACCGTATGGCATGTGTATGGAGTGTAGAGATTCACCATAAATATCATAGGACTTTAGGGGTGAAATTTGTAAAAGGCTAGAGGTTAAGGATGTCAAGAAAAGGCCTGGCAGGGTTGGTCAGTTGGTAGGTAAAACCAAGGTTACGGGCTTGCTGTAAGTAATTTAGGTAATGTTGTTTAGCAAAAGACTTGATCTGGCTGACTGTTAGTGATTTGCCTAGAGGTAAAGTTGCTGAAAACTGAAAAGGATAGGTCAACTTGATGGCAGTAGGGAGAGTCTCTATGTTGATAGGAGATGAAGAAGAGGCCATCAAGATGGTTAGAATAGGTTTTCCTTGTATGGTGAGGAGAAGAGTGTGAGAAGGCCTGGATAACGTGTCTGCTATTATATTATGGTAGTTTTTCACGTGTCGAACAGTAAAGTCATATTGTAAGAGTCATTCATTTAATCTTAACAATAATGGATGATGAGGAATCTTGTTTTTGAAGTCAAGGATCTTTGGGAATGATGAATTGTCCATTTCCATAGTAAATGTTTTTTTATCTTAATCAAAAATCAAAATTTTCAATGTCATATTTTACTACTAAGATTTTTTTTATAAATTGTGGTAATGTTGTTGATTATCTTTAAACTTACCACTGGCATAACCACATTATTGGTTGCTGTTGTTGATTAGTTCGATGAGCACAACGCCCCAATAAAGGTCACTAGTATCTGTCTGCAGGATGAGCTATCCAGATGAAGGAATGACTAAAGGTGGTGGATGTTGTGTCAGCTTCTTTAGCTTTTTGACAACTGTTATCTGATAGGGTCCCTATGGGGGAGGATCCTTTTTTAGCATGGCCGACAGTTTAGACGTACATATGTTTACATGTGGAAAGAAGTTTCTGACATAATTAGTTATGATAAAGAACTGTTGTACCTACTTTTTGGATAAGTGGGAGTCTGGAAAGTGGACCAATTGTTCTGTCAAGTGAGGTCCAGGTTGATACTTTTCATGTGATATCTTCATGCCTAAGAATTCAATTTCTTAGGCACCAATAATGCTTTTCCTTTTAGAAAGCATTATGTCATATGAATTTGCTAGCTCATAAAGCTTTTGGAGTAGGGCCATATGATCAGATTCATCTTTTGAAAAAAGTAAAATGTCATCAATGTAGATGCAGGTTGTATGGAGAATAGGATGGAAAATCCTAATCATGGCCTTTTGGAAAAGAGACGGTGCAACTTTAAGACCAAAAGGTAAAACCGTCCATTGATTTGAGCATTTGATATATAGAAAATTGTTTTGTACCGATCATGTAGATCAATACCAATTTCTCAAAATGTTCTTTTGAGGTTTATCTTGGAAAAGATTTGAGCACCTGATAAGTGTGGGAACAGTGAATTTATTTATGGCATAGGGAACTTGTTATCTTGCAGAAATAAATTTAAAGGCTTGTAGTCAATGACTAGCCTTTTCTTTCCTCTTAACTGTTTTAATCATTTTTCCACATAGAAGGCTTGACATGCCTGTGGTGACTCAGTGGGTTCAATAAGACCTTGGTGTAGGAGATATGCACACTCTTGAGTGGCTGCTATCAAATCTGGTGGAACTTATCATACTAGAGTGAGTGGCCTTGGTAGGTGTGACGTCTTCATTAAGCTTAAAAGGTAGCTTTATGAAGAATTCAAGATTTTTTCATAAAGGATTGGGATAGTGGAACTTATCATGATTGTCAGCACAAAGAGTCAAAAGTTTCTACTGGATAGACTGGAAAGGTGTTTGGACAGATGATAGTGGGAAAACTTTATGGATTGTTGTAAAAGGTTTAAAGTTGTATTTGTACTATATCCCTTTTGGAAGTATCATAAAGGATTCACTTTTACAGTAAATATCCCACCTAAGTAGTAATTCTTTGTCAGGGAGGTTTGTACCTATGACACGTGTCTAAATTGTAACTGAAGGAAACAGTCTAATACCTATCCTGTGTTTTGACCCCAGGTTAGTGAAGAAAGCATTACCATCAATAACTTTGAATAGTCTTTTTGAGAGTTTTCAAAGATGTGAAGGTAGGATCTTTGGATTCAACATGCTTTCATGACTTCCTCTATCTAAAAAGCCTATAACTTCTATGGGCTTTGCATATTTTTCTGGAAGGATGTGGGCTTGAAGGTGAGGTCCAAAAAAGGAAGTCTGTTTTGTGTGAGGGTGGATCTGATAGGCCTTAGAAACAGATTCTGAGTCAAATTCAAAGGAACTGTAGTTGGAAATGTCTAACTCTTTCCTGATGAAGACAATGTCACTATTTTGTTGTTGCTGTTCAGTGTATAGGGATTCAATATCAGCATCAGAGGGTAAACTGTTGTCGACACCTTGCAATTGTTGTACCAACTCTGCTGATTTTGTTTTGTTAGGGCAACTTTTGGCAAAGTGGTCATGTTTTCCACAAACAAAGCATTTTCTCGATTTTTGCCACGTACGTGTTACCTTCTTTTTGTAAAATTTATATCTTTTATCCTCTTGATGCAGAAAGAGTGCTAGTAATGCTTTTTCTTTTTATAATGGTGCTTCTTTTTGACTTTGCACTCGCACTACTTTTCATCTTTACACTTGATATGCGTCTTGTCTCGTCGGCACTGTTTTTTGTATTTCTTGGCATTATGCAGCATGCCTGTAAAGAAAGCCTATGTAGCATAGAGCTTGTTAGGTGCTGTAGAGATATCATGTGGATTTCTCCAAGTGTGATGTCTTTGAGCTGGTTGCCTATAGCATCATTCTATCTCTGCAATTCATCTCGAATTTCTGTTGGCAAAGAATTGATGTAGACTTGTTTAAGACTTTCATCATTTGGACTGCCTAATGAATGATACCGAGAATTCATTCTTTGATAATGAACCTCAATATCTTCTTTTTGAAGAGAACAACATCTCATCTAGAAATATTCTTGTCTCATCTATTTATAGAACTGTTGTGAATCACCAAGGAATTCTTTGAAAACAATTCCTATGGCAACTGATGCTGAGGCAGATTTAACAAACTATAATTGCCTATAGTCTCCTAGGCCTTGGTACCAATCTCTGAGATTGCTAGTAAAGCGAGAGACAAATTTGCGAAGAATTTGTTCAAGTGATTGTTCTACTTTAACTAATTGCAAATCTAGCCATGTACTCATTTCAGAGATTTTGGTTCTTCATTGTTTGGGAGGAAAGTTGTTAAAAGTGAACCAAAGTCCATTTGTTGGCTTTGGAATGGAAAAGCCTCTAGAAGAGATTTCTGGAGGTTCTTCTACAATAGGAGTAGAACCAGTTTCTGATTCTGCATGTATAGTCTCAAAATACGTTGGTTCTTGAGATCTTAAAGCCATCAAGGTCTAAGCCAATTTATCAAAGTCAATGGATTTCATGGATTGTGTGTCGATTCCTATAGGAGTTTCCGTATAAGACTCTGTTTGGAAACTAGATGTCTGAGAAGACTTTAGTGTGGAGGTTTTTGGTGTGGTATCAGAACCTGTAGGACTATTTTGTTTAGGGAAAACAGAGAGAACATGAGGGCTGGATGATGAAGGTGCATTCGCTGTCTGTGCAGGAGTATTGGTCTATTTTCTAGATTTTGACCCATGATTTTTCTTTGAGGATTTGTGTTTCTGTTTTGGCGAAGATGATGCCAGAGGATATTTTCGAAATAATTCTCCTATGGATTTGAACATTGGAAGGACTTCAGAGGATGAAGTCTAATAAAGAAGAGGATCTTATGGGAAGTGTATAGATGAGGAATATGTATAAGTTCTAAGTATGTATGACGGAGGTGAAGTAGATCTTTTTAGATCTTCCTTCATGTAACTGAATTGTTCTTTGAGCTTTTTGATCTATTATTCTTGTTTGTCAAACTCAGGTTTAAAATAACCTTGATCTATGAGTCTCTTAAGAGAGGCATTAAGGTGTTCAATTCTGGACTGAAGATCTATGTACATGTTTCTGAAAGAAAAATCCATCACTACAACACATTATGGTTTTAGTGACAAAATATTTGGTTACGACTTTATATTTTGTCACTAAAAATATATATATAGTGATGACCATTCACATTCCTCACCATTGATTCAAATTAGTTACCGAATTATATTTCGAAACTATATTTTTATCACTAAATCCTTTATCCTCTTTTTAGTTATAAAATATTTAGTCACGAATTTATATTTCCTCACTAATAACATAAATGTTTAGTTATGACCATTCATATTCCTCACTATTGATTCAAATTAATTACCGAGTTATATTTCGAAACTATATTTTTTGTCACTAAATCCTTTATTCTCTTTTTAGTTATAAAATATTTAGTCACGAATTTATATTTCCTCACTAATAGTATAGAACGTTTAGTGACAACCATTCATATTCCTCACTATTGATTCAAATTAATTACCCAGTTATATTTCGAAACCATATTTTTGTCACTAAATCCTTTATCCTCTTTTTAGTTATAAAATATTTAGTCACGAATTTATATTTCCTCACTAATAGCATAAATGTTTAGTTACAACTCTTCATATTCCTCACTATTGATTCAAATTAGTTACCGAGTTATATTTCGAAACTATATTTTTTGTCACTAAATCCTTTATCCTCTTTTTAGTTATAAAATATTTAACCACGAATTTATATTTCCTCACTAATAGTATAGATGTTTAGTGACGACTATTCATATTCCTCATTGTTGATTCAAAGTAGTTACCGAGTTATATTTCGAAACTATATTTTTTGTCACTAAATCTTTATCCTCTTTTTAGTTATAAAATATTTAGTCATGAATTTATATTTCCTCACTAATAGTATAGATATTTAGTGATGATCATTCATATTTCTCACTGTTGATTCAAATTAGTGACCGAGTTATATTTCGAAACTATATTTTTGTCACTAAATCTTTTCTCCTCCTTTTAGTTACAAAATATTTAGTTACGAATTTATATATTATCTTTAATGGTTTAGATGTACTAACAACAATATATATGTTATTCACTAAATTAGTTACTAAAATTTATTTCATGACTATGTTTTTGTTACATTATCTTTTGTTGAGCTATTAGTTACAGAATATTTAGTTATAAATTTACATTTCAGCACTAATATTATGGATATAGTAACATCAATTTAAGTCTCTCACTAATTCTACAAAAGTGATTCATAATAGTTATCAAAATATGTGTCATAACTAAGTTTTTCTTACCACTATGATTTTGGTTCTTGCTTCTGGTTTTAGTGAAAAAATATTTATTTACAAATTTAGACTTCTTCACTAATAGTATGGATATAGTAACAACAATTTAAGTCTCTCAACAACTTTAATTATTAAAGCGTATAAAGTCAAAATTTAATTACATTTTAGTGAAATGATAATTATTGCAAAATAAAAACTGTGTGCAACTAAAATAAATTATGTATGTTTTATATACATTTAATTTTTCTTAACAATTATCATTTTAAAGATACTATGATACATAATTATATTACATTCAACAAAAATGTGAAGCTTAAAATAAATTATGTAATATAGCGTCAAAATGCTATGTATTTTGAAGGTTATTTATTTATTAAAATTGCAAATTAAACAAAGAGCAAACATAACCAAATTAAGTATAAATTTTTATTGACGAAATGGTCATTGATAAAAATTAGCCACAAATATATTGCAGTTGATACATTGTTATGAAAACCTATACATCATCTGTTATCACCGCTTTTATGAGAAAGAAATATACTCTTCTCATTAATCACTATTATCATTTGATGAAATGTATTCATTCTCGTTTCCCTCATTGTTGAAAGGTTCGTCATTTAGAGCACTATCATCATCCATAAAGTTATCACTAACTTCATTTTGGTCTTCAACATCCACATCCAGATCTATCATATCCATATCATTCCTATGTAACATGTCGTCATCATCTTCTTCATTAATATCAATAATATTTTCTGACTGTTGTTGCTGAAAAGGATCATCAAAATCAAACTCATCTTCCTTTTGTACTTCTTGTTCCAATACATCGTAATTTCCTCGAGGTTGTGATTTATCAACAACTCACCAATCATTCCCTAACTTCATGTCATTTAAATAAAACACTTGTTGTGCCTGACATGCTAAAACAAAAGGATCATTTGACGCGACCCGACACGGATACCTCTAGCTCTGATCCGGTAGGTCACGCCGGGCACCCCAATGGATCCCTCTCAGGCCCAACTCGTCAGACTAAGCGAAACTCGTGGAGCGAACCCTAAACTCTCTGATACTTCTAAAACATCGTTGGATTGGTTTTCTTTTAAAAATTGAAAATACGTAGGAAATTTTTTTTTTTTTTTAAAAAAAAAGACCTCATTTTCAAAACTCTTTTTTTCTAACAAAATTTCGGCAGCATAACGGTTGCATTTTTAACATTCCGGAAAAACCTGTTTACAAAAATATAAACACTTCAACTATTTTTAGCACCAACCCAACTTCCGGTTGCCCATAGGCCTCAATCATGCATTTGATTTCTCAAATCAACTTAAATAAATTCTAACACAATTTAATAAACCACATTTAAATCAAAAGCAATTTTAAAACAGTTACGAACGAATAATTACAAATTTCAAATTACTTATACACTTCAAAAGAGATTTACATGAAAATATCACTAATGCAAAAATGAGCTGCTCAAGATGTCGTAGTGTCGCGCTGGCTCGCCCACTGGAGATAACGCTACTGCTCGGCTACCTGCTGAGAGTACCTAAGGAGGTTTTTATATAAAAACAGAAAAATAATGAGCTAGAAGCTCAGTGAGTGATAATCTTTCTTTTCTTTGAAAATCTGATTTTCTAAACTTTCTCCTCTAAAAACATTTGAAAACTATTCTTTGTTTCTAAAGCATTACGAACTTAAATCTCTACGAACTTAAATCTCTTAAACCTCAACTTAAACAAGCTTGCTTTAAAATTTAAAACTCGTGTTTGAAAATCATAAATAACTGGAATAATAATTTTAAAACTTCTTTTTTCTCAAATCTGCTTTTCTTTTTTAAAACTGTTTCTTGATATCTTTCAAAATTACCATAGTATCCCTAAATCTGTGCTCTTGCGGCTATGTGCAGAATTTCCCAACGCTAACCATAACTCGCCTGCTCTGAGACATCTCGCGGCTATGTGCGGAATTTCCCAGCGCTAACCATAGCTCATGAAATACTATCCCACATCAGTAATGGCGACTCGACTGACAAACTCAAACACTTATCCCCCCGGGTTAGTGACTTATCCCTCCCCAGGACTATGCCAACTGATGTGGGATAGACCGGCCGAGTCTAATCTGATCTGAAATCTCTGAAAATCTCTGAGGGTATACTTATGGTTTTGAAAACACTTTCCTTTTCTGCTTTAACTTTCTGGTGCAAAAGCACAAATCTCTTTTCTGGGTACATAAAGCACTAAAATATGATTTCTGAGTACAGTAAGCACCAAACTCATTTTCTGAATGCATTAAGCACTAAAATATCTTTGGTAAGTGCAAAAGCACGAAATAGCATCATTTCAAGCTCTAAATTCATGCTCATATTTATACATTTAAAATAAACTCATGCAATTATTTATTAAATCAAACTTATCAATTTGAAATACTAAATACTTTTAAAATCTTTTTAACATAAAATTTACTCACAAAACTGATAGCTGAAAATGGCGCGTGCGGAGCCCTTAATCTTCTCGCCTCGATCCTTGAGCGCCCTCGTCACCTACATAACATATGGAAACATAAATTTTCGTTCGCGTCAACTTCTGGAAACTCGAAATAGCCAAATTACGCAATTGCCCTTCAAACTAGTTTATCGCGTGATTCGATTTATCTTTAACTTTTCACTATTTTCTGGGTTCCCTAAGCTCCCAATGAGCATTAACTTACTCTTTTCTCAACTTATTCTTCACTCAAAACCAACCAATAACAAATCGTAACAAAATACGCTTCGAAATCAACTCAATCATCAACAAAATCTTCAACGAAAATACTTTCGAAAACTTGAACACTTACCTCTTTTTCTCTCTCACGAAATACTCATTTTTCTCTTCGCGTTGAGCTCGTTTTGGACTGGTTTTGGTGACGAAAATGGACTGGTTCGGGCTGGATTTCCTTCCTCTTTCTTGTCCTACACGCAAGCCTCTCTTCCTCGGTCGGATTCTCTTTTTTCTTCTCCGATCTGCTGCCTTTGTTCTGGTTCTGCTTGGTCGCGCTACACTGGTTTGGAGCTGGAGAATGGTGTTAGTTGCAGCTGAAAATGGCGTGGATTTGCTTGTTTTCGCATCGGGTCTTTGTGGTGGTCGTGATGGCAGCTTGCTGTCGCCAATTCTGCTCCGATCGGGTCTGGTTTCGCGGCAACGAGGTCGGGCTGGCCTGGTTCGGCTTCGATCTGCTCGGTTTCTACTCGACAACGGGTCACAGTTACGGCTGGGTGAGCTGGTCGGCGTCGTCGTCTGGTTCGTGTGCAGCAAGGTCTGGTTCTGCTTGGCTTGGCGTCTGTGATTCCACGTGATTTCTGCTCGGCTACAATCTGATCTGCGATTGGTTGGGCGAGCTTTACGGCGTCGGGCTGAGCTGGTCGGCGGCTTCAGCAGCAGCGGCAGCTCCCTTTTCTTCTTCTTCTTCTTCTTCTTTTTCTCTCTTCTTTTCTTCTTTTCTTCCTCTTCTCTCGCGCGACAAACAGTCTGGTTTCTGCTCACTGTTCGAGCTTCACTTTTTGGTGATTCAACCAATTTTGCTTCACGTTTTCCTCCCCAAACAACTATAAAAAGACGGTCACGTCCCTTAACAATTTCAATCTCCTTCTTTAACTTTTAGCTTAATCGTAGTTTGACCACAATTATTGAAACTTATCTTCAATTTAGTCCTTTGTCATATTAAATTACTACTCGATTTCGTTCACCACTTTATCCTTCCAGTTAATATCCAATCGAGTTTAAATCGATCTCTAAGGGTTCCTTTTAGGGTCTCTAATAATTATTTAGGGACTGATTCCGGGGAGATCCGTAAAATTACGATAGAGGGCTTACATCATTCTTGTACCATGTATTGCTTACATTAACTCTGATTAGATTGTGTTCATCTATTTGAAATCCTTTAGTACCGCTAAGGTCCCACCAATCACATTTAAAGATGACAACTCTATTTTGTCCAAGATATGGAACTTCAATGATTTCTTTTAACACTCCATAAAAATCAATACTTTTACCTCCATGTTCTCCTTTCACCAAAACTCCACAATTTTGTGTTCTTCAATTACAATCACGATCTTGGGTATGAAACCTAATCCCATTAATGACACATCCAGTGTATCTTGTAACTAATTTATCTGGTCCATTGGATAAAATTCTCAAATCTTCAGTAATTTCAGTTGCTCCTTCATATTCCAATTGTTGCACCTATGTATACAATAAATAAATTAAACAAAAAATAAATTTAATTAATTTATTAAAATTTTAAATTAAATAGATGAATATTAAATACTTACACGATTTGAAAACCATTTGTGGAACTCCATCTCTTGCTTCCTTTCTATATTTCTAACACCATCTCTCTCAAGTTCTGCTTTGTGTTCCTTGTATGTTAGATGCATATTAATAATAAAAATAATACAATCATTTATAAATTTTACAATAAGATAATAAATATGAACATATCTTACATTATATACCGGTGCACTTCATCACAATTATTCAACACATACCACCTAATCTTTGCCCAATTAGATAGATTTAACTCATCATATATTGGTACCCCTAAAAGGCAAATATTTGATCTAAATATAGATAAGCGCTCCATCTGATTTGCTTCATCTCCATCATAATTTCGCTCTAGTCGATTAAATATTGTTTCAATACCATGAAAGTACATTGAACAGAAAGTCAAACATTCATGGTCGGTATAACCTTCCACTATTGAGCCTTCTGGATGGGCTTTGTTTCTAACATAGGCTTTTAAATTATGCATTTTCCTGTTAACACATAAACAAAGTTTAATAACCTTAGGAAAAGGGTAAGAGATTGACAAATAATAAGAATTTTTACAATAACCAAGTGTCATTACCTTTCAAATGGATACATCTAGCGATATTGAGTGGGCCCAGCAAGTAGTGCCTCATGAGCTAGATGATGGGTAAGTGGACCATAATATCAAAAAACGATGGTGGAAATATTTTTTCCAACTTGCATAATATCAAGACTATATCTCTATCAAGTCGTTCCAACACGTCCACTTTCAAAGTCTTTGATGTCAATTCCTTAAAGAATAAACATAACTCAATTATCATTTTACGAACATGCTTTCGTAAGTATCCATGTAATGCGACAGGAAGTAATCGTTGCAGGATAATATGACAATCATGGCTTTTCAATCCAGAAATCTTGCAATCTTTAATACTTACACAACGAGATATATTTGAACCCATGCCGTCTGGAAGTTTAATTGAATTTAAGAATTGACATAAGTCTTTTTTCTCAGAAGATGACAACAAGTAACAAGCTGAAGGTAGCTTAATTCGACCATTAATACATATAGGATGTAACTCACGCCTTATTCCCATGTCTTTCAAATCAAGATGAGTCTTATAGGTGTCTTTTGTTTTTCCCTCAATGTTCATTAATGTCCCTAAAAGACTATCACAAACATTCTTCTCTATATGCATCACATCAAGATTATGTCGTAATTTCAATGTTTTCCATTGTGACAATTCAAAAAAAATGCTTCTTTTAGTCCAATTTAAATAATTATCTGGACGTTTTCTCTTCCCCTTAAGAACTAGTTTCTTTCCAAAACATGGTTGTTTTACATAAGACAATTGATTTAATAGCTCATCATTTGACAAAGACTTATGGATTGGCCCATCTTCTATCTTGCCATCAAAAACTTTACTTCGACGCCAATTATGATTCATAGGCAAAAATCTACGATGATGCATGTACACAATTTTTTTTCCATACCTCAACCATTTATTATGTGTGTCTTTGTTGCATGAAGGACAAGCTAGTTTCCCTTTTGTACTCCAACCAGACAAATTTTTATATGCCGAAAAATCATTGATTGTCCATAACACAGCAGCTCGTAAAGAGAAATTCTATTCAGACGCTGCATCATATGTATTTACACCAACATCCCATAATTCTTTCAATTCATCAATTAATGGTTGTAGATATGCATCAATATCATTCCCAGGAGCCTTCTTTCCAGGAATAAGTAATGACATCATGAAAAATGGATCTTTCATGCATTTCCTCGGCGGTAAGTTATATAGGACAACAAAAACAAGCCACATATTATAAGATAGACTCATGTTCCCAAATGGATTAAATCCATCACTTGCTATTCCTAGCCTAACATTACGTCCATTCGAAGCAAATGACTTGTGCTCAAGGTCAAAGTGTTTCCAAGCTTCTGAATCAGCTGGATGTCTTAATATTCCATCATCAACATGTTTATCCTTATGCCATCTCATATCGATAGCTGTCTTTTTAGAGATGAACAACCTTTTCAATCTTGGAATCAAAGGGAAGTGTCTTAATACTTTTGTAGGCACCCTTTTGCTCTTGCCATCATCATAAACATATCTAGGAGCATTACATTTTGGACATTCATTTTTAAATGCATTTTCCTTCCAAAATAAAACACAATCATTTCTACATGCATGGATCTTGTCATAACCAAGACCTAGGTCATGAATAACCTTTTTTGCCTCATAGTAAGTAGCTGGTAAAGTCTCACCTTTTGTAAATGCCTGTTTAAGCAAATCAAGCAACATTGTGAAAGACTTATTGCTCCAATGATTTAATATTTTTAAGTGAAGCAATTTCACAAGGAATGACAACTTAGAAAATTGTTGACAACTCGGATACAATTTCTGCTCTACATCCTTCATCAATCAACTAAATGTATTCGGTTCTGAAGTAGGATTGCAATTTCTATCATCACCAAACGCATTATCTATATTTTCATCCTCCCAATCAGGTAATGGAGCAGGACCATAAAGATCATTAAGCATCTCATTAACATCATCTGTCTGATATGTTGAACTTGTGTGATTTGGATGGTCATCATTATAATCTAGATCTATCAATTCTTCCCCATGACTTGTCCATCTAGTGTAAGATGTAACCATCCCAAAAGTAAACAAATGTCCTCCACAGCATCTATAGAATTTGAACAATAATTGTTGCATCTCTTGCATGGACATAAAATCCTATTGGTTCCAGGTTGCATATGAGCAGTGGCAAATCTAATAAAATCCTTCACTCCATTAATATATTCTGATTTTTGCCTAGCTTTAGATTGAATCCATGTCCTATCCATCACTAACCTAAACAACAAGTAGGTAGCCTTAGTGATCCAATATAAATTTACATGACAATTAAACATGAACACTATAATTATAACATAAAAAAATAGGCACTTAAAATTTATGACTTTGCAAGAATTAAAGAATCTATTAACTTAATTTATATTGAATTATTTTTGTGTTATTGTTATAATTTTTTAGAAAATTTTTAATGTTCAATGTCTATAAATAATTTATTAAATAAACTCAAATAAATACTATAATAATATCCAAATTTTCATATTTATAAATTATAAATAAAAATTGTTAAAATAGGAAAATTGTTTTAAAAGGTTAAACGAAGTTATGCGGTCACACTCCAGACAAAACATTAGATACTATAATAATGTCAATATGATGTCTCTACAGTCGCTATACAAGCTCTGTGCTACACAGGCTTTCTTTACAGGCATGCTGCATAATGCTAAGAAATACAAAAAATAGTGCCGACGAGACAAGATGCACATCAAGTGTAGAGATGAAAAGCAGTGCAAATGCAAAGTAAAAAAGAAGCACCACTACAAAAAGAAAAAGCACTACCAGCACTCTTTCCGCACCAAAAGGAATAAAATATATAAATTTTACAAAAAAAAGGCAACACGTACATGGAAAAAAATCCAAAAAATGTTTTTTTCGTGGAAAACATGGCCATTTTGCCAAAAGTTGTCCTAACAAAACAAAATCAATAAAGTTGATACAGCAAATGCAAGTTGTCGACAACAGTTTACCCTCTGATGCTGATATTGAATCCCTGTACACTGAACAAGAACAACAAGATAGTGACACTATCTTCATCATGAAAGAGTTAGACACCTCTGACCACAATTCCTTTGAATCTGGCTCAGATCTATTTTTAAGGCCTATCAGATCTACTTTCACATAAAACAGACTTCCTTTCTGGACCTCACTTTCAAGCCCACATCCTTCCGGAAAAACATGCAAAGCCCATTAAAGTTATAGGCTTCTTAGATACAAGAAATCATGAAACCATGTTGAATCCAAAGATCCTACCTTCACTTCTTTGGAAATCCTCAAAAAGACTATTCAAAGCTACTAATGGTAATGCCTTCTCCACTAACCTAGTGTCAAAACACAGGATATGTATTAGATTGTTTCCTTCAGTCATAATTTGGACATGTGGCATAAATACAGACCTCCCTGATAAAGACTTACTACTTGGTGGGATATTTACTATAAAATTGAATCCCTTAGGATACTTTCAAAAAGGATACAGTACAAAGGCAATTTTAAGCCTTTCACAACAATCCATTAAGTTTTTCCACTATCATTTGTCCAAACACTTTTCCAATCCATCAAGTAGTAACTTTTGACTTTTTGTGCCGATAGTCATGATAAGTTCCACCATCACAATCCTTTGTGGAAAAATCTTGAGTTCTTCATAAAACTACCTTTTAAGTTTAATGAAGAAGTCACGCCTACCAAGGTCATTCACTCTGGTATGTCACCACCAGATTTGATAACAGCCATTCAAGAGTGTGCAGATCTCTTGCACTAACCCTTTGAGTAACCATGGGCATGTTAAGCCTTCTATATGGACAAGCGATTAGAAAAGTTAAGAGGAAAGAAAAGGTTGGTCATTAACTACAAACCTTTGAATTTATTTCTACAAGATAACAAGTTCCATATACCAAAAATAAATACATTGTTCCCACACTTATCAGGTGCTCAGATCTTTTCCAAGATAGACCTCAAAGGAGTATTTTGGCAAATTGGTAGTGATCCATAAGATCGGTACAAAACAGCTTTCTGTATACCAAATGCTCAATATCAATGAACGGTTTTACCCTTTGGTCTTAAAGTTGCACTGTTTCTTTTCCAAAAGGCCATGATTAGGATTTTCCATCCTATTCTCATACAACCCTCATCTACATTGATGATATCTTACTTTTTTCAAAAGATGAATTGACCATATGACCCTACTCCAAAAGTTTTATAAGCTGGCAAATTCACATGGGATAATGTTTTCTGAAAAGAAAAGCATTATTGGTGTCAAAGAAATTGAATTCTTAGGCATGAAGATATCACATGGAAAGTATCAACCTGGACCCCATTTGACAAAACAATTGATCCACTTTCCAGACTCCTACTTATCCAAAAAGTAGGTACAACAGTTCCTTAGTATAATTAATTATGTCAGACACTTCTTTCCACATGTAAACAAATACACGTCTGAACTGTCGGCCATGCTAAAAAAAGGATCCTCCCCCATGGGGACCCTTTCAGACAACAGCTGTCAAAAAGCTAAAGGAGCTAACACAACATCCACCACCTTTAGCCATTTCTTCATCTGGACGGCTCATCCTACAAACAGATGCCAATGACCTTTACTGAGGTGCTGTGCTCATCAAATGAATCAACAACAGCAACCAATACTGTGGTCATCCAGTGGTAAGTTTAAAATTAATCAACAATATTACCACACAATTTATAAAGAAATCTTAATAGCTAAATATGACATTGAAAATTTTAATTTTTGGTTAAGATAAAAAACATTTACTGTGGAAATGGACAATTCATCTTTCCCAAAGATCCTTGACTTCAAAAACAAGATTCCTCTTCATCCATTACTGTTAAAAATAAAAGAATGGCTCTCACAGTATGACTTCACTATTCGACACGTGAAAGGCCACCATAATATAATAGCAGACATGTTATCCAAGCCTTCTCACACTCTCATCCTCACCACATAAGGAAGACCTATTCCAACCATCTTAATGGCCTCTTCTTCCTCTCTTATCAACATAGAGACTCTCTCTACTGCTACCAAGCTAACCTATCCTCCTCAATTTTCAGCAACTTTACCTCTAGGCAAATCACCAACAGTCAGCCAGATCAGTTCCTTTATTAAATAGCATTACCTGAATTACTTACACCAAGCCTGTAACCTTGGCCATACCCACCAACTGACCAACCCTGCCAGGCCTTTTCTTGACACCCTTAACCTCTAGTCTTTTACAAATTTCACCCCTGAAGTCGTATGGTATTTATGGTGTATCTTTACACTCCATACATATGCCATATGGTTTCCTTTACAAGCCCTTCTCTCCCACCTGACTAACAGTATTCATTAGTCCTTTCTCTTTTGGACTTTTCTTGAATGATTCAGCCTTCTTAGCCTTTAGAGAAAAGAATTAATTAAATTAATGGGATATGACAACCTCTGAAAGCTCAATCCAGAAATGGCCTCACAAGTTACCTGTGTCTGGATCCAATCCAGACCCAATCAGTTCAACAACCATTCCAGACTCTTATTCACCAATATCGACTACGAATGGCACACCACCTTTGACTATCCAAGCCTTTTTCCTACCTTTCAGGTAGCCCTGTTAAATCATCTCTGTGACTGTAATAGTATCCTACCTATAGAGATATAGATCCTTCCAGATATCCCAAGAAACCCAGCACTTAGCCAACATCCATTCCAAGATGTTGAGCCTTACTATCAGGACTCACAGGACCCAATGGAGCTTGATACATGGCCCTGTGGATTCTATGGAGCCACCCACTCAGATGATGAAGACCATGACACATGTAATCTATCAGGATCTCCATGATGTCCTTGTCAGCCGCCAATCACTATAGCAGCACTGTTCACTTTTACTATGTTGCATTATTTATTGTTGTTGTGTCCTGTACTATTTACTTTTACTGTTTAATTGTTGTACTCTTTTTGACCGACAAGCTACTGTGTGCTTTTGAAAAGCTATCGGGTCATTGTTTACTTTTACTATTTATTTTGTAAAAGGTGTCGGGCCACTTTAGCACTGTAATAGGCCCATTTTAGTCTTTTGCCCAGAACTCTTGTATCTATAAAATGGGAGCTCATTCTACCATTTGTGGTAGAGAGAAGTTTCTCCAATATTCAATAAAACTCTCTCAATTTCCATGGCTCTCTAAACTTATTTTCTTCCCTATAAGTCTTAAGTGATTACCAGAGTAATAATAGATAATAACTTATATTGGAGTCAAGTATGTCTTATGCCTTTCAAAACCTTCCAAGTATGCTCTATGGTTGCAGTTTAGTCTGATCTTCCATATCAGAAAATGTTGAATTTTCAATGATTGGTATATCAGTTGGAAACCCGATCTTACGGGCTACTGATCCAAAGGAGATTGAAATAATACCTTGTGGGTCTGGTGTAACAATGCACTATACCGTCACTATAAAAAGAGCCTTTAATAGTTTGGCACGACAGAACGGCCACCAATGAGAGTTTAAAAGTCTACAGTTGGGGTAGGTCGTGGCTTTGTAGGTCGGAACAGTACCCGTTAAAGGCAAGGAGGCCGAGGAAAGGGGAAAAGTACAACGAGTGAGCCTAAGATGCCATACATTAGAGACGTATATATATATATATATATCGCATGTTCTATCATCCATATCTCCTAAAATGAAAAAGTTAGGATGAACCAAGTAAAATCATCAAACTTTAAATAGTTAGGATGAACAAAATAAATTCATCTATTGTATTGTACTTTAAATAAGAGAGAAATTGTATTACGAGAGATGTAATGGAAAAAATTGATTGGTTTGTCCTAACTTTTAAAATTTGGAGGCACTGATAGTAAAATCACTATATATATATATATATTTGTTTTTAGGAACAAAATAACTTTTGCTTTACAGTATTCACATTATCTATTAGCAAGGTAGTGTTGATTATAGTTTATAGATTTGGTAGATATGATGTTATTAGGTAAGTGAACATATTAGAGATATGATTAAAATATTTAATGATTAGTAATAGTGATTAATATATTAGTACAAATCAATATATCTTGAGAAATTAGTGTCCTTGGCATCATGCGTCGTTGGTATGAGCGCCAGCTGCCGCTTCCTATTGGCAAGGTTCGACACTCGGAGGAAATGAAAAAATAACATGTTCCCCCACCTTATGGGTTATGCCCTGCCTCTTACCCCCCTCTCCCCCTTTCCCCTTGCGCCCTTTTACGCATGTGGGCCTCTCCCCCACCTTTGTATAGGTAGATCCCTTCCATATGGGAGCAACACCCCAGACTGCATCATCAATATTTCTATCTCGGTCAAGTCCTGGTAGTCCCCTGAGCCAATCCCAATCTTTAAAAAAAAAAAAAAAACATTAAGTGTATTCATGATTAATTTTTTATTATATAATTTTTTAAATTCAATTTACATTATTATAAAATTAATTTAGTCATGACCAATTCAATTGAAGCCCAATTGCACAAAAATTGTATAGTATTAAGGTAACTCATCAATCAGGTGATGTACCTAATGGTTAAGTATTATGGAAGCCTTTTCTCACTTTACAACCCTAATTATTGTGCCTCCACAGAGTGTTTACTTATAATCTGGTGCTAATTTTTTGGCATGTCTTTAGTCATCCAATTTGACCCTAATACAGTTGAATTAATGTATGGTATCTCTGAGATACAGAAACTATATTTAATATAAGGTGCATGTATTTAACATAAAGTGTAAAACTAAAAATCGATATATTATAGATTCATAGATTTTATGATTTTTCACTTCTGCAAGTACTTATTATTATATGTGGCCCAAATATACAATAAATATTATACTTACATATCGGGCAATTAATATGGAAGCCTTATCTCATTCTACAACCCTACTTACTGAATCCAAAGAGTATTTTCCTTATGATGGCTATTTATTTTTTATGCATATGGTTAGTTTTGCAATATATTCCCTAAGTTACTACTTTGATATTTTAGCGATAGATCTAAACATATAGAGAGCATTAACAAGCAGTGCTTTTAAACACAAGTTGATGGCTGTTTTGGTTGGCGATAAAGAAAACTCATTTAGGCAAAACATGAATAGTTTGGTTGCATTGAATTTCTAAACAGTCAACAACAGCATCTAGGAGAAGGGAGGGAGATTTTTTTCGTTGGTTGCATTTAATTTTAAATGCTTTGTTAAGTTGAAAGATTACAAAAAGGGCATTCGAAAAATCTAATATGTCTTCGAAGTAAAAAAAGGAACCAAAAAGAACACAAAATAATTTTAAAATTTAATGTTTAAATGAAAAGGAAAGATCTCTGGAGATCTTTGTTATAAGCAATTCGTAGGAAAAAGTGAAGGGTTTGGAATAGTTGAAGGAATTGAAAGAGTTTAATAGTGTTTGAAGTTATAAGGGTAGAGGGAAGTTAATTAAATACAATATGGTTACAATAGAAGTTTGAATGTTTTTTAAAAACCTCAAAAAGATCTATATATACATTATATCACAAAGATTGAGCTTCTTCTATTAGATGTATTTCAGCTTTTATAATTATTCAAAATATCTATTAGGATGATAACCAAATGACATGAAACAAATATGATAGAGCTTATCCGGAAAATAAATAAATGAATAAATAAATAAAGATATGTCATCAAGTAGACAAGCTGCACTAGACATCCTATCACCGAACGACTCCTAAAGACGTAGTACGAGTGTGTAAATGCATAAATACTCTATTTAGATGACATAATTGCCTACAATACACTTGAGTATCAATACACCAGAAGTTATTACAGTCTAAAAATACTTATTGTGTGTTATTATTTCTAATTACAAGTAAACATGACTGATTACAACTAAACCTGTTAAATGTCATCTGGACTCGCTTAATTGTAAGCATATATAATAATACATAATCAAATATAGTATCATAAAACCAGCAATTTTATAATACAATCAAGTGTATCGATATAGAAGTGTACCATAAAATGTGCCTAAAAGATAATGTCAATTGCAAGACTTCGTCTATTAATGAGTTGCAACAGCAGTTATTGTCAGCACGAATGCTATTATTTAATTATATTAACCGTAATGAGTAATGAGTAATGACATTGGATACAGGAATTCATCTAAAACTATGTAACTGGTATACATGTGATGTGCTCAGTGTATACTATCAATGAATATAACACTCATTACCTATATTGAAGCACTTGGAGGGTATTTCGCCTTGTGCAGCGTACACTGCCAGCAACTTAATCCAGATTATTATCAACTACAAAACAACATAGTAAGGCTTAGTGAAACCAAGTTCAATGACATTATACAATATCAAACAAAAAGTAAATTATAAGTGTCAACTACAAATTAAAAGGTCATTCTCGACAGCAAAAATAATGTCATCAATTCGAGGGTAATGAAAACATTATCCAAGTTTGTTTGGTTACAGCTATCTAGGTTCGAATCATGACAAGTGAGGTTACTTTTAGTTTTAACCATGTCCAAATATAACTCATATCAAATAAATAGTTTTAGCACTAATTTGCAAACGTCATTTGCATTATGTAACTCGAGATGGGATTCCATACAGGAACACAACAGACCATATAAAAGATACGTGTGATCGAAGCTATGTATAATTTTAAAAAAAATGATAACCATGACCCACTTTGCTTTATTTTTTTTCACATACCCATAACCGACATTGACAGACAATGTATTCTATGCATGCTTAACCACAGAAACCATAAAATACCAACGGGCACTGTAAATCATATATGTCTTATGTTGAAATGAAGCATACCCTTCTTCTTCCTGTACCTGGTTAAACATAAAAATTGGACGGAAATTTCTTTCGGTGCACGTAGACCACCACAAGGGTACTTCGTGTTATAATTAATGAACTACAAAACAAACACAAAAGGCAGGACAAGCAAATTCATCGGCACCAAACATAGCTTCAAACGACTGCTTTATCTATAAATCAGACCCCATATATATCAGGTAACCCTAACTCAATCGCTATTCCAGAAGGCGCATCATAATATAGACCAAAAGGCTGTAAACCCTATTTTTTTTAAAAAAAAGGGGTTGTAAACCCGGAACCTGCACAACACGGAACAACTTGAAATGTTAACATCGCAGTTGTGAACATATAAATCATAAACCAACAATCGATAACAATGAGTTAACGAGCATACACGCCAGTGTTGAGAGAGCAAGGCTTTAATGGACGAAAAGAGAGATGGAAACTGAAGGAGAGAGAGAGGGAAAGACTAAAGACGCATTATATAGGAAGGGTGCTGATATTTGGGTGCGGTTTTTGACATTGAGATTTTCAGTTTTGTTTTTAAATGTATATTTTTTGTAATCCCATAACAACAATACTTGGTCACAAAATTCTACAAAAAAAAAAAAAAAAACTAGAAACACTTCAAAAAAATGAGAACAAAATTAATAAAAAAAAAAAAAAAGGACAACAATGCTTGGCCACCACAATGTGAACTGTGAAGAACATAACTTACAATTGGTATTGCATGTACCTTCAATCCATATACTATAATGCAGGGCATATATACAGTGCTATTAACTAATCATTTTTCTGAAACATTCTGATTGGATGACCATAAAGGTATTTGCCTAATAAACTGTACAACTTGGTTCTATTAATTTCTCAATATCATTGCTTATATTAAAATGTTTGGAGAATCCATGTCCACTTGAATAGCATATAACCATAAATAGATTATGTATAAAATAAAATATCAAATTATAAGGTAATGTTCGTAAAATTAATTATGAGGAATTTGTAGAGCATATTGTAAAATAAAGTCCTAATACAGAACGTCACATCATGTATCTTTTATTTTCCATAACCAGTTCCAATTATAGGCCAAGTAATATATGTGTCATTATAACATTCATATTGGGTAACCAATAGATCAAGATTGATTTAATAGGACACTATGTATTGAAGAAGGCCAACAAATTGAACACCATACCGAAACTAAATAATAACGAACATGGTAAACTGAGCAACGTCATGACTTGAAAATTACAATTTCCCATGCATGCCCATTTATTATCTATTCTAATTATAGACCAATTCATATATTTGACGTCATCATATTACTATAATGTATGCATGTGATTAAGACAATTTTCTTTTTTTTTTTTCTTTTAAGGATTGATTAAGACCAAATCTTTTTTTTTTTTTAAAGGATTGATTAAGACCGATTTACTAGAATAAAATGTTGCTAATGATGCCAACCAATTATACACCATACCGGCGAATGAAGAATAATGAGCATGGTCAATTAGTCAAGGTAATGACATGGCTTGCAATCCAGCATGCCCATCTCCATTCATATTGAAATTGGTCAAATGTGAGTTTTGTTTTTTTTTTTTTTCATTTTGAAACTGATGTTGTGTGAGTTATTCTATGTAATGTATGTTGGAGTTGTAGATAAATAAAGAACAACGAAAAACTAAATGTATATCATATGTGTATAAAATCAATATTTGAATATAATAGAGCAACAACAAAAAGTACGAACTATGTAACATACTAACTTGCATAACAAATCGATGAAGGAAATGGAGGTTGCACTAGTTTACAATGTCCTAAAAATAAATTTGTACCCTTCTCTATGCTTAAAGTTATTTACTGGTTGTCTCTCAAGATTCAACAATCTGTAGTATTGATTCTTAGCATTAGAATTAACAGTAAACTTAAAACCAAAGTGTTTGATTTTTTCGAGTGCATGAAATGGGAAGATACTGTATAGAATTTGATGGATGAAAAATGATAATTATGCATGATAGATGACAACTCCTATTTTAGATACGTTGGTATCCTTTCAAATATGTGTCCTGTGAATAAGTGCAACCTTTCACTTAAGTGCAGAGGTGCAGCTCTTTAAATTCAAAATTAAAATATGAAGAGGTGCAACTATTAGTGAAAAGTAGCAACTTGCGAATTTAAATTCAAAGGTTTCATTTCATAATATCCAACTTGTCAACACTTTCACTCAAAACCTCGGAACCTCACAATTCTCAAACCATGTGGTAAATTGTACAATGCACGGGGCATTTGGGCCCTTGAATTAAATAGTATTCTATTATTATTCCATTACTGTTGTATCAGTCATGCCTATAAATATGATAATGTGTATTTGAATATAAGTACAATAATGTCTGCCGAATATATTACAAATTGTTTATAATATAATAATACTCAAATTTTATTCAAATATTTGAAAGTTTTACATAACGCTACACCATTTTGACTACAATCTACTTGCAGGATTAATTAATAATGAAGACAATTTTTTACAAGTTATACTTTGCATGGTTAGAAGGTTGACAAACAATGTAGGTCAGCATAGTGGTTTAATCGAACATGAAATGTGGGTTACTTTTTGTTTGTGCTAATTTTGTATGAGAGTGAAAAAGTGAAGGAAATCTTGAAGAAAACAAAAACAAGAAACACAAAGAAATCAAGAAACTGAAACTTCTATTATTTTTCCAGGATGCATTGATATCAGTACTGCTCTGTTTATATACATATTAGGATGAGTCATGCATAAAGTGTGCTCACATCCTATTGGTTGTTTAGATGATGATGTGGCAAGTTTGTTAGAGACACTCTTATCTAACATCCCCCCTCAAACGAAACACGGATTTATCAGTGATGAGTTTGCCTTTGAGATGCTGAAATCGAGCAATGCCTAGAGCTTTAGTAAGAACATCTGCAACCTGCTCATCAGTAAGTACATATCTCACTTCAAACTCATGTGCTGCTACCTTATCTCTTAAAAAATGAAGATCAATTTCTATGTGTTTCGTTCTAGAGTGAAACACAGGATTGCGAGCTAAGGAACCAGCTCCTGTATTATCACACCACAGAATAGGAACCTGAGAAACCTTAACTCCTAATTCACCCTACAAAGCTTGTACCAAATCAACTCTGTAGCAGCTTGAGCAAGGGACCTGTACTCAACCTCACAACTAGATCTTGCCACAACTTTCTGTTTTCGTGAACTCCAAGAAATCAAACTGTTACCCAAAAAGAAACACCATCCACTGGTAGATTTTCTGTCATCTAAGTTGCTGGCCCAGTCAGCATCAGAAAAACCAACCAATTCACATTTAGATGCAGAGCTAAAATGAAGACCATGACTCAAGGTTCCTTTAACATACCTCAAGATTCTTTTGCAAGCTTGCTAGTGAACTATTGTGGGAGCTGACAGGTATTGACTCAATCGATTGACAGCAAAAGCAATATCTGGTCTTGTAAAAGTCAGATATTGCAATGCACCTATGGTACTTCGATAAAGCGTAGGTGTAGGAAAGGGTTCACCATCTGTTTTGAGAAGTTTTGTGCCAGTACTCATAGGTGTGGGGCAGGCTGAACAATTCAACATGTTTGTTTTACGCAATAGGTCTGTAGCATATTTCCTTTGTGTAAGATAGATACCAGTAGCATCTTTAGCAGCTTCAAAACCAAGGAAATAATGCAATGAACCAAGCACCTTTAATGAGAAATTTTGATTCAAATCAACTATCACTTTATCAATAAGCTGTTGATCCGTACCTATGACTAAAATATCATCTACATAAACGAGCAGAATGATAAGAACATCTTGTGCTTTATACACAAAAAGAGAGCTGTCAGCCTTAGAATTCTGAAACCCCCACTGAATAAGAGCCCCTTTTAGTTTTTGAAACCAAGCTCGTGGAGCTTGTTTCAATCCATACAATGACTTATTCAATCTACACACAAAATCTGGATGTTCTTGTGACACATATCCCTCAGGTTGTTCCATATACACCACTTCACTTAATTGTCCATTCAAAAAAGCATTGTTGACATTAAGTTGTTTGATGTCCCAATTGTTTGTAGCTGCTAGTGCAAGTATGATCCTTATGGTGGATGACTTTACAACTGGACTGTATGTTTCTACAAAATCCACTCCTGCTGTTTGGTGGAAACCCTTTGCTACTAAACGAGCTTTGTGCCTAGAGACTGATCCATCAGGGTTAAACTTAACTCTAAAAACCCACTTGTTGCCCACTACATTCATATCTTTGGTTCTAGGAACTAGACTCCAAGTTTGGTTTTTCATCAAGGCTCCATACTCCTCATTCATTACAGCTTGCCAGCTTGATGAACTTAAAGCTTGACTAACAGTTTCAGGTTCAACAGTTGAGAGACTAGAAACATCACCTTGAAAAGCTTTAGGCTTGAAAATACCATGCTTAGCTCTAGTCATCATAGGATGACAATTTGTAACATCTAGTTTCTTATAGACTGTAGGCATAAGACTTGAATCTGAGTTACTAGGCACTAACTGAGGTATATCACTCATTGAGATAGTATGATTTTCAGAAACAACATGTGAAGAGAAGGAAAACAAAGTAGGATAGGGAAACTCTTTTTCATTAAAAGACACATGGCTTGAAATGTATAACTTTCCACTAGAATGGAGGCATTTATAGCCTTTGTGAAAATCAGAATAGCCAACAAAAATACATTTAGAGGAATGGAAACTAAATTTAGACTTGTTATAAGACCTTAAGAATGGAAAGCAAGCACAACCAAAAGGTTTTAGGTACAAGTAATCTGGCTTAGTGTGAAATAGCTTTTCATAGGGTGAAACATGACTCAAAACTGGTGTAGGAAGCCTGTTTATGATGTAAGTTGCGGTGTGAAAAGCTTCCCACCAAAAAGATAAAGGAAGTTAGGCTTGAGCAAGAAGAGTAAGACCAACTTCAATTATGTGTCTATGTTTCCTTTCAGCTGATCCGTTCTGTTGATGCACATAAGGACAAGGATGCCTAAAATGCACACCTAGCTTCTCTAGGTACTTTGCTAAGGGTCTGAATGACAGGACCCAATCCGAACCATCCCGTACTCGTATCCGGAGGGCCCTGCCTAACACCCCACGGGATCCTCCTAAACCTTTTCATTTGGTCTAAAAGGAATCCGTGGAGCGAACCCTTAAAATCTTTTCTTACTTATAAACAAGATTGGGTTGGGTTTTTTTTTTTTTTTTTTTTTTTTTCAAATGAAAATTCGGACAATATAACGTTTGTATTTTTAAGGTTCCAAATACCTGTAAGGTTAAAATACACTTCGACTATTTTCAGTATCCAACCCAACTTCTTTCACAACTTCTTTCAAAGGATAATTTTCCAATTTCATACAAAATAGTTGAGAAGACTGTAAACCATAAATCACAAGATAAAAGCCAATTTCGTATAAACAATTTACATAGGAAAACAAACATGTTTCGTAACTTAACTAGCATTTACAAAGCTTTAAACACGTTTAATACACATATGAGTAACAAATCTCATTTTAAAAGCCATTCAAAACATCTCATAAAATACATCAAAAAGGTGGCTTTCCAATTTTCATATGTATGCAAAAGGATTATACAAGGGAAGCATTCGTCGAGTCGGCAGCCCACCTATATAACGGAAGGTATCTTATGCCACGTCACCCGCACTAACACCTGAGGAGGTTTTTGATATAAAACAGGAAAAAGTGAGCTTAATGAAGCTCAGTGAGTGCACGTACGTTATAAAGAAATATCATATTCCATTATAAAATACCTCCTTAAAACATTAAAAATAGGGTTGCATTTCATAATCATTTAACTTAAAATTTCATAAAAGTTCATGCCTAACATGAGAAAATCATACAAATCTCAACATAAGGGATACATAAAACTTTTCATAAACTTAATAAGCAATAATATCATTCAACTAAATTCAATTATAAGGCTTCATTTCGAAATATAATTATAATCATATAAAATAGCTTACTTTCGAACTTACATTCGCATTTTTAAATGCACCAATGTTACCCTTTAAACTTACAACCACGAGAACGTGGAGTCACGAGATGATTTGGCCATATACACCATCTGTGACACTTACAAAGACATCCCAACAACTACGCGCGGAATTGTACATCGCAAAGCGTAGAGTAGGACAACATCCCACACACATAAAAGCGATACTTCGGCTCTGATACCAACTGGACGGTCTGCATGGCTTTGCCTTCTGGCATCTATGGTACCTCAGACGCAAGTCTTACACGCAGCCTCTCGGCCTGCGCAACCGACACAGGAGACCAACCTGCATCGGACGTGTCAGGGTAAAAGCCAATGCTTCGCCAACCACCCCTCACACTGTGAGAACCCCTGATCACGTGGGCCGAATTTACTTGGTCCTCTTCCTGAAACTTGCTCTGATACCCGCAATGTGAGGGATGCAATAACCCCCCATACATTGCCATACACGTGTGGGACATACTGGCCGGGTTTACATAACTTAAAAGGGTGGGCAAACAATTGGCCTTTGAAAACATATTTGTACATATATCATTTTTGCATCAACCGTTTATCGAACAATACTTAAAACTTCGAATTCCAT